>CADCXT010001974.1:947500-1420599 GCA_902806775.1 Microtus agrestis
GATCATTTTTATTGCTTCAGGTTTCACATTTATGTATTGGCCTATCATCAGTGTTTCTTTTGGTAGTATTCATAGTGCCATTCACTTCTATAAAGTTATCCAGTAGGAATGCAGCTCCAGTTCAATATCAGATAGATTTTTCCATATTTTCTAATTCAAGTATGTGATATCTTCAGCAATACTGTCTTACTATCAAGTTCTAGATTTTAATCCATTGCATTAACAACAAAATGCAATTTGTGTGGGTGAAGGGAGGTCTATGGGAACCCATGGATCAACAATTCAAAAAATACAGAACCATTTCTGGTACTAAGGATTTTATTTAGTAGCATGTGATATCAAGTTGGATATTAATCCACTTTCTAAATATGTTAACACCATTTAAACATTTTACAGGTCTATACATCTTAGTAATCTATATTAGTAGGCTTTCGCTGTGATCTTTTAAATGATTATGACTTTTTAGCTGATTCAGACTGCCTTAAACGATGTTGGGCCCAGTATGTTCTCTGAACCATCTTTGTTACACATGTACCATTGATGTAGGGACCTTTTCTATCTCAAAATTATGAGGAAAAGCTGTAATTACACATACTTTATACAGATTTTCTCACCTCCATCTCTATTTTTGACAAAGGATTCTTTAAAATCAATTTTTTAATCTCATGATATTAATATTTTCTTGGATGAAGTGTCATAGTAGGGGGCATTGGATAAAGCCATTCACCCTTTTTACGCAGATGAAATGATAGGAGGTTACTTTAGAATGGCTGTTTCAACTGTGCTGCCTGGAAATAGACCTTCATATAACCACAAAGAATTCTTTGCTGTAATTTTAAGTAGTAAATTGATTCTCTTTTCTTGCAACTTGCTTATAAATCAATAATTCCAACTGGACAGATTTACCATTGCAGTGATCTTCATCAGAGTTGTCCCCACAGTCATTGATCCCATTGCATGTTTTCTCAAGCTGTAGGCAGATTCTGTCATTTCTGCATCTGTGAGGTCTTGAGGGTGGGCAAAGAAATTTGACTGAAAGAACAATAACAGAGAAAAAACAAAGTGACTCATTCAGGTGCATGGAGTTATTAAGAATGTACTTTGCTTTAAATCAGATAATGCGGCTTTTGTCTTGAGTTGGAAAATGACTAATCTTGGAGACTGGAAAAAATATAATCTTTCTTTTTTGAAGTCACTAATCACAAAAGTGTACATAGTTAAAAATTATAAAATGGGGTAGGAAAGGAAGCAAGTTTCACAATCGAATTTGCAATTCTGATCTCACTGGATGTATGACATGATAAAGTATCAACCTTTGGTCCTGGTTCTTTAACACTCTGTGTTTAAACACATATTTAAATATGTACTCCTACTTTTGAGCTGTAGAGGAACATGAGTGTTCAAGTTTCTCCATGAAACTATGGTTTGCTCTGTCTCTTGGCTTTTACATTTAATTTCAGTCTCCAAATTGTTTGTTTGTTTTATTGTAATTTGCATTATTTCCTTTCTCCTTTTCCTAGTTATATACCACTCAGATCGAGATGAAAATGTTACTTCACTTATTTCAAGATGGAACAATTTTTCTTCCCTACTTTTATAAATCTTCATAATAAAATAAATATTTTTCTCTGTTAAGCTTTTATTGATCACAGTATTTTATCACAGTGACAGAAAAACAATGAATTCATGTACCTTTTATTTATTTATGTCATTTTTGGAATAATATGGAGAAAGTGTTGTGAATTATTAAATGAAAAAATGAGGTCTTCTCACAAAAAATTTGCTATTTACTTTAGCCTCAACAATGTAGGTGATCCTATGGTTTGAATAACTCCACTTAATGTTTACAGTGATGGGAGACAGGAGAGCATGACAACCACGACACACTCAGATTTTACAATATTTTGCAGCTGTACTGTACGGAATATTCCTCAGAAGATATTTCCAGCACAAGACATAGCCCAGAAGGGTGTGTCTCTGCATTATGAATGTTTAATAACAAGTTAACCAGTTGTTTCCAGTTCCTTTTATGGGTTTCATGGTCAAGTGGAATAAAAATGGAAAGGGAAAATATAGTTCATTGAATATTAAGGTGTTCTGAGTTAATCATGGTAGAAGTCACATTTTGTATATATATATATATATATATATATATATATATATATATATATATATATATATATATATATATATATGAGTCTGGTGATGTTCTGGAGTCTGTTCTTGTAGAATTATTCAAAAAAAAACCTTTGCGCATTATCCATCAGTTTTACCCACAGAAAGAAATTTTTGAAAAGCTTTTTTCCTCTGAAATCATATAAAAAATGGATCTGCCTCCTTGTTATTTTTTCTCTCCACTGTTAAAACTAGCAATCCAATGTCATTAACTTTGAAAATGTATTACTTTATTTGTCTTTACAACATGAAACTTAAATAGACACACCCATATTACACTCCTCTTTAGTCCCTTGAGGTACTATTTAATTATATCTGATGCAGAGTATTTTTCTTTAAATTCAAGCTAGAATCACCTCTCTTGTTTAGATTACATTACAAAAGAA
This sequence comes from Microtus agrestis, assembly GCA_902806775.1. NCBI lineage: Eukaryota > Metazoa > Chordata > Mammalia > Rodentia > Cricetidae > Microtus > Microtus agrestis. The sequence goes on from CADCXT010001974.1 coordinate 950,062, forward strand.
TGATAATAAAGAGATTTATAAAAACATAAAAATATTTATTCTGATAATCTCAAATATTGCAATTTTTCACTGTATATACACAGAAAATACTAGTCAAGATTAATGTGTATGTAAAGAAAGAATGTTTGTGGGGTGGTTGTTGCTTAGCAGTTGTTATGTTGTTTGTCGTTGTTTTGCAAGTTTTTAAGTTTTAATGCTGATTGGCTAACATGATTTTCTATATATTATGCATTGGTTTCTGAAGAGTCTCTGCAGTAAATTGTTATCTCTGATAAAATTATTTGGATATTCACATTATTTATACTTATTAAAAATCTTTATACTAAATTATCCATTGATATGAAGCCAAAAATATTAAATGTACCTCACTCAATTCTAACGTCCATCTACTTTATGTAAATACTTCTAAATAGTGTGTACTTTTTGCCCTGAAAAGTGCTGCCATGACAGGTAGACTTAAGTGGGTTGCCAATAGAGTTATTAACTTCTGACAGTGTGATACCTTTATTACCTGGTGAGAAACTGTATATGACTCTGTACCCTGTCTACCTGACCCCAAGAATGTGGCATCTGTAGATCATCTCAATACTTCCTGGCACCCTTCAGAATGTTAGATCACAAGAGGAGAGTCAATGACAGCCACAGGAGAGACCATACCACACATATCTGGGGTTTCATCTGAGTTGTCTCCACAGTCATCTTCTCCATCACAAACCCAGAAATGGAGCTTGCAAAGGGAGTTATTACACAGGAACTCATCAGCTCTGCAGATACTTCCTCCTTCAGTTTTAAGGAAAAGGAGATTGAGAAAATTAGTAGTGCATGCGGAAGGTTTCAGCATCCTCTATTTGTTTTATTATTTACTACTTTATTCCTTCATATTTCTTTCCTTCATAGTACCAGAAACAGGCAATTTACAATTTTTTTTCTTTAACAGCCTGTTTCTAATTATACCAACCAAAATATCTTTATATTATTATAAATATATCACATTTTGTTTAGGGAAAACCAAAAGATAAAAAAGAATATTTTATAAAATCTAAATTATCTTCAATTTAACACATTTTGACTACAATATAAAAGTTCATATTGTTTAAAATATTAATTTATATCACCATGTTCTTTTGGGCAATTAAAAGCAACAGCAATAACTTGCAGTTTGAAATGGCCTTTGCCATAGCTCTGATCAACAGCTGAAGGGGAGGTATTTTTTTCCTGGAGCTGGGATTTTCATTTGAAAAATTATGACTTCCTGGAGGATGACTGTCCCTTGTGTAGGGTTACTCCAATTAAGATTGTGTGTGTGTGTGTTATATCCATAAGCGTTATAAAATTGCAGGTTTCTGATGTGGGAAAAAAGAAACTGCCTTGGCCTGATAGGGTAGAACTTAAGTAAGTGAGGAGGAATGAACTGAATGCTGGGAGAAAGAAGGACAGCGTTAGAGAGATGCTATGGACCCACTGCCAGAGTCAGACATACCAGAACTTTGCTGGTAGGCCATGACCTCATAGTGATATACGGATTAATAGAAATGGGTTAAATTAAGATGTAAGAGCTAGCCAATAAGAAGCTAGAGCTAAGCCGGGAGGCAGTGGCGGACACCATTAATCCCAGCACTTGGGAGGCAGAGGCAGGCGGATCTCTGTGAGTTCGAGGCCAGCTTGGTCTACAAGAGCTAGTTCAGGACAGGAACCAAAAGCTTCAGAGAAACCCTGTCTCGAAAAAAAAAAAAAAAAAAAGAAGCTAGAGCTAATGAGCCAAGCAGTAATTGAATTAATACAGTTTCTGTGTGGTTATTTCAGGTCTGGGTGACCAGGACAAACAAGTGGCTTTCTTGCAGCAGGTTTCCATCTGGTTTTTAAAAACATCCTAATTACTGCTGAAGACACCACATATTTTGGTAATAGGAAATGGAGAAATTAAGTTGGTGCTGATCATGAAGCTTCCTCTTTAGTGAATTTACCTCTTTAACAATAAGTAAGTTAATGTTACAGTATTGACTGGTATGGAGAGATATGCCCATGGCTATAATAATGGCATGGATGCTATATAGGCAGTAACCATTGTTTTCTGATTGACTGATTGCCAGCTGTACAGGAAGAAGTGCATAAAAAGTAGCAGAAATCTGGGAGATAACTCATGGCTGGAGAGCTCACATTTTCCAGGATAATCTGACTATTATTTCATCACACTGACATAGTATCTACGGCCCTATAATATTCTTTCATTATCTCTATACAGGTAGATTAGAGCAACTCTCCAACCTCATTGTGAAGTTTCTTTATGTAGTGGAGGACAGAAACTCACAATTGATCAAAGTGAAATGACAAAGTTTTTGTGGAGTCCTCAACAATAATTGGGACATCTATATGATAGTGATACCCTTATCCCAAGACTCAGGGACCATCTTAGAAGAAAGAGTGAGAATATTGTATAAATCCAACAGGAGTAAAAAAAGAAGGTTAAAGCTGGGTCTTGGTGGTGCATGCCTGTTATTCCAGCAAGTGGGAGGCAGAGACAGGCACGGTTCTGGAAGTTCAAGGTCTGCCTGGTATACAGAGCAAGGACCAGGACAGCCAAAAGTACACAGAGAATCTCTGTCTCATAAAACCAAAACCAAAGCAAACAAAGCAACCAAACAAACAAAACCAAAAAAAACATAAACAAAAAGCCAACAGATTTAAACAATGTCTTCTCTATATTGATAGGACTGTACTCATGGGCTCAGCAACTGCATTCTGTGTTTACCTGCTCAAAACTTGAAAAGGAAACAAATACATATTCTGGCATGGATTGTAGAGGTCCTCGTGAACTTTCAATCACACTTGAGAAGCTTTTGACAGTTAATAGCTTTGATTGGAAGAAATTAACCTTTGTTATTGTTTTGTTAAATATCTGGTTTCTGGTGGTTAGCCCATGTTCCAGTAGCTGGCCCACACCCCTAATTATATTGCTAGAAGAAAATAAGTTTAATGAGCCGTAAAGGAAGAGAAGAAGAGGAGCAGCTTGAAGGAAGAGGATGAAGAAGAGGAAGATGATGGCAAGGAAATGACATGAAGATTGGAGAGAGTTGGCAGATCCAGGAGGAGTTAGAGGGTTAAGAAGAATGTGAATTTTATTAAAAAACATTCTACATGTTATGAAATTCTCTAACAACTTGTCATATTTTTAACTTGTATTTCTATTCAACATTGAAAAAGAATAAGCAGGGTTAATTTAAATTCCTCCTACCCTTAAACACTGTCCTACTCCTCATTTTATTATACTAAAATTTTGTGGCATTGTTAAGACATTTTTGCAATATAAACAACTATTTTATAGAGATGAAAATAATTTGTCCATGTCATTTATTATTTTTTTCTTTTAAAATGGGTGCAATCTGGCTTTACTTTTGGATGTTTAATATTTTTACAAAAAATGAAAATCATATCAAATATAAAACTTTTGAATATAATATTTTTCTGTCAATACCACATGCAAAGAACTCAATGAGCTAACAAATTTTGATTCTCTGGACAGATAAGAAACACAGAACAGATTTCTGTGGTTATTGGGCACTCTGGGTTTCTATGCTTCTCTGGACAACCTATTAATTTCACATCAATATCTTCATCTATGATAAAAGCATAATAAAATAACTTATGAACCCATATTCACAAGCACTTCCAAATAAAACAACACAGAGATATAAATTCGGAATTAAGGTGAACAAATAGGATTATTTCCCTAGTAGGAAATGATCATGATTTTTATGCCTGTTGTGAGTTACAACACAAGTTCAGTGTGTGATAGGAACTTGGAAAATTTCACATAATTGACTTTAAAAACAGCCTGCTATGATCTGTTGTAGACATGCTTACAGGAAGAAAGTTTCAGATATATTGCTCTGAAATTTGAGTGACATTTAAAGCAGTGGCTAGGAAATTCTACAAAATTTCAAAAGTGGAACCTGTTTAGCTTACATTGCCATCTGTTAAAACCACAGAAGTCTGAGACACATAAAAGGGCAGGTGCTCAATGCATCAGAGAGTGGACTGATTGATATTCACAGTGTAAGGCTTCCAATTCCTATAGAGTTTTCTAAAATGCTACTTTACTTCAAGTGTCTGTAACACTAAACTCTAAATTATTGCAATCTAAAAGTAACCTCAATTGTCAAAAATCATACAACCTAATATATAACCATATAAAGTATTCTCTGAAAACAATACAAAGGAAAATACATGTGACTTTTCTACTGAAAGGAATCTAAACACATTCTTTGTGTAGTGGTATATGCCTTAATTCCAGCACTTGAATGACTGAAGCAATAGTAATTAATCCTGGGGACAATACTAGGTAATATAACTACCTAGATAGACTGTTTTCGAAAAGGAAGGAGGAGGAGGAATGAAGAAGGGAGTGAGAGAGGGAATAAGAGACACACAGAGAAAGAGAGACAGACAAACAGATAACATGAATATGGAGTTCAAGTATGCATCGCTTTAATTCCAAATCAAAATCTGTAGATTATGTACTAGAGTCAAATTGTTTGATAAGAATGGTTTAAATTACTAATCTCATTGCATGCTCTATTTTACAACAAATTAAATTCAGTCATGTTTATGAACTCTGACATATTTTACCTTTAAAAAATTCTATTTGTAGTTTATCTGTGTTGTTAAAACGAAAGGTTATCTCCCTAAGCTATTGAGTTAGATTTCATTTTATTTATATATGCTCAGAGAGAGAGCTGGAAATAGCACTGCTTTTTTTTATTAAGAATAGAAAAATAAATAAAATTTTATTAACAGTACGCTAAAGGTTTTTGTGATAGCCTACTAATGACTTCAGACTGTACCATAAAGAATTCGTACTTCAAACAATGCATCTTGGGACACTTGGCATCCTGCATTTATTACAATTCTTAATTCTCAAATGACATGAGGTACAAAGGAGCAACAGAAAAGGTGCAATTTTAAGATATTGGCTAGATTAACATTTCAGTTGCTTAGGTATATTTGTGATCAATTTACTAGATGATTGATAGCAAAATAGAAAACATAATACATGCTTGGCAATGAAGATTCTGAATTATAACTGTGTTGCTCAGAGCTTCACCCAGCTTCCCAAGAAAACTGATCAATTGGACCACAGAGGAGGCAGCCTTTCATAGTTGTCATATGGTTTATTTTTATTTATTTTTTATTTATTTTTTTAGTTTAATTGGGTGGGGATGCTTTTATTATGGGTGTGGGGTTCCCTGCAGATTCCCCAGGGTGATGGTTCCTGTAATGATTTTTAGGGGAAAACGGCTCCCAACAGATCCCCCTTTTAATATTTTTTTTTTTTAAAAGCATATAAACAGATTACACTCTTTGAACTTGAGTTTTCTAAAAGAATACTGTAAATTTGTTTTCTACAAATGCCAGAACAAGTAGAACCAAGAATGAAAGTTCAAGCCACAATAAACATCAAGTTCTTTAGGATCACAGACTCTCTATCTTTTAAAATACAAATGCTGCTGTTAATTCCATCAGGTTTGGAACATTATTCTTGTATACTAACTAACCAAATCTGCGACTTTGGAAAAATGTGTTATTCTGAACCTTAACCTTATGTGTGTGTGTGTGTGTGTGCATGTGTGCGTGTGTGTCTTAAACTACATATAAGATTAAAGCCTAAAGTGAGCTTGATATCTTCCACTACTACTTCATAGTTAGCCCTTTGAGTAAGAGACTCTCACTGGATATGTAATTCACCAAGTTGACTGGAATGCATGTGTCACAAGCTCCTGAGAGTTACTTATCTCTATGCTCCCAACACCGGTATTGCAGGCATGCACCCATTTGGGCTTTATAGACTGTTAGGTATGAGTATTAAGATCCTTTGTTGCTCTTATCCTCTTGTATTTGATGCATTGATCCATCTTACACACACACATGCACACATACACACCTTCCTTGGTTTCCAGGATACCATTTGTTAGTGGAAGTGTCCCACTTCAAGGTGACAGGACATCAATTATAATAAAAGGTAAGTTTATTATAGCTTTCTAAAATCTAAAATCTCAAGATCTGAGAAACATTTATCAATATCAAAGTTACTTCCTCAGATAAAATTAAACACTAAAATTGCCAACACTTTTAAAATACGTTTGAAAGCCTATGGTGGTATCATGTCTTTTAATAAAATTTAAGGTGTTGAAAGGTAAAATTCATTGGGAGAAAGCTGTGATATAGTTACAACAGCTTCCATATAAACAAACAGACAAAAACCCCAAATTATATAAAACTAAAAGTTCTGCAACCTGTGTTCACTTTAAGTTTCAGGACATAATTTCATTTTAATCCTCATTAATTTACAACAACAACTGGATGTTTTTAATGTCATGATGTACAAGAAAACAGTTTCAAAGAATGCTATTCAAACAGCTATCAAAATTTTATACTAAAATTGTAAATCATCTTGCAGAGTGAAAAAAAAGTACAAGTCATCGTCTCAACAACATGACAAGAAGAAAATGTCTGGCACAAATTACAAGTTACATATCGTGTAAGTGACAACTTGGTACAATCCAATAAGCCACGTGATCCTTCCACTCTTTCAGAGTAAGAAAAGTCACATAGAAGCGAGGCAGATGTAGAACCTGGAGAACATGTGAGCAGTCATGCCTCTAGAAGCATGTCTTGTATGAATGTTGTATCCTCTATTTACAGATGCTGTGTCCTGTTTTCTTAAAAACTCATCATTTCTCTACATAGGCTATGTCTTGACTCTACAGAGGCTGTAACCTCTTTGAAGACTAGTTGTCATCCATCCTCCTACCCAGATGCTGTGTCCTCTGTAGCTCACAATTTAGCACTGTACTTACGTCTAGTCTGGAGAAAGCCTGCCATCCAGTACTCTATATAAACTCTTACATCTGAGTGAGTTTTCTCCCATTGTGCATAGTTTGGGCTTACATCCTGCTTCAAAATTTTGTGGATTTTTCTTATTTACTAAAGGGAGAATGGAATGGAAGCAGAAAGAACTAAAGTAATTATTCATAGATCCTTTCATTTGCCTATTCTGTAGATACTATCCCACAACATTACTTCCATTCTCTCATTTATGAAGACACACACAGATAACGCACAATCACCACCACCAGCACCTTACCTTTGCCACAGTTCTCTTCATCGCTGCCATCCACGCAGTCATAAATTCCATCACACAGCCATCGAATTGGAATACAGTATGCTTTATTTTTGCAACGAAACTGATCTTCCTTACATTCTATAACACAGTCCATCTGCTCAAACACAGTGGGAAAATAGTAGTCTTTATTAATGTTGATGGAATCACTAGGAAATTCACAATAGTAGATGTCTGCTATAGAGTGAGATTTAACTTAGTTTCTCTTAATGAACACAACCTCTACAAGCAACAATGTGCTTTAAGATACAGACAGAATGAAGAGTCTTCTATTTTCTGTAGAAATTATATACCTGTAAAACATATAGCTATATAAAATATCAGATAGCTCTGATAGTCAAACTTCCACTTATTTTTCTTGCATTTGTTTTTTGATTTTTAAACCCAGTTCAAGTAATTCAAAACTTGAATCAAATGATAGTTTTACTTTTTACCTCATCTGAACCATCAGCACAGTCAGGTTCGCCATTACATTTCAAAGATGCTGACAGACATCCTCCATTGGCGCACATATATTCACTTGATGAGCAAGCAGGAAAGGCTAAACAATTAGAAAGCTGAAGTTTAGATTAGCAAAAATGATGACTGGTGCAGAAGGCAAAATATATACAAACATATGCAACTACGAATTCATGGGCAGACTAAAATTAGGTTATGTTATTTTAAAATGTTCAACAACTAGCATTAGGGACCATTTAAATTGTTATTTACACTTTTTTTTTATAGGCGGGACATTTCAAAGGTGTAATTGGCTGAGGTGTGAAGTAAGGACTAGACTTGATGAACACGAAAAATCATTGAGATCCTTTTCTGTTTACCATGAAGAGTTAAGTGAATTTCTCACAGTTTTAAATTATCACAAAAAGTCTACTTTCATAATGCAAAAAAACATTAAGTAGACTTGAAAAAGTTTATATATATATATATATATATTACACCAATCCTATAGATTTTATATTCTTTCTTTCTTTTACTTTTTTCTTTATTACTTATTTAGTGTTTTTTTGAGAAAGATTTTCTTTGTGTAGTCCTAGCTATTGTGGAACACATTCTATACATCTGACTGACTGGACTCAAATTTACAGATCTTCCTGCCTCTGCCTCCCAAGTTTCTGAGATTAAAGGTGTGTATTCACTTTTGTTGGACAGTTTTCTTATTCTTTTTTTTTTTTTACTTTTTTTTTTTTTTTTGGTTTTTCGAGATGGGGTTTTTCTGTGGCTTTGGAGCCTGTCCTGGAACTAGCTCTGTAGACCAGGCTGGCCTTGAACTCACAGAGATCCGCCTGCCTCTGCCTCCGGAGTGCTGGGATTAAAGGCGTGCGCCACCATTCTTTTTCTTGAGCAGAGTTAAGTGGATAAATTACTACCATATCCCAGTTTCAATTAATTATCATATAATTTGTGATGGGTTATTTTTACCTATGGATTTGGATTTAAGGCTTTTAATGAGACTTCTAGTGTTTGACCTTATATTTGGTAATGATGTGTCCTAAATTACTTTAGAATCACTCTGAGGTCTAATTGCTTAAGCAAAGGTATAAAAGGCTCCCTTGAGTTTCAGTTTTTTTATAGATCAGTTTTGTCTAACAAATCTGATAGGTACAATGGCTAAGAATACATCTGTAAATAGAAAGAAAAATGTGATCCATTTCAATACAGATCGTAGCTTGAGCAGAGGTCACGGCAGTCAGTAAACTGTTTCAAGTGCCTCGTCTCCCAAGTCTATGCTTTTGTGCTTATACACAAATGATAGCATGGTCTTTTGAATTTGTTTTCCTATAAAAATCATAACAAATATCTTGATAAGCATTTTATGTCTAATGAGCGTGATTTAGAATCATGTTTAAAAAATAGAAACATATGAACTAAATAATTTTTCTATACCTTCTATGACCTTCTAATTTTCATTTGACTTGATATGAGACATAAATACAAAAGAAGGCATGTGCATCTCAGCTGGCCCATCCAACTGCTGCCATCTGTTTCAGAACTTCACCTTCTGTGACTAAAACCTTGATACTGCATTTCAATCAAATTTCATTTTATAACCAGTGAGACCAATTCCAAGACTGACATTTGGATCCCATACATAACTAGTGATTTTATCTGCCAAAGTGTCTTTGAAAAACAGGAAGAGAACACAAAGAACTTATTCACAGATACTTCAATTGATCTTTAAAAGTCAGTATAATGTGGGTCTGTGCCAGAGTTTTCTGGACAAAACATATTGGTTTTGAATCAATATTTGATTCAAGTTTAATTGAATCAAGTTTAAAATAGCCAGTAATTTAGATTTTCTACTCTCATTTACCTGGCTCACAGTTTTTCTCATCTTCTCCATATTTACAATCTTCATGCCCGTCACACTTCCATTTTGCTGAAAGGCATTGACCATTGGAACACTGAAACTGATCTTTGGAACAACTTGTTTCACAATTTTTCTGCCAAATATAACAGAGAGATAATTAAATTAATTCTTTTTAAGAAAAATATCTGCAAAGCTAAAAGACAACAACAATGTTTATAAGGGTTTAAAAGCCACAAGAACGGCGTAAGACGTAGCATATGCTCATTGCTGGTCTGTGAGTATGACAGAGAGATAAAAAAATTCAGTTTTCTCTGTGAATAGTCATACTTTTTCAATTTTTCAAATTTTATTTTTAAGTTAAAATATAATTACTTCATTTTTCATTTCCCTTTTCTTTCTTCATATCCTTCCATATTCTCTCTCCCTTCTCTACCCTCTTTAATTCATGGCATCCTTTTCTTCAGTTGTTCTTGGGCCCTCTTCTGACCACCAATTGCATCTCCACACATGTGTACATGCAAATATACATGTGAATAAATAAATTACTTGCAAATTGTGGACTTGTGAAGAAATTAATATCTTTGAAAGAAGGTGATTATACTTTTCAAATGCAATTCGAAGAGAATTGTCCTTTGTGGAATAACACCTACGGGATTGAAACTACTTTTAGCAAAATAAGACTTAACATTGCTCATGTTTAAACGAAAAAGTGCTTTTTTTCTGTTCTTATACTAAAGGCAGTACAGTTAGGAAAGTGTCCTTTTATTATATCCAACAACAGTCTCTTTCAGATAAGCCATATTTTACACTTGCATCCCTGGGCTGGTATCTGTCACCCAGATTTGAAAGTTCTGAACTTAAATACAAATTCAAGTTATTGGGACATTACTTTTTTAAGAAAGAGACCAACAATATGTCTGCTCTTGTGTAGCTCAAGAACTCAGTTCATGTCACCTGAAGAAGATGAGGAACAGACTGGAAAATATGTTCCTCAATTATGGTCATTTCAACTTTTAGTAATTAAAACACACAAATTTGTGGAGTCCTTTGTTTGTTGGTGAGCTACTCTTTAACATGAGACATGTCCTATTGTGGTTGATAAACCTAGTGCTTTTACACTAGAGAAAACTGATTTTCCCTTATCCAGAATATATGACAGTCCAGTTGTTATCATAAGATAAAACAAAATTTATAACATTGAAGTTGGAAAAGACAAATCAAGAGAAGGAAAAGACACTAAGAGTAGGCAAAAGAGTCAGAGACCTATTCATTTGCACCCATTAATCCCATAGAAACAGTTATCTGGAAGCCATACTCTAAATCCAGAGAACCTGGTGAAGACCCAAGCAGGCTCTATGTATGTTGCTTCAGTCACTGTGAGGTCATATGAGCTTTGCTCATGTTGATTTAGAGTGTATTGTTTTCTTGGTTTCTTCCATCTCTTCTGGCTCTTACATTCTTTCTGCCTCGTCTTCTTCAGAGTTAGCTAAGCTATGGTGGGTATGGACAACTTAGGGATGGTATTCCAAGGCTTATCTTTCCCTCTGCATAATGTCTGGCTGTGTGTCTCTGTATTTGTTCATATCTGCTTCAGGAGGATGCTTCTCTGATGATGGTTGAGGAAGGAAAAGATTTGTTTCCCTGAGTCAGGGATATCGCACTATGGATGATTTTTTTCTAATTCTATCCATTAGAGTGCCAATTTCATGATTTCATTGTTTTACTGGCTGAACGATACTACATTGTATAAATGTAGCACATTTTCTTTATCTATTCTTCTGTTGCTGGGCATGTGGTTGTTTTCAATTTTTGACTATTATGAATAGAATAGAATAGAATAGAATAGAATAGAATAGAATAGAATAGAATAGAATAGATAGCCATACTGATGAATATCTTGCATATCACCATAGAACCTTCATCTGGCGATGGATGGAGATAGAGACAGAGTCCCACACTGGAGCACCAGAACGAGCTCCCAAGGTCCAAATGAGGAGCAGAAGGAGGGAGAACATGAACAAGGAAGTCAGGACCCACCCAAGGAGACAGTGGGGCTGATCTATTGGGAGCTGACCAAGGCCAGCTGGACTGGGACTGAAAAAGCATGGGATAAAACCGGACTCTCTGAACATGGCAGACAATGAGGGCTGATGAGAAGCCAAGGACAATGGCACGGGGTTTTGATCCTACTTCATGTTCTGGCTTTGTGGGAGCCTAGAGAGTTTGGATTTTCACCTTCCTAGACCTGGATGGAGGGGGGAGGACCTTGGACTTTCCACAGGGCAGGGAACCCTGACTGCTCTTCGGACTGGAAAGGGAGGGGGAGAGGAGTGGGAGGAGGGGGAGGGAAATGGGAGGCTGGGAGGAGGCGAAAATTTTTTTTCAATAAAAGATAAAAAAAGAGAAGAGAATAGACAGATTATCATGGTTAAGTAACTGTCTGTGTGGCAGGATGAAACATCATTCAGTTATTGTCGAACTGATGTGTCTTAGGTTGTATTGCTATGAAGAGACACCATGACTTCAAATGTTGTCTGAGGTTCCTGTCCCACCACTTCCCCAAGCCATTTAGTCCCAAGAAATCACACAGAGGTCTATATTAACTATAAACTGATTGGCCCATTAGCTCAGGCTTCTTATTAACTCTTATAACTTTTAGTAGCCCATTATTCTTATCTGTGTTATCCACGTGACTTGGTAAATTATTCAGTAGTGAAGTCACATCTTGCTTCTTCTGTGGCCCATCTCTGCTTCCTGTCTGGTTGTCCTGCCTATACTTCCTGCCTGGCTACTAGCAAATCAGCATTTATTTAAAACATAAGTGACAGAATACAAACCACTGTCCCACAGCACTCAAATACTTTTATAAAGGAAAATATTTAATTGGGGATGGCTTACAGGTTTAGAGGTTTAGTCTTTTATTATCATGGCTAAGAAGCAGACACAGTGCTGAGGTAGAGCTCTTAAGTTCTACAGTAAGAAGAGGAAATTGCAAGAAGAGATAAATAGATAGATAGATAGATAGATAGATAGATAGATAGATAGATAGAGAGAGAGATAGAGAGAGAGAGAGAGGCCTTACTTGAACATATGAAACCTCAAAGTCAAAACCTTTAGCCAGTGACACATGAGGAACCACTACAGTGATTTCCACAGTGGCTGTATAATTTCCCACTTCCACCAGCAATATATGAATTCTGACTCTCTACATCTTTGCCAGAATGAGATGTCACTGTTTTGTTGCTGATCTTAGCTATTCTGCCAGGTGTAATTTCAAAAAAGATTTGATCCACTATATGGCTTCTGGAAATTGAACTCAGGACCTCTGAAACAGCAACAAGGGCTCATAACCACTGAGCCATCATTTTTATCCCCAAAGCAAAAGGACAAACACTGTAGGTTCTTATTTTCATAATTGGTTATTAGACATAAAACAAAAGATAACTAGACTTCAATCCACAGCTCAGGAGAAGCTAGGTAACAAGGAAAGCCCTAAGAGGTACACATGAATCGCCCTAGGAAGGGGGATTAGGTGAAATCTCCTAGGTAAACTTGGGATGTGTTGGGAGCAGTAAAGGGGAAAAATGGAAGATGAGAACATGAGGTAATGAGATGATTGGTGGGGGGGAGAGGAACAGAGTAGGAGAAAAATAAAAGAGAAATATTTGTAGAGAGAGCTTCTGTGGGGTTAGGGAGAAACCTGGTGCTAGGGAAATTCCCAATACACAATACACAAGAATGACTCCAGCTAAGACTTCTAGCAACGGTGGAGAGAGTGACCGAACTGGCCTTCTCCTGTAATCAGATTAGTGAATACCCCTACTATTCAATAACAGATGTAACTATTTGAAGAGATCCATAGCCAAGCACCAGGGTGAGCTCCGGGAAACCATTAAAAGAGAGAGAGAATATAAGTAAGGGAGGTCAAGATGGTGATGGAGAAATCTGCAGAGACAGCTTAACCAAGCTGGTAGAAACTCATGAGCTAAGACTGACAGCTGTGGAGCTTCAACAAGACCACACTAGGCCCTCCATATGTGGGAGACAGTGGTGAAGCTTGGACTATCTGAGGGGTCCCTGGCAGTGGAACCAGGATCTACCCCTGATAAACCTGTAGATTGCTTTTAGTAACATTTTTACTATGTTAATCCCAATGATCAATGAGAATGGAAGATCATGCTATTTTCTGGCATCTTCTTGCAATGTGTTTCTTCAAAAACTTAAAGTTTTTATCATACAATTATTTCATTTGCTAGGGTAGAGATACTCCAAAATATTTTATATTATCTGAGGGCTATTGTGAGAAGTGATTTTCCCTGATTTCTTTCTCAGATTCTTTGTCATTAGTATATAGGAAGCCTTCTGATTTGTGAGAGTTAATTTTCTATTCAACTACTTTACTGAGATTTTTTTATCAGCTATTGCACATTCATATGAAATTTCAGGTAATTTATGTATATTATCATATTGTGTAAAACTAAAGATACTGTCCAGTGTTTTTCCCCCTTGATCTCCTTCAGTTGTCATATTTTCCAAGGTAAGGTTTTGATTACTATAATGAATAAGTGTGGAAAGATTGGATAACATTGCCTTCTTCATAATTTTAGTGGAATTAATTTGAGTTTCTCTTTATTTAAGCTGGTATTTGCTTTATACTTGCTGTAAACTGATTTTGTTTTATTTAGATATGTTCCCGTATCCATAATCTGTCTAATAATTATATCATGAAGGAGAGTTGGACTTTGTCAAAGAACTTTTCTATATCTAATGACCATGTGTTTTTATTTTAATTTGTTTATAGGTTAAATTACATTTATTGATTATGTATGTTCGCCATCTCTGAATCTCTGGTATGAAGCCAACTTGAACACGGTGGTTGATCCTTTTGGTGTGTTTATGAACTTGATTAAGTTTGCAAGCATTTTATTGAGCATTTTTGCACATATGTTCAAAAGGAAAATTGGTCTATAATTTGCTTGTTTTCTTGAGTTGTTATGTGATTTAGATTTATTGGTAACTGTGGTCTCATAAAATAAGTTGGAAAATGTCCAATATGTTTTTTCCTGTAGAATCTTTGGAGAAGTATTGGCATTAACTCTTCTTGAAGACTGATAGAATTCTAGACTAGGTCATTTTTTCTAGTTTTTTATTTACTTTTTATGCAACATAAGGGTGGATTTTGTTTTCACATAAATTGTGTTAGTCTCTGGATTTTTATTAAGAAGATGACAACATTGAATGAGAGCTATCAAATTGCAATGATTTTTTTCCTATTGTTTTTCTTGTTGCTGTTGGCGATGGTGGTGGTGTGTGTTTGTGTGTACTCCCATTCTTTTGAATTAGCTAGTCTGAGATTATTTATCCCTGTACATAGCTAACTTCTTTAGATAATGTCTTTACATTCTTTACCTTCTATCACTTTTTATAAAGCTAGATTTGTGATAGATACTTCTTAAACTTGGATATATCATGAAATTTCTTCATCTACGGTGCCTGAAAGTATTGTTGGGCATAATAATCTGAGTTGGCATTAAAGTCTGTAACACATCTGTCGAAGCTATTCTTTTTCTTAGAGTCTTCATTCAGTACTCAGGTGTAAAACTAATACTTCTGCTTTTATATGTTTCATGGTCTTTTTTTCCTTATAGGTTTTACTATCCTTTCATTTGGTACATTTATAGTTTTGATTATAATGTGCCAAAGGAATTTCTTTTTCTTCTCCAGTCTATTTGGTGTTCTGTATGTTTCTTGTATGTTAATAGACATCTTTAATTTTGAGAAAATTTATTCTAAGAGTTTTGATGTAAGTATTTTATGTTTTGACCTGCATTTTTTATTTCCCTTATTCCTATTATTCTTAGATTTAGTTGTTTTACACTTTCCCAGATTTCTTGGATATTTTGTTTTAGAGGTATTTTTTTTCCTTTTCTTTAACCAATATATCTATGCACATTGTGTTTTCAGTGGCAGGAATTCCTTCTTTCATCTGTTTTATTATAATGGTAAAGCTTGCCTCTGTGGTTTCAAATTGAGTTCCTAAATTTTCCATTTCCAGATTTCCCTCAATTTGGTTTTTCTTTATTGATTCTATCTCTACTTTGTTATTCATTTCCTTCCACTGTTTGTTTATTTGTTTCCTTTTTGAGGACCTCTATCATACTCATAAAAGCTGTTTCAATTTTTTTAACTTATAGTTTAACTATGTTTGAATATTCAGGGAGGAAAACATGAAACAAACAAGAAGCCTGAGGAACTCTACTTCATACTGCCATCCATCTTTCTCCTAGTGTTCTCTCTCACGCCTCATTTCCTTTCCTCTGAACTGATCTTCTTACCATTTAGTTGTCTGTGAGTCAACTTTTCCATTATGACATTTGCTCTTAAATGACTGTGCAATGGTCTGTCATTGTGGCTGCTTCTGCTTGCTCACAGGCAGATTTCATTAGAAGTCAAATAAAATAATACATGTACTTTTGGTAATCTCCCAGATCTTTGTGGGGAATGAGATAATCGAGAGTGATATTCACCCACCTTGGTCTGAAGATTGTTTTGAATAAGCTGTACCACCCAAGCATCTTTGTGGACTAATATTTTTCTCTTGCTTAGAAGTTTTTGTTTTTCACATTCTGTACGTTTTCCTTTCCTACAAATGGCTTAGGAGCTAGCAGCTATAGACATTCCTGGGGTAAAGAGGTAAATCATTGTTCTTCTTTCAAGATTAATCCTCAGTTAATGAAGGAAACTGTCTTTCCTATTTTTTAATTTTATATTTGCTGACAGATATTTATTACACTTTCTTCAATAGAATTGACATTTTCTCCCTATACTTTCCCAAATATTAAAGTATTATTACTTGCCAGAGACTTTCATAAGTGATAATGAAAAAAGGTGTTCTTTCTTATATTATGATCACAAAGACCAATATAAAATATAATTTTCAAAACTAAGATAAGAAAAAAATATTGATTGTCAAGATGAAGAAACATGTATCTTTTAGAGAATGCCTGTGAGAAGAAGTTTTACCAGAAGTGGATCTACCTCTGGGACAGTTTAAATATTTCAAGAATAGTTTGAAATACAAGGCATATGGAAGCAGTGATGCTGGAGAACTGAAGAGTTCTGTACTGTTTGTGTAAAAGGAAGTCAAGGCTGAAGTGGTAGGAAGGCCACTAATGTAAATTTCTGTGTTCTGCAGTAGAGAGTACCAGGTTCACCAAGACTACCTAGAAAGCACAGAAAGACCACACACATCTCCAGCAAAGTAAGACTTCAAGACTCTGTTGAATGAAAGTGTACCTTCTAGTCTAACACTTAAGTCTCAGAAAACATTTCCAGTTTTTTCTCTGTACATAACAGGCCATAATTTCATTATTGAGGCCTTTATTATTGTGTTATCTGTATTGTACACTCAGTGTTTAAAATTAAGGGATGTTGTATTTTAGTTAATCTTCTTTTCCTGTCCTTATAAAAATCATCAAGGTTTTTTTCCTTTTATGTCTTAATGTATTATTGTTACTGATTTTCATATATTGAGTAATCCTTGCATGCCTATAATTGATTATGGTGAACACTTGATTATGGTGAATAATCTTTTACCATGCTGTTGGATGTAATTTGCAAATATTAAGGCAAAGTTTTTTGTATCTGTGCTCATAAAATGTGTAGGCTTGTAGATTTTTGTATGTTGTGTCTTTTCCTGGTTGTGACTTAGAATTAAGCCTATATATATATATATATATATATATATATATATATATCATACTTATGAACCAAGTATTTAAATCATCAACACTTTAAATTCACATTTCTTTAATTCCCCCCACATTAAGGTATATATTAATGTAAAATTTATATATATATATATATATCATATATATATATATATATATATTCCAAAATATTTTAACATTAAAATGACATTGGCAAATTTACAGTGTCTCACAAATAATAATCTACTAGGGTGTTTAAACCACATGAAATATCTTTAGTTAGTCAAATATATTATTTGACAAAGTGAGGTTTCAATGTAGGTAAGACTACACTTATATAAAACTTCTTCGCAGTCTTTGTTTTTTGAAAAAAATATTTAATATTTAGATATTCTATTCATTCTTTAAAAAATATCCATGCGTTCTGAATTTAAGTTCCATTATCTTTTCTAGAATTTTTTCCTTGAGAATTTTATAAATATATTTTGAATATATTCATCCTCATCTACCAAGTCCTTCTAGCCTTTCCCCTCAAGATTTATTTGTTTTAATTTTATGTGGATGAATGTTTTGCTTCCATATATGTATGTATATGCATATATGTATATGTATATATATGCATATTTATTATCCAGTTTCTATGAAGACTAAAAGAGAAAGTTAGATTCCCTTGAAGCTGTACTTATAGGAACTTGTAAGCAAGTGCTCTTAACTACTGAGGCATAACTTCTCCAGCCATAACTTACATTTTCTGAAGAACATTAATATTTTAGCAAACCCAAGATGACTTCTGTGATTTTTTTAAGTGCTATTATGAATGTATGGATTTTATCCTTATTTGGTTTCAGTCCATCACAGTAACTTACATTTTGTTGTTACTCAAGAGACTTTCAAGCTTGTCTCTACGCCCTGTGCCCACTCGCCTTTTAGTCATGTGTGTTTACAGTCTAAGACGTTGCTAACATTTCATGTTATGAAATTTTTGTCTTAGATTTAAAATTCCACATTCCCCACACTAACCCCATTTCTAATAAGTGGGAAATGGTCTGTACAAATCACTGTGAACACTTACTACTGGATTTCTCTTGGTTTTGCACTGTTTTGGAGGTAGATAGTTTAGAAAAAAATAAATATTAAGCAGGATCTCATATTGCTATTTTTAAATTTATATTTTTGTTGCTCTGTTTTACTGACAGTCAACCTAAGATCCATACCCATAGCCAGCATGGGGTAAACAGAGTATAAACTCTCTACTGTTGTTCTTTGATCTTACCTATATTGTAGCATATGTTCACCATCATTCCCCAATCACAATACAAAAAGCAAAATTGTAAAAGATAGTTCTCTATATAAGCAACTGCGATATATAATTGACATTAATTTAAGTCAATTCAAGCTTTAAACTTTATTTTATATTGTTTTGTGGAAATATGGTTAAGAATACATCAACACTGAATAGGTATGTATACATAAAAAAACAATTCTCCTAACTTTTCTACTTCCTAGTAATATAATCTTTATGCAACTATCCTTTCTATCTTTGTGCTAAGTTCTCCTTTGGATCATTTGCTTCTCTGTCTTTTATTAAATAAAATGTTATTGTAGGCTATAAGAAAAATAAATAGAATTTTCTGTGAATTACACTTTCTGGAAGGGAAGACCATAATAAAGAATAATTTCCTTAGAGCATTGCTTTGATGATACTTAGTAAATGGAACTATATTTTACCAGGAAAGTACTTGCCCCGGAACTTAGTGAATAAGATGATGAAAGTTATTAGTAAATATATTTACTCTGACAAGAATAATATTTTGGAAAAGATTTACACTAAAATTAAATTTTGATGTTTTTTATATATTTTGAACATCTAGTAATAACACAAAACAAGAAATCATAAGACTCAAGGAATATGTTTGAAGTACCTGAAGAAAAATAAAAATCAAAAACTTGCCATGGCCTCAGTAAGTTGCATGAGATATATTTTTCTGACTTAAGAATGTCTAAGACATTTTTAAGTTATAGATGCAAAATGAGTATGTGGCTCATCGATGTAAACTATTCTCCTTGTAGAATCCTAAGAAAGAGTTCGGATTTTGATTTATGACTAGTCCTTCAATAAAATGGATATTTTCCAACTTCTCTTGAAATACTTTTGCACAATCTGAGGTTTAGTTTTTGTGTTCTTGCGGTGAAACATCACACATAATCTCATCCAAACACCACATTCGTAGCTGTCATTAGGATAAATTTTCCAAATGGCATGGAAATAAATGTATCTGTCCTTATAAGGGTGGGGGTATACTGGAAAAGCCATACATTGTGTGCACTGTTGTACAAAGAGTAGAGGCAGGTTGGGTTTCTCTCTCAGAAAAGGGACTCAGGTGATACTTAGGGAAGTTAGACCTGAAACAGAAACCGCTAAAGCTTTAGGAAGGATCCTCTTCAGTTAATTCAGTGGAATTCTTTCTGTGAGTAACAAATGCACTAGCCGATGAAGCTATATGTATCTATAGCAATACTATGTGAGTAAAACAGCAATGGCTTCCAAAAGGGACTGAAAACCTTCTCCCCCCTTTGTTTACTTACATTCCCTATTTTCCTCTTGCATAATGAAAAAAAAAAAAACTAAGAAAAATTTTCAAAGTGATCGTTCCTGCACTTGCCCCATATGGCGTAATCCAAAAGCTGGTATCATTTCAGTATGATTAGTTTTAAAGTTGCATGGAGTCATGTGATACATAGCAGGGAAGTCTAAACACAATTCAAACTAGCAGAGTTGTCCAGAGAAATTATCTCCTATTTCACCTAAAGCATAGGCCTTATAATAAATGGATTGTGATCCATCATCTAAGGAAATCGTGGTTTCATGAAACTCATGGTTTCATGAAAATCGATGACCCACAGTAAAATTTATAAGACTGGAGCCACTGAAGAAAAAATATTTAAAATACATAAAGTATTAGTAAGAGCTATAAATACTCTGGCAAATTTATTAACAAATTCACAAATGGCAAGGACACCAGGAAGAGAATTTCTAACCATACTATTCCCTGAACAGATATTCAACAGTGGAGAGAAAACACACTATATTTAGTTGTCAGAAGTAGCACAGTTATTCTGTGAGGTCTGTGCAGCGTAACACATAAATTAAAACTATCTTAGGTCATCCAGAGCAGGGTGCACTGCAGAATTCTCCTTGGTCTCACTTATCATATTCAGTGATGATAACCCTGTACAAGACCTGATTTACCTTTTTTTGTGCGTGTTCACAGAGATCCCTACCTCATCAGAGCCATCTGCACAGTCAAACTCTCCATCACACCAAAACCTTGATGAAACACAGTCCCCGTTGCTGCAGAGGAAGTCTTTCATTGTACAGGTCTGGGGCTCTGAAGATAGAAAAAAAAGCATGGAGTAAAATTGTATTTTATCATCTGCATTCTGAGCAGCTTGAGGAGGTAATGAAAACCCAAAAGAGGTTAAGCAAGCAGAGGCAATGAGATAATTTAGGGGGAACACCTCATAAGGAAGCTATAGAACAAAATATACTAATTTTCAAAATTTAATTTCAAAGGCATTAACACAAATCATTGAAAAATTTGAAAGCTTTAAAAGATGTTCTATTACTTAATAAAATGTAATTTTAAAAATACAATGTAATGGGAAAATTTATATGCTAGAATGTGCCACAGTCTTTTTTATTTAGAGTTTTAAGATATTTAATGTATTTAATAAACATTTACTAACTTTCTATATCTATTATTATATTTAACAACATGATAGGAGAATAAACATTGATACTGACTTTTAATTATGTATGGTAGGGATTTTATTTATCTGATTTTGTCATGGAAAATCCAGAGTTCATAGGACAAGAAGGAACATAAACATAGCATCAGGAATGGGTAGGTAGGCTTTCTAAAACAATAACAACAACAGCCTATTTGTTGGTGTATTTGTTACCTTTTGTTCTGTATAATTTTCCTGTCAATTTTGAAAATTCGCTCACAATTGATTAAATTGTTGTTGGACATATTTCTTATAGGACTAAAATCAAGCAGCATGCCTTAACGGCTTCACTTTAGCCTTAGTGGAAAGAGTTTTGTCACAATGTTAAGGTCTGATTTCAGAACTTGACTTCTGGAAGTGATCTTTGAGACAGTTGGGATCACCCTTCTCCAGTCTGGAGTCTTGGACGAGAAGAATCAGACTCTGTTTTCTCTAATCATTAATCGTCTTCTTAAAATGCTTTATTTCTTTGTTTTAAATTATTGTTTAATTATATAAATTCACTTTCAGGCATTATATGAATAAGTATATTTTAAGTATTTTTCCACTCATTGTCTTTGCAGCTGTGGCCCATGCAATAATTCCTTTGTCCACATGAAAGAGGAATAAGTAATAGATTCTAGCCTAAGGAACACATACATAGAGATGTATGCTCTACATAATGATGGTGAGAAACTCAGTCTTCTGTTAGAAATATCTCTGCTTGAGCTGTTCCACAACACAGTCTTGTATTAGACATCACTGTCTATGAGCTATTCAGTCTCTGAGCATTAGCAGGGCTTGTCTGGCATCATAACTTTTACATTTTAGTAAATGGGAACTTTGAAGAACTATGGAAATGTCATATGTATCAGAGAGTTCTTTTTTCAACTTTAGAATTGACCATGTCTTAGTAAATGACCTTTAGTCTATAAACAAAATACGATTCAGAAGAATGAGAACAAGTAACTGATTGGGCCTAATAATTTACACCTACAATTCCAAGTTCGAGTCCAACTTGGAGTCCAACTTTCCAGTATAGCAAATCATAAGCTAGCTTGCTTTCACAGCAAAAGTTTCTCTTAAAGAAAAACAAAACAAAAACAACAAATAAAAAACCAGCAAACAAAAAACCCAGAAACCAAAGTATATATATACATTTTCTTTTTTGATTGTTTTTTTTTTATTTTTTGTGCATTGGTGTTTTGCCACAGAGAGTTGTGAGCTGTCATGTGGGTCCTTGGAATTGAAACTTTGTCCTCTGGACAAGCAGTCAGTGCTCTTAATTGCTAAATCATATTTTCAGGCCATAATGGACAGTTTCCAACAGGACTCTCTGATTCGGTGTTCAGTGGGCATTATAGTAGCAGCACTTTTTCTTGTTTTTATTCTGTGTATGGGTGTGTGTGTGTGTTTGCATATAAATAAATATATATTCCCTTTTCTGAAAATAACTCTGTTGACACTAATAAAAGCAATAACTGCCAAGCATTAATTATCTAATTGCCACTAGACATTATGTAAATTTATTGCTGAGTACTTGCACTAATGTACTGCTCAAACCTCAAAGCAACTGTATAATACATTTGCATACTTTTCTCCACGTACTGGAGTAAACTTAGGCATAGAGAGAATTCTAACTTTACTCTAAATGGCAAAGTATTCAAAAGAACTAGTATTCAGTTGAACCAATATAGCTACATAGCCAAGACTTGTGTAGTTTACATTGCTTTCTACAGACTGTAGAAATAATGACAGGAGAGTAGGTAGCTGAATTTCTTTTGCTGGACACATACCTATCTCTATTTTACTTAATTGTTTTCATCATCACCCTACACAAAAGTTATAATATTGTATTGGACTTTGTAAACACAAAGAGTTTTATTCTAAGAAAAAAAGAAATGATGATGCAGTATGTGTAATTTTTAGCAATCATGGCTAACAAAATAATTTTAATTTTTAAAACAGAGATAGAAAGTACAGTTATAATATAAGATAAATGCTTAACTATGCAGGAAAATTAACATATATGTGCTTGAAGTGAGCAGGATTCCTTCTGCTTCTTTTATAGCTTGTGTTTACTCTATTTCAAAGCAAACGTATTTCCTATGTGCTAAATTGGCTTCATAGGCTTTGACATATTTTGCTGTATGGAGAGTTGTAAATTGTTGACATAAGATTGTAAATAGATTATACTATCTGCTGGGGGCATTTGCTTGGTAGTCATACAGTCAATTTGTTTCATAAAGTCTTTGTTCTAAATCATTAGATTTGTTGCTCCAGTAAAGAAGAGAGACTGCTATTTGCTATGATAATATGCTATGAAAATATTTTAATTAACAATGGAAATTTTGAGTAATTTTTTCCATGCACTGAAATATGCCAGCACATATATATCTGAGCAGAAACAATGGTAACTCCTCATACATACATGTGCCATTGAGGAATGGGGTGTGTTATATGTTTCTAAACCTCATTTACATGGCAAAGAACATTTACTAATCTTAAGATAACTGAAAACAAAAGTTTTCCAAGTGAATTTAAATCAGTTACTTTTAAAATTCCAATTGCTTATAAATCGTTAAACCTTTCCAATAAAGTAGAAGAACAGTTTTCAAATTGATACCAGTGCATATTAGAACTTCAGCAGTGGGGAGAATGTCTCTGTCTGATAACCGATTTGTAAAGAAAGTCTGAATGCAGTCTTTCCTATAGAATAACTAAACTGTTGTTCCCATTCTCCCTGTCATATAAACTGTAATCCTATCCCAAGTGTGGATAGGAACGCAGCACATGAACTTTTTACAATGTTTTCTGTAAATCTGCCCAGGCACATTGCCCACCAAGAAGCTTCTACGGGGTCCATTTCTTTTGTCTGGGAAGATTACTGGATTTCAAAGTTAACGATGAATTATGGGGGCAGGGCACCACACATAATGGCTACTTTCTTCAATATTAAGGGAGGCAAAAACACAGTCTCAGCATTGTAAACTGTAATTAAAACCATCCTAGATGAAAAGAAGACAGTGAAGTTCAAGAAGGAACTCGACTTTCCGAACCACACACTTCATAGCATAGCATAGATATGCAATCTCCAGATTCTCTACTAAGCATCAGTTACTCTATGTTCAGCAAAAGTTATATTAATACGGGTGTCAGTAATTTAGAATTGTTGCATTTATTGTACAGTATATACCATAAATAGTTTGATATAGATTCAATGCTATAGAAATTCAAATAAACTACAGGTAGTTTGTCTATATACAAAAAACCCAATTTTGTGATAAAACGACATGATGTTCAAGAATAGATAATAAACTATATAAACATATAAACTACTTAACTATCTACATTGATTACTTAGCAAATATATCAGTGGCATATATCACATTTTTATTGACAATGTAAGAAAATCGTGAGACTTCTCAGGCATTTCCATGACTGGTTTGGATTAAAATATAGTCCGATGACAGACAGTGACATTTCCTTGATTGTAGAGCAGAGAGCACTGCTGAAGCAATGCCCATTGAACACTTTGCAAATGATATGATCAGCAGATGAGAACCAATGACTATGGACCAATAATTCTGTATGAAATGTAAGAATGCAAAAACCATATTTGATTTCACAGACAGTTAACAATAAATGCCTCTAGTACTGTTTTCATTATTCTCATGCATATAACTGAAGTTTTTGTAACATGGTTTGAAATAAAATATACTAAGTCATATTCATAAGTATAGCAACCCAAATGAAAATTTAAGAGTATGCGAGTTTTTCTTAAGCGAATATGTGTGCTGTTTCTTGAAAGTAAAATTGATTCCTGGTATGTTTTGCTACTTAATAAATGATTAACATAAAGTATTGATTATTCATCGAAGTGTACATTAATGATCAACAGTTCTGAAAATATAATGACATACTATTACTCACAAATATGTTCATGCATTTATGATATAAAATTTAGAAATTATACAACCAAGATATAGTATATATGTTTGAACATATATGCTGTATAAATATACATTTATACCAGCTTTACTATCAGAAACTAGAAATACATTGATGGCATATTAACACAGCGACATTTGTCTGAGCTGATTCTATATTTTTAATCTTTTTGTGGTGACTTCTTCATTGACAACTTTTAATTCTGTAGAACTGTGAGTGTTTACAATGCTTAAATGTTTTATTTTCTTCCGGTTCTTTCAGGGTAGAATTTTCAAACACCCAAACTTAAAATCTATCTCTGCAAGTATAGACCTCTTTATTTTCATACACATTTTGCATTTAACATGTTAACCTACTGTAATACTTGTCTTGACATGTATGCTCATCTTAATTATATTTTCTTTTCTTTGCCCCAACTATAATTAATTCATTCTTTTACTCTGTTATTTCTCCTTTAAAATGTCAATATTCCTTGTCTTATTCAGTAAGCTCAGAATAAATATGCTACCATGAGCTCATGTAATTGTCTATTTTAAATGGACATTATCCGTTCGTCTTTCTAATGAATATGTTTTCCATGACTAGTGAAGTAAAAATAGTTCTTTGGTCACTGGCTGACTTCTCTATGTCTGAACAATAACACTCAGCCACATTGGGAATCCCAGTTGATTTACAGACAAACTATCTTAACCCTCCTTCTTCTCTTCTTTTTTTGTATTGATGCAATAATCCAATTTCTTGCACAATTTCAACAATTCAGAGAACAAAGGTCTTCCTTCATTAGCTGGGCCTGGTGGAGCGAGATTATCATGCAAGGTACTCTGCAGGAAGTTTACAAATCTAAGGGTTGCTTGGGCAACACAGTGAGTTTAGGGCCAATTTGGTCAATTCGCAAATTCTACCACAAAATAAAAATAAAACATGGTAGCAAATTGACCTAGGACACTTAAGTCCCATGATTCAATCTCTATTCACACACAGGAAAGAGGGGAATGCAAGAAGAGTGGAAAAAAGAAGGGAGAAATATCTCCAAGGTTTCTTCTCACCTAGCCTGCTGTCCTCTGTACCCTTCAAAATAGAGTCTTTGCCATCTATAAGATTATGACGAAGCACATCAACAAAATCTAAAAAATATCTGATGCATCAAGTATGTAAATTATTGTATTTTAAATTTATTTTTATTGATGTCATATATCCATCTAATTTTATTTATTTATTTATTTTGTTTTTGTTTTTTCAAGACAGGGTTTCTCTGTGGTTTTGGAGCCTGTCCTGGAAATCCATCTAATTTTAATATTAGTTACTGGATATATCTGAGAACTTTTTATATAAAGGTGATTTTAACTGTTGATGAAATGAGTCTAACAGTCTCATAAGTCCATGCAATAATCTTTACATTTGTAAACAATGACCCGTTAGGATTATGTATATAAAAGTGAGAGCTCGCTATGTGCTGCCACAGTCAGATATCCCCAATAATTTGATTGTCAGTCACAGGTGTCATCTCCCCAAAAGTTATTGAGACATTAACACATGTTGTGCAGGATGAATATCTAAATGATTCACTCCATCACATACATGCCTTCATATAATGTATTGCTGTGTAGATTATGTCAGTGTCTTCTGGGAATGATTGCTCTTAACAGACAATATTACTGATATCTATCTGCATCAAAACTTTTTAGGAAGGAGAAAAATATAGATACTTAACAAATATAATTTGGTTATTTTCTCATTTTATCGTGGTGATATCACTTTTTACTTATACATAAAAGCAGTGATAAGAATTTTGCTGAAGAATAATGCTTAAACACAGATACTCTTAGTGATGAAATATAATTATTGGATAATTATTGCTTTCAAATTTATTGTATAAAAGTTCAGCAGACAGGTGCCATCAGTGTTATTCTATTTTCAGAGAAAAGCATTCTGAATGCAGATGGTGTTCACTACTCCAGAGAGGATAAATGATAACTCACTGAAAGATGCTCATGGGTGAATTTGTAGTGTGAATGGATTGAGGCAGAAATGGAATGAATAGCATCCGTTAAAAATGATATGTGTTGTGCTGTCTGCACATCAGTCAGCTCATTGTATGAACTTGCATCAAGGGCTTTCTTCATTGCATACTAATGGGCTGTATTAAACCTCCTGATACTCTTCTACCAATTCTGCAAGCAGAAAGAAAATAACTCCCAGAGTAAGCAGCCCAATCATTTTACCCTTTAAGAATCAGGCCAATTTATTCTGCATTTTCTGTCCAAATGTGAATATATGTATAAAAATGTGAACGTCAGGACAGAGGGGTCCAAATTTTGCTTTAACAGAAATAAAAAAAAATGCTGTCCTGCTTGTTCATTGAATGGCATATCAGGCATGGAAGGTCATGAGGCAAAATTTACTTACTGCAGTTTTCTTCATCAGAATTATCGCTGCAATCATTCTGGCTATCGCACCGCCAGTGATCTGGTATACAGTTGTTGTTCTTACACTGGAATTCATGAGGTCCACAAGTCTTTTTATCTGCAATGAATGAACCTGAGTTTATATGGTTGGATTCCATTATGACATCCATACAATAGCCTAGCTGCTATGTCAGTGCATGGCATATCACATCTCAGGAACTTCTATTCAGTTACTGACTGAGAAGTATTCCAAGGGGAAAATGAACTCAAGTTTTGAGTCCACTTGGCCCTTTGCACTTGTTCCATATTACCATTGGAGAATGAAAAAGCAATTAAACCAACAAGTGATGTGTGTAGTAGTATTGTCAAAAGTGTCCCAAACTATACTTCTCTTTCTGCTTCTATGCACAGAAACAAAATAAATTATTGTAATATCACTGAGCATTTATGTTGTCCTGTTTCACAAAGAGCTTATAAATATATGTTATCTATGTATAACAATCTGCTCATCAATGTTTCATATTTTCCCTGCTGCTAGTTGCATGTTATTGGTCAGTCCTGGCTATGGTTCACTCATAAATTGTATATTATATAGGTTGGATGTGCATTATTCAAACAGTTTAGGATAGGAGGCATTTTATGGTTCCATAGTTTTCAGATTTTTACACCCATGTAAACATGATGGAGTATTTCTTGGATGACTACCAAAGGAAAATACAATTCATTTATTTTAGATAATATATTATATAATATTGACAATATATACCATATAAATGTATAGTATATACCATGTAGTAATATATGCCATATACTAATAAAATATCACATCTATATTTATACATTATATATAAACAAGATTTTATACAACTTCTTCAATGCTCCCATGCTGTGACCTGAGTCTGCATATATAGCAAAAAGATGTAGTAAATATATAATATATAAATAAAACATATATTTATATATTTTTTTGCAAAACAAGATTTTATAAAACCTTTTCAATGTTCCTATGCTGTGACCCGAGTCTAACACATGTAGTTAGGTGTGAAGTTCTCTTCTCCTGGCAACAAAGTCATGCTCATAATCTTTTAAGGACTGAACCATTTCAGAACTTAGTCTTTCAAATGGGATGCTCAACTTATATCAATGCCTCTTAGTATGTGTGCAAAGCAGGAATATTGAAACGATTTCATTCTACCACAAATCTTCATACAATTCCCTGAAGTCTAAGGAGAATTATTAACAAGGCTTTGACTGTACATTAAATCAACGGAAACTCTTTCAAGTTTAGGACTCTAATGAATTTCCAGTACTAGTGAATGGCATGCCAAATACTATAAAATATCTACTTTTACTCCTGACTTGGTACTATATGTAAGTTCAGATCAAATTAATATGAAAAATTAAGCAATAGAAACATAAACTGATGTGAGAGTTTCTACACTTCTCTAGTGTCAATCTAACTATAGACAACATGAACTTTCAACTTTCACTTCTCTTTGTAGAATCACTTAGAATTGCATCTAATATTGGTTATGATTTAGCAGGATTGGATATCTTTCCCCTGTTAATGGGGATTAAACTCACATTTCTAATGAACTGTGTGGTAATAATACTGCCCTTGATCAGTGGCTTAGACTGACTACATATGTTCTTAAGGGTCAAGATACAAATTCAATAACAAAATTATAAACTGAAATCCCAGTTTAGGAATATTTTTCTTTTATACATGCAGATAAACTTCTCAGACATTGTTAAATTAGGGATAAGTTGTGTTCCTGGAAAGATTCACAAACTGAAAGCTTGGGGCCCCATCTGGTGTAAATATTGCCATGTGATTGTGTCCTGAGTGTGCCAAACTTATCATCAGCAGTGACTGTAGCTAAAGGGTTGTTAGGAATTGGGTTCTTTTTGGAGTGAATTGGTCACTACAATCCTAAAAAGTATATTTTGTCCTCAGCATCTTCCCTGAGTGGGTCTCTGTACAGCAGGAGGTGAGCAGCTTGGCTTATTCCTTTAAATTCTTCCTTTATGTTCTTACATAAAGTACTCTTGGATCTAGAAGCAATAGGACTGTATACTGAATCTTTTTTCTGTCTTTAATGTTATGAATGACTGATATTGTGTCATAGCCAGGAAGAACAGAGTTGCATAGCCGCATCTGAGTTGGACAGGGAATCTTACATTTTTCAGACTATTAAAATAAGTGAACTGAAAGTAACAGTAGTTACTTGGTGATGGTTGCTACTCTGTATTCCAAAAGTGCACAGTGTAAACTTTTAACTCCAATTGATAATGAAAAGCAAAGTGATTTAGGCATAATTTAGAAAATTAAATAGTAAATATCTGTTCTGAACTCAGCCCAGCTCCTAGCTAGGCATTTTAATAAACACAATCACTCTCAATTCCCATTATATCTTAATGAAGGATTATTGCATTTATTTAAATAAAGGAGAAACATAAACATCAGAAAGTTTAAGTAATTTCTTCAATCTTAGAGAGGAGCTCAATAACGAAACAGGAGTTTATATTAAGCTAGTGCTCTGAAGCAGTGTACAGAAGGAATTCTCATGACAGAATTTAAATGCAGTTCTCGTCCGAAAAAAAAATACTGCCTCTATTTACTTCCTACACTTCCTGCTTGCCTTCAAATGATTACTCAGAAGTTAACCTATGCCAGCAGTAGGAGCTATACTTGGTGCTTTATATTATGTTTTTCATAGTTTATTTATTTAAAGACTAATTTATAATCTGAAGAATATCAGTACAGTATAATACAAACAGTAGTTAACAATGAAACAAACAACTAATATTGGGATTTAATTAATGACTAAAAATTGAAACTTGGTACTCAACAATTCAGCCAAATATTTTTTTGTCAATAAAAAACTCCTCTAGAATGCAACCCTAGATAAACATTAATTTTATTTGACTCTTAACATACATTGGTTAAATTATTTTAGGTGATATTTTGAAAATGCATGTAACTTTAGAAAAGATCAGAATCAGAAGGAAAATTTGCAACGGGACCTAAATTTTTTCAGCAATTCCAGGAAGGGCCACTCTTGATGATGAGAATATGAGAGTAGCCTAATTCTAAGGTATGTTAGTGATTTCTGAGTTTCTCAAAAGCATTTTAAATTCATTTTTATATTATTTTATCAGAATTATTATTTGAGATTAATTTACAAAGATATATCTCTTTAGTGGGATTTCCACTGAAGGCATGTAAAATTATATTGGGAAAGATGAACTGATTTATGTAAAACTATATAAATTTTATTTCCAAGTTACTTAATTGTAGCTATGAGATTACATGAAAATCATGTAAACACAACTATGTAGCCTTGTAGAACATTTAAAATATAGCGTGATTGGATGTACTACAGTGCACATGTATATGTGCCAGGTATACTAGTTATATTTCTCTAATTTATTATTGGCATGATAAGGCATATTATAAAAGCAACTTCTGTAATGAAAAAAAGGTTTGCTTGACAAACTGTATGAGGGTATAATCCATGATAGGGATGGTAATGTAGGTGAGACATGAGACATATGATCACAATGAATATTTAGGTAGGAAGCAGAAAGCAGTAGATGATGGTGTTTGGTGTTTGGTGATAGCCTTCGCCTTTGTATGCATTCCAGAATCACAGACCATGGAATGACATTCCTCATATAAAGGGTGATTGTTTGAATTTCCATTAAGCCATTCTAGAAAATCCCACACAGACAAGCCCAAATTTTCAAATTTAAATAAATATTAAAATCACAAACCCTTTCTTAAACACATCATTATTAAACTTTAAATTCTTGTCTCCATACGTGCATGGCCATCCTATCATATAAAATATATTCAGTCTAATGTTGAAAGTCCCAATAATCTTTGAGAGTGAATATTTTTTTTAAAAAAATCCAACCTCAAAACGCTCTTCTGCAAATCAAGTAATCTTTTAACTGTGACCCTTATAAAACCAAAAGCATGTGAGAAAGATTTGATACACAACAGCACACAGTAACTCTCCATCCTAAAAGGGAATATTGGTAACACAGCAAGAAAAAGGCAGATCACGGGATAGCCTAATCTGAGAGGGAAAAAGCCAGCTGCAGCTGCATGTGTTGCAGATGGGCCTGGTGATGGAATCAGACAGTTGTGGGTAGGTACATCTGTTTGTGCTGAATCTGACACACATTCTCCTGCTGTCATTCCCTAATTGTTTCACTCTGTCATTCTCCCATTCTCTGTGTCTCTCAATATCCCTGTATCTCAGTCTCTGCCTCTCTGTGTCTCCCTTCCTGTTCTTTCTTTCTGTCTCTTTCTTTCATCAGTCATACTTCATAGAACCAGGTTATCTCATATATCCTAAACTCCTAGCGTTTTCAGTATCCTGGGCTCCTACTGTCTTTTAGGCTACAGCTTTGCAGTTCCACTCTATGGTGTTTATTCAGGCTCCCACTGCCCTGAATATAGTGTATAACCTCAACAGGAAACCGTGCTTAAGCCTCCATGCTCTCCTTTCATTTGCATCTTCATTCTTAAAACACAAGTACCTTTTGGATGTTGTGCCAAGTGTTCCTTCAAGGTCCTGAAGGTCTGTTCTGTTAATTCCATCAGTCTTGGGTTTTGCTGCCTGTGAAACATTCCTCTAGGTATTTGGTGAGGAACAGTTCTTAGAGCAGAATCCCCAGTCTATGGGGTTTTGTTTGTTTGTTTTTACATTTCATTTAAATTTCACATTGGAGCACTCTCTTCCTCTTTCCTCCCTTACCCTCTTCTCCTCTGCCCTCCACTTCTTCCTGCCATCACCTCTCTCTTTCTGATACAAATATCTAAAGCATTTTACTTTCTTTTGCTGTTAAAACACAAATTTCCATTTGTCTTGGTAACTTTCGCATTTGGGTTTTTTATTATTATAATATAATTTCACCATTTTCCCATTTCCCCTTCTCTTTTCTCCCTCCAAGCCCTTCCATGTTACTTTCACCTTGGGACTTTTTAAGTTTATGAGCTCTTTTTAATTGTTGTTGCACGCACACCCACAATATATCTATATTTATATCTATATCTCTCTATCTTTTTATCTATCTATCTATCTATCTATCTATCTATCTATCTATCTATCTACCTCCTACCTATCTATCTATCTATCTATCTATCTATCTATCTATCTATCTATCTATCTATCTATCCATCCATCCAATACAGCTCGTTTAGTACAATGTATATCCTCCACATAAACTTTGTATATATACTAACTATAAACTTTGTATATGTTTTCAGGGTTGGTCATTTGGTATTGGATAATCGATTGGAGTTCCTTTGCCATTGGAAGTTCACTCCTTCCACAGCTACTCTCAGAATTCCTTATTTGCCTACAGTTCCACCTGTTTGGCTACCTAAACAAGAACGACATTAAGGATAAAGCACCTGAGACTTCAGCCCTAGACAAAAACTACAAGAGTCCTAATCATTTTTTAACAATTGCAAGTGTTTGTTCTGCCCCATCAGGTCTGCAATTTTTCAGTAGCTTGCATTCCTTTTCTTACCCAAACATCAATATTTCTATGTCTTTTCTGTCCCTTTCACTGTGAATGAGAATACAGCCAGCAACCATGTCATGGTTTGAATGCCCTCAGGGGTTAGAGATTCCTTTCACTTTACAACACTTTTGAATTAAGTCTCAATTAGTTCAGGACAAGGAAGAATAAGTTCATATTTTTTTTTTGCCTGAACATAAATCAAATGGCCTATATTCCATTTTCCAATAAAAATTTGTTCTTTGACAGCTTAAGAGTTGGGCCTTCACTGTTTTGACTTCGTTGTGTTTCCTGGTTTTCCAGACTCCAAAGATAACAACCACTAGTTTCTGTTTACATAATTCTAGGGGTTCTCAAGACAACTGCAAACCCTTCCATATTGGTTCCTTAAATAAGTTCCAGAAACCTACAAACAACAAATTAATCACAGTAACTCCCCTGACTTCATGGTACCTGTTTTCTGTATTAATTATTTGCTCCGTCAAAGGATCTTACATTAAACTTTAAGGAAAAAAGGGAAGTATATTTTGGTTTCACAATCCATCAAGGCAAGGAAAGCATTCTATTAGGAGTGGGTATCAGCTCATCATCACATTGCACCTATGTTCTAGAAATAAAAGAATGAATGTTGGTGCTGAGCTAGCTTTCTCCTCATTTATACAGTTCAGATGACTAGGCCACGAAATACACTATTCATATTTAGGTGCCCCTTTCCACTTAAATTTGCCCAAAGAAGAAAATTCTCTCCAGACATTCTCTAAGCCTTGTATTATAACTGACTCTAAATATTGCCAAGTTTAACAATAAATATTAAACATGGCAATGAGGAAACTAAAAATTTGCCCTTCCCAAACCTTCTCTCATACCAGAAATCATAGTCACTTGAATGGGACCCAGATAATACCACTATTTATTAAATACAGCTTGGTGATTTTATTAAGCAAACACTGAGGAGAAAATAATACACATGCACCTACAAGCATACACACACACACACACACACACACACACACTTCACACTACAGTACTCCAGACTATCATCAATTCTCACTACATCCAGTGTTTTTATCATAATTAGAAGAATAGAATGGTAGTATAACAAGACGTCCCCCAAATATTAAAAATGAGATAATTATTTTATCATTGTTCATAACGATAACAATGATAAAATAATTACCACATTTTAAATTTCTTAAAGGTTTTCTCATAAACAAGGAGGTACTACTACAAATATGATCATTCAAAAAGGTAGGATCAGGGATCCTTTATATGCACTCTACACTGGATTAATTTTTGCATATGTATACTTCTAAGAAGAAGTCAATGATTGTATAATTATGTCTCTGGAAGGAAGAACTAGAGAACTGTCCTGTTAACAACATTTAGAGAAACATATAAGTATCTCTTTAGAGACAAAGGAGTCTACAGATGATAGAAGAGCTGTATGAACAAAGAAAAGGAGTAGAATATGAGAGTCATTCATATTTAAAGGATATTTATATATATTCTCATAAGGAAAATTACAAAACATTACAGAAAGAAACTGAACAACTTCTAAAAAATATAAAGTCACGGTCTTCAGTGATTTGAACTCTCAGTTATTATACTGACCAATTTCTCTCACTTTATACACAGTTGGTTCACTAACCATGACAATCCCATTACTACCTTTAAAAAGATAGATATAATTACAATGATATAAGAAAGTATCAATGATAAAGAATAATTAAATCATCTTAAGAAAGCAGGAGAACCTTTAAAATATGTTTTAAAGAAATGTTTTAAAACTATGGTAACTGTAGGGATATAATATTAAACAAATGGCTCCAGAAGTATAACACCTAATCCCAACAGATTCCAATAACAATCCCTAATCAATTTACTAGTAAGATGAAATTCTAAATAATTATTGTTGAAATTATAAACATACTTCAATTACACCTTAATCTATATCTAAATTATGCTTAAATGATAATAATACTAATACAAAATTTATGGATTATAAGAAATACTTTTATAATCTTTTTGGAGGTAAGAGTTCCAGAGAAATACTTCAACAACCAGTAACAATAGAAAAAGTGGAAAATTGGTTTGACAAACAGTTTTATGTTGACTTAACATAAGCAAGGGTTATTGTGAATGAAGGAATACCAAATAACCACTTTTTGATGATTATTACTGTCTGTGTGGTATATATATATACTTGGTCCTTACAAAATACACATAAGTGTATGTGTATACATACATATACACATGTAAGTATATATGGGGATATGTCTTAAATGAAATTAAGACACTTGGAATTATTTTTAAAGAACCACAGACTAACAAAATACCAGTTCAGGCACCAGAAACATTCTTCCAAATAATTGGTCAGGGTAGTCCAATTTACTTACAAACAGTATAGATTATTGCTATAGCCCTTTGTTGCCTATCAAGGCTGTATGTGGAGCACTATTATTGAAGATGCTGTATACTTAGGATACAGAGCTCACATGATCTCAGATGATCTGCTCAGCAACATCTTTTCTGAGTTATAGTTTGTATGCCTTGAGAAAATACCAACAAGCTACTAAAGGAGGAAAAGAACACAGTTCTACCCAAGCTGTCACACCTATGAAACACAACAATTACTGACATAAAGATGTAATATGGGACACTCACACGTTGGTGGCAAACAAAACTTTCTAATTAGACTTAAGGCTCATTCAGCACCAGGAGAATCATGCTTGGTTCAGGAAAACCAGGCAGCTTCTCTGGGTTATTGAAGTCATGGATCTTAGAAGAGAATCTACTGATAACACTTTTTAGACTCCCATAAATCCTTACTATATGCTAAGTCTTATCCTTATAAGCTAAGATAAATGTAGCTACCATCCCTCATAAAAGAAACTTCTATTTTCAACAAATGGAGATCATCACAGAAAACTACAATTGATTAATGATTGATGTTGGTGGGCCCACCTCACTGAGAAAAGTGTCACAACTGAGTAAGTAGATTTGAAGCTATACGAAGGAAGGCCGAGAAAGCCATGTAAAGCAAGCCACTAGTCAATGTGCCACTTTGACTTCAACTTCAGAAAGTTTGTTTTTCTTGGATGATGGACAAGCTATAAAATAAAATAAATACTTCAATCTCAAGAAATTCTAGTTATGGCATTAATTGTCACCAGGAGTAGAATATTGTTGTAACAGACCTGACCATGTGTTTGGGAATGGATTTTAGTAGTATCTGAACTTGGGGCTAGAAAAACCACTGAGTGCTCATAGCTCAGTGGTCTGTTCTGTGGAAGCTTAAAAGATGAGAAAACTGAAATAGTGCAGCTGGTGGTTTGGCATGTGAATTTTAGAGAAAGTTTGAGTGTTGAAATAAGGAGCAGCGGGGCTGCGTCCCCAACACCCCGGCCTCTTGCACGGCTAGCTTTACCCGAAATAATTACACGGACACTGTATTCTTTTAAGCACTGCTTGGCCCATTTCTATCATGACTCTTCTAGGCTAACTCTCTCACCTGGACTAGCCCATTTCTAATAATGTGAGTAAGCACCCCAAGGTGCACTTACCGGGAAGATTCTAGCCTACATCCATCTTGGGTCGGAGCTTCATCGCGTGTGCCTCAGAGAGCAGAGCTATCCTGTCTGCCTGCTAGACAGGAGCATGGGGTCTCTCTCTGAGGCATCTGGCTCTGAGCGGAGCTGCATGCTTTCTGACCTCACTTCCTCTTCCTCTCAGCATTTTCTTCTGTTTACTCCACCCACCTATGTTCCTACCTATCAGGGCCAAGGCAGTTTATTTAACCAATGAAGTCAACAGATTGATATGACACTCCCACATCATTTGAGAGTCCCTCAAAGACACTATCTGGGATGTTTGTTTTATATAGAGAATTAAGAATGACTAAAGTGAAATATGTCCTTTGCAAAGACAATTGATGCTGGCTCACCGGAATGGAGAAGTAAGTAAGGCAAATTTGAACATATGGTCTACATGAAATACTGTGCTACCATCTTTAAGATAACAATTTTCTAGAACACTTAAGATTCCTCTTGGTGATTTTTCACCTCTGAAAATTAACTTCATGTTAACATCTCATCAATTGGGATAATATTATTCAGTGAGCATTTTCTTACACATTTTCCCCCCAAGGGCGTAGAAGAATGCATAAATGTTATAGAAGAGGAGAGGAACAATTCTAGTTAGAGGTGGTCTATCTGGGATCCAAGTACTTCTGTTTTGTTTTTGAAATTTTATTTTTCTCCTTATTAATCCAAGAAGAATCAAGGGATGCTTACAAGTTAAACAAATTACAAATAGCATAATTCCTTTATGAAGAGGAGAATTAGGAACAAGCTCTGGAGAAACTCTAATAATGATACTATCTAAATTGTATGTCATTTTGATGTAATTGTCAGTGGAAAGTTTCCAAGTTTGCATTATCCACATTTAGAAAGTGTCAAATTGAATTCTGCAATGCTATCACTCTTGACAAGTATCTGTCTTCATCTTTATTTTTAAAAATTTGTACTGCAACAGTATGCTTGCGAACTGGGGGTGGGAAAAGGAAGGTACTTATATTTACATCTTTTGCCTCTGTATTGTGTCTACAAATTCCTGGTTACTCCACTTGTCGTCCTTTGCTCAAAAAAATCTGTAGACTTGAAAATTTTAAGACATATTATACAAAGAGAATTATATTTCTGGATCAGTTTGAAGAGGAATCAAATTTCCATAAAACAGAAACATAGGGTTTTATTTAGCGTCCTCAAAGAACATCAGTTACAGATTTAGGTAACAATGTTCTAGCAATTCCATCTTTGTCTATTCTACAAGCTAATGGATAAAGTTTACCTAAAGCTCTCCATGTACTTATTTTATTTTCTTTTAAAACAAAAAATATATTTTGAGGCAATTAAAAAGTGAGTCTATATTTTTAAATGGTCAGTTTGTTGCAGCTCCCCAGTGTATCTGACTCTGACAGTCAGAAGCACACCCTGAATACACATTTTTGAAGAATAGGTTCTGATTTTAATCACAGCAGAGTGGGTACAGCAAAACCGAACAGAAGCAACCAGAATGTGAAAGACTTGACAGACATTTTCCCAGTGTATCGCCTACAGACTGTCATATATACGCAGAAGCTGCTCTAATGTTTTGCGAAATAGTTTTCTCCTCTACTTTAACATGAACACTGAAAATATGTACCACATCGAACCTAAAACCTGGCTTAAATATGAACTCATGATTACTGAGCAATAGTAATAACATAGTCACTTAATAAGCACCTGAAAAAATGGTAGATATATATATATATATATATATTTTAGTACATTTTATTAGTGTGTGTCAAGTTAAAGAGGGTTGAAAGTGATATTTATCCAGAAATTGTGAAAAGACAGGTCTGATTCAGTCTTTCCTATCTGTTGGCATGCTACAGTTCTGCTACACCCTCACAGTGTGTCTTTTTTTCTAATAAATTTTTATTACTTTATAAATAATACCACTCAAAATTTCTACTTCCTCCTCTTTTCCCACTTTTCTCCCTTTCCCCCTTCCCCATCCCCCATGCCCCATCCAGTCCTAAGAGAGGGCAGGGTACCCTGTCCTGTGGAAAGTCCAAGGCCCTCCCCTCTCTATCACCCACTGAGACAGTGTGCCTGAGCTAATGCGAGCTCACCGAATCGAGTTGGAATGGGACTGAATGAGCATGGGACCAAACTGGACCCTCGGAATGTGGCTGACAATTGGGGCAGACTGAGAAGCCAATGATAAGGGCACTGGGATTTGTCTCTACTGCATGTACTGGCTTTTTGGGACCCTATTCTATTTGGATGCATAGCTCACAGTGTGTTTTATATGTGAAAGTTTGGGTGTAAAGTGTCCCCACTAGGTTCATCTGTTAAAAGCTTGCCTTCTGGCTGGTAGACCTAATTGTCCCTGGGGAAAAAAAAACTAACAGTGAGAGCTTACTTGCATAAGGATAAATTCCCTGAGGTATTCATTATTTGATGAGATTATTGGAAAGGAATAGAAAATTTGGGATGTAGAGCAAACTTGCATGAGTCTCTCTCTCTCTCTCTCTCTCTCTCTCTCTCTCTCTCTCTCTCTCTCTCTCTCTCTCTCTCTCTCTCTCTCTGTGTGTGTGTGTGTGTGTATGGGGGGAGTCTGTCTCTCTCTCTCTTTCTCCCTCTCCTGCCTCTCTTTCCTCTGTCCCTCCCATCGTTCCCATCTTGTTTCGCTCCCACACAAGTTCTTTACTATAACTTTCAGCCTTGCCATGGGCCAAAACAATAAAGCTATGAAGAAACCCTGGCAACAATGAACCAAAAGAAAAATCACTTGACTGCCAAACTATTTATTTTACAATGAAAACAAATTTCAGTGCCTTTTTAGAGGAATCAGTAGGCAGTGAATATTTAAGTCAATCATATAACCCAGAGAAGAAGCAAGCACATTTACCTCATGAAAAGATAGATTAGAGAAATATTTTAAACAAAAATATAAAGGCACATGAAATAGAAACAACTATTTTACATTATTATGTTTTGACCAAAAGTTTAAAGTCGTTTAACCATTAGCTATCAAATATACACTAGAATATGGGCAAACCATTTGGTTAAGAATATTATAATCAGGCCGGAGAGATAGTTCTGTCTTAAAGGGCAAGTAAGTTTGGTTTTTAGTCATCATGTCTCCTTGTTCAAAAAGTTTCTATCTCTATTTCTCAGAGATTTAGTCCCTGTGCCTCTGAGGGAACCTATACTCACAGCACATACCACTCCCCTCATACATGCATATACATAATTTAAAAATAATAACATTAATCTTTAAAATAGAGCGTTTTAGGTTCAGTTGAAGATATGGTTAGCAGGTAGGAACACTTGTCATGCAAACATGAGAACCTAAATACCAATTCACAAATACAGAACTTACCTAAAAGGAACAGATCAGTTGTAGTTGTGCCTGTGACTGTGCCCCAGTCAGATATGGGACAGATAGCAGAGGATCTGCGACTTCATTGTCATTAGCCTAGTTCTGTTGACAGAGGGTTTTGTCCCACCCGGTCCTAACTTTACAGACTACAAGACCATTGCCCCACAGCATAAATCCAAGTTCAGTGAAACACATTTTATCATGGGAATAAGGCAGAAAGTAAAAGAGATGTCTGAAAGCTCCTCTGTCCTCTGTGTGTGTGTGTTTATGATTGCATACGCCCCCCAACAAATGATATCACACACATCTCTTCTTCAAACCCCATATATACACCACACAGCCCCCCAACCACACACCACATAGCCAAACACACAAAGTTATAATACCCTCACTGCATACCCCCCCAACCACACACCGCATAGCCAAACACACACAGCTGTAATACCCTCACCCCATACCACCACACACAACACACACCCACACATATATGCATATACATATTCAAGATGACCTTAGCTTCTAAACATTTTGAAATTTTGTCATTTATTTACTAAAATACATACATATATATATATTACATAAAAGTTGAAATGCTTTTAGCATTCAATACTGCTAGTATTGAGTGCTCAAATTCCTTTTTAATTCCACTTTTATAGGAAATTATTTAAATTTCTATTCATTAAAAAAAATCCTGGAAGGCATTTAATTATACATTTGTTGTTCTACATAGACAAAGATTTCTTATATGTTTAGAAAATATTTTTCTTTCTAATGCCGCGAATATCTTGCAGAAGCCGTAATTCATGTAATGTACAATGCTAAATAGTGTGTTGTTTTCTGCCTGAGGGCCAGCAGGTGAAAGAAAAGCATGGCCTAGCAAATTCTTTCTGGTGACAATCCTACTTGGTGATCTACTTAAGGTCTCCATTTGAAAACACCTTTTATTTTTATGTACCAGTTTCTTCAGCACAGCAGACTACTCAAAATCAGAATGATATTTTAAGGACCCAAATAAAAGCAACACTGAGGCAATAAAAGAAGGTGTTAGTTGTGTTAGATGACAATGGTGAGGTCTTTACTGAGGTCTTAGACTGTGACCTGGATTTGAGCCATGCTTAGGAAACTTTACACTCCTCATGCTCTTCTGCGTTTGTTGACATTGTCTTTTGCTGTTCTTTTATCCTTTAAAATAAGCTTAATGTCTCTTTTAAAACATTTTCAGTTCAATACAAAGATTTTGTTTGGTATATGTGGTAGAAGAACCATAGGAATATCACATGTAGAAAGAGAATTAAGGTAATTTATACCACAAGCACTTAACAATTGGTCGCTCTATATATTTGATGTGTGTAATACTCATGATCCATCTACAGGAAAATACACAAGAAAGCTCCTATAACTCTGTCCTAATTCAGCACAGAAATCCCTTCCAAGAACATTAATTCTTATCTTTCCAGGAAGCATTCCAGTTACATAGAAAATAAAAGTGTCCCTTTTCCTTTCTTTTTAGGTAATTTGAAGCAGTCTGTATTACTTCGCTGCCGCTCAAAATTTTTTGATACAATGGACCACATGACCAGTAAACGTTTTGATAATATATGTTTTGTTGATTTTCTCAACTTCCTAGGTTTATTTCCCTTCAACTTTATTCATATTTTCTAGAATCATCTCTCCAAAACAAACAACTTGTCCTCACATTCTTTCAAGTTCTGGTGTAATTCTGGGGATGAAACTTAAGATCTTTTATTTAACAAAATTACTTTAATATCTACTCTCGGTAGTACAAGATTATAAACTCTGAGATTTTTTAAAACAACTGATACCTGCCTTCACTGGCATTTTATGCTAATGGCCAAGTAGGGGACTAAAAGTCATTTTTTTTAAGTTCATTAGATGCTCAAATGTTCTGTTGAGAGAAATAAAGGGGATATTCAAGAGTTGATAGTGCTGTACATTTGAAAACACAAAATTTTGAAGGTGAGCTGAACATTTGATAGAAGATAACATTGAGCTATATTATCTTCTGGGGGATCGGGAATTGGAGCCTGAAGCAAGAGTCTTGAGGTGTAATCAGAGGTGGGTGGTCATTGGATTGCCAGGGAAACCACAGTGGTTAGTGTAGTTAGCAGAGAAACTCAGAATGGACAGAAAAATCAGAAGGGCTGCCAGTGGAGGGCACTGATAGCAGGTGTTAAAGTGTTTCAACATAGTTTTTATTTTTACTTCTCTTCATTGAAAAGAATAATTTCATAAGAACTTGTTTCTTTATGCATAAGTGATTTCTGGATATGCATTTAGTTTATGTCAAAATATTGAGAGATTTGAAAGGCTATTAAATTTTGGAACTGTCAGGGTGAGTTATTTGGCCTGTGTATTCAATAATTTCTTGACTGTGTTCTGAAGTTTAAAGCTATCAGTATGGGCATATACTGATAAAGTATGAAGTAGGTGACAATAAGACAAATTTACCTTGGAAAAAATATTGAGAATGTATAAAAATAAAATGCATATAAGATTGCATTTGACATAAAACTAATGAAGTTAGTTTTATTTTTGATTTCACTTATCAACTAGAAGTGCCAAGAAGTTCTAACCTGTCATTCAAAATGATATTTTATTACAACATTGTTATATTTGATTTCAACATGGTTAATAGTATGATTTGGTTATATGAGAAGATATATAATGCATAATACTCATTGGGCTGTATTGTAAAATTCTATTACTATTTTAAGTTTTATGTTTGGGCTTTAAAATGCTAATGTTTACTATATATTTTCTGAGAGTTAGACCTAAGGCAAAACTAGATTTATATAACCCTTTCAGCAATTCAATAAGTAAAGCATAGTGAACAGTCATAAACAGTGCAACTCAACTTGCAGTAAATTACTGCTCCCAATGCTCCAAACTCTTAAACTGTGAACTTTGCACCATAGTATTTAACTCTAGCACCTGTACAACTGAACACAGAATTTACCAGTTGCTCCCTTCTTCTGTACTTTTAAAATTATCTCAATCTTGTAAACTCTTAGGTCAATAAAATTATGTGCATTTTAACTTTTTGCCAAAGATAGTTTCTAAAATAAGTGGTTGACTTTGCTATTAAACTTCAAATCTGAAACGTGTCTATACTGGGGAATAATATTCTTTTACCGAGAGCCATTTGTGCTGGGAGATAAAGAAGGACAGTATTGCCAACCTTCAACTCTATGACTTGTTATTCCTGAACTGTTTTTGCCATAATTTGGTATACTTATCACCTATATTAACTCATTGAAAAATAGCTCCCTCTAACTCTCCTTTTTCTCACACCCAATTTGTCTGATTTTATCAATCAGCACAGAACATGTCCCTTACTTGACTTACAGTTCAACCAGGTGTTACCTATCAATAAATGATCACATTATCTTTTATCTTATTTCTTCATTGACTGCCTAGTCAGCAAGGTATTGATTTTTTTTAAGATTCTGCTTACAGTACATGAATGTTCACTTGGCTGCATTCCCAGATGTCTTTAAAAACCTTAATAGTGATCTTCCTTGTTAGATGTCTTCATTCACCTTTTAATAAGCCTGCTTGCCACCTATAATAATGCTGCCACTTATGTAGAACCATATTTATCAGAGAGATAGCAGACATGAAAGAAATGCAAATTATGCTTGAGGTGAATTTAATATGAGAATTCAAATAAAGGTACCAATAAAATTCGCATTTTAATAAAACCATTAGACAGACACAAGCAGAAAGTAAAATATCTCAGTGGATAGTATAAATCATGATTAAATATGCATTAATTCACCCCATTCAAATCTCCCTTTAGTTCATATAAATCACCACTACAAACAACAAAGAAAGAAACAAGCTCCTTGCATTACTTTTTATGTGGCAGGTTACCAGCATAATAT
Source organism: Microtus agrestis (assembly GCA_902806775.1). Classification (NCBI taxonomy): domain Eukaryota; kingdom Metazoa; phylum Chordata; class Mammalia; order Rodentia; family Cricetidae; genus Microtus; species Microtus agrestis. The sequence continues at coordinate 993,753 of CADCXT010001974.1, forward strand.
AATCTAAAAAGAATTGGGCCTAAATCATACCTCATGATATTGATAGATATTACTAGATATTGATAGATATTAATGCTCACAGGAGAGCCCAGTGGAAACATGATCATAGGACTGGTTGAAATTTTTACATGAAAAACATGACCTAAGGGTGGAAGAGGTAAGAAAAAGGTATTGAATAATATTTAAAGTTTCTTCCATAAATCATGTGGCCTAAAGTAAATAAATGAACATCCCCACCTACAAAATCTCAAACCTGAAATCTAAATTCTCTTTCCACATTTAAAACGCTTTTAGAATCTATATGACACCAGAAATAGAAAAGTCTACATCTGAACTGAACTTACTCAAGTGGTTATCATCAAATAAATGACAATTTAAAAATATTTTATGAAATTTGCTTCTTTATCCTGTTAACCCCATGCTTTGGTCCACATAGACCTATGTGTTCCTAGCATTCACTGTCCAAAATTTAGGTAATGACCATATTTTGGTGATCACTGTGAATAATAAGGAGGTCTCTCATGGAAGAGCCTAGATGCTTACATTGTCTCAGAGCTGATGAGCTAGCCCACGGCCCAGGCTGAAGCAGTTTTACTGAGTCAGGCTCTGGGATGGGTTAGTAATTAAAGTGTGACAAAGCAATTGTCTGCAGTGGATCTGCAGACCCCTTGTGGCAAGATCCAAGTGTTGGCCATCCATAAAACTCGCCAGCCAGGGCCAAGAGGCCAGTATATACCAATGTATCACTGAACAGAAAAGCATAAATATATGCCAAAACTGCAAGAACATCTGTGAACTGGGGCACCCAGGGAAATTCTCAGATTCAGTGATGTGATGCACCTCATTTCTCCTCCTTCCTATTTTCCTGAATGGGGCAGACCTGAGCTGCTCCAGGAGTCTAGTAGCTTAAGTTGACTATTTTATTCTGCTTGTCTTCATGATTCCAGAAGGCCAAATGTTTTCTTTTAATATTTTGATTGAATTTAAGCCGTAATTGGTGAAATATTTTATATTGGGGGAATATTTGTTACTTTATTGGTATCCTTATGTTGTTAAAAGCAGAATAGAATGCAAACTTGGAAAAAACAGAAACAAGATTAGGTCTTGCTGAAGAAGACCAGGTCCACATGGAGAAAGCAATGTAGCAGAAATGCCTCCAGGTGACTCAATGAGATAAGGAGAAGGGAAGGATGGGAATGGAGAGAGTTATATAGAGTGTTCTGTCCCTGAGTCTATAATTGTATACATTTGATATCAGGTTACTGTCCCCTATGAAGAAAACCAGAGACATCACAGTCACAGATGGATGAACGGACATCGGTGTTCTCTGAAGAGCAGATATAGGAAAAGCAATATGAAGAGTTGCTTTGCTGAAGCAAAACCTGGCCATGTAGAATTGTTTCAGTGCTGGGTGGCATGCTGTCACGATCCCCTAAATAAGTGTCTGCTGAGGAGGTCACTGCTCATCTATCTGAAGAAGCCAGTCTGGACCCGCTTATTACTGCATTCGTTTCTGCTTGCCTATCATCAAATAGAATTGAAAAGATAGTACTAGGAATGAAGGGAGACCCAATCTGAGCACCCTCACAAATAGACTGCTGCAGGTGCTATTTTCCTTGCAAATGCTAATTAGTAGATAATGTCATTGCATAGGAAAGAAGCACATGTTGATCCAGCACAGATTTCAACAAGCTTTCCTTTTTGTGCTTTGATGGAAATAGGCTTGGCATAATAAAGATATTGATTTCACAACCCAAGACAGACACATCTACATCAAAGATGTTTTTTGTAAGCTAGTTAAAAGAGGAGAACTTTGAAGTACCTCTAGCTGGGAATAAACTGAAATGTGCCCCAGTTGTCCGAAAGACACCCACTGGGCAGCCTGCGTTCTCATGGTCTGGCCTCCTTCAAGCGTCCCCAGGCCTACCTATACTACCAGGTGGCTGGGTGCCATTATGAGGAGCAAGTATATGATGAAAAACTGGGAGAGAAAGACTTGGAATTGTTTGCTTGCTGTAGTAAGAGGCAGGTCTTAAAAAGACAGGACAGTAAGGTATGGACCAAAGTTGGCAGCCTGCTTGCCCCATGGTGTCTGGGCCTGAGCTGGTCCCTAGGGCCATGTCTGTCCTGCCACTGCTGGGGTCAATGTTGAGGTCCATGACCCATGTTGCCGACAAGGCCACAGGAATACCCAGAGTCTAAGGTGCCACCTGTGGCTAGTTTTAGATGGCTCTGTTGCCTATGATGTCATGTTGATCTAAGTGGCCTGTGTTGCCATGGGGAACATGATGATAGCCAGGCCTGAGTTGCTATCAGGGTCAAGACCCTGTAGCAGTCAGGGTTGATGTTGATATCTGTGGCTTCAGTAACCAATTAAGGCCATGTAGGTGATCAGTGTCTCGGCTACCACCTGTGGCCATGTTAGTGTGCTAGGGTCATGCTGCCATGGGGACCATAAAACTCTGAGTGGCTTAAACTGCCACCTGGGTTATGTTGACATCTGATCCTAAGCTTCTACTGAGGGCCATATCTGTTTCCATGGTCCTACCACAGCCAGGTGATGTGTTTAAGTCCATGGCCCATGTACCATCAAAGGCCACTTGGAATCCCTGGGTCCTCACTGCAACCTGTGGTCATGTTGGTGTTAGGCCAATGTAGGTGGTCTGCACTACCAGGAAGGGTCATCCTTCATATGGGCTTAGGCTGCTGCTGTGCACCATATCTGGGTCCATGGCCTAGCAGCAGTCACGGTCAGAGTTGATGTCCATGGCTTCTGTTGCCACCAGAACAGAAGTGGATCCTCAGAGTCTTGATAGCTACCTGAGACCATGTTGGTGTCTGAGGGTTGCACTATCTGCATCCATGTTTCTTCTGCAGCTAGGGGTTGGTTTGTGATGATGTCCATGGCCCTTGTTACCAGAGAGGTAGTAAGAACCATGTGTGTTGAAATCCAAAGGACATACTGAGCAACCCCTTCCCTTATTGGAAACTGCAGCAGGCAAGATGGCCCCATCCTACCCCCCCCCAAGGGAGAACTGGCCCCTGCACTAGGGAAAAATAACCACAGTGGCCCAGACCAACCAGCTCAGCGACCACACAGTTCCACATCCTGGGCCTTGGGTTGATTCATCCTAACGTCTACTCCATCTATGACCTACTGGAGTGTGTGAAGGTAGTGGTCCAAGAGAATGATAGCCACAGGATCTCCATTGCTCATAGCAACAACAGGATATATAAGAGGGTTCAGTGATGATGGTGTACCAGAGACCTTGAACCAGACGAATAACTCATCTCAATGAATATTTTGTAGGTGGGGCTAATTGAACAACAGTATATACTTCATGACACGACTCAGCTACTGGTGCCACAAGGATAAAAAAAAGAGGTATTGGAAAGATGGGGAATCAAGGTGAGGTTTTGCTTGTTTACTTTGTTTTGCTTATAATTAATTTAGGAAAGAGAATGCTGGAAGGGATATGGAAGAACTGGGGATTAAGGTACATGACATAAAATTCCAAAGAATCAATGGTTCCCTGCCCTCTCTTAAGGAGAGAGGGGGAAAGAGGAGGGTGAGTGGGGGAGCGGGAGGGGAATGAGAGGAGGGGAGAAAGTGTAAATTTTTTGAATGGAAAAATAAAAAAAATAAAAAAGTGGAAAAAAATAAGAACTATATTTAAAAAGAAAAAAAGAATAAACTGAAACCTGTACTACATATGCATTCTCTGTATTATGTAATCCACTTCTTATAATGCTCTTAAAATTATATCGGATGCCAGGTGGTGGTGGCGCATGCCTTTAATCTCAGCACTCAGGAGGCAGAGGCAGTCAGATTGCTGTGAGTTCGAAGCCAGCCTGGTCTACAAGAACTAATTACAGGACAGGCTCCAAAGCTATAGAGTAACCCGGTCTCAAAAGAACAAAAATAAATTAATTTGAATAAAACTTGTTATTAAGACATAAAGCAAAGAAAACCAGCCTACAAATGACAATCACAATCCCAGAGAACATAAACAACAATGAGGACCTTAAGAGAGGTGTACATGGATCTAATCTACATGGAAAGTAAAAAAAAAAACCAGGATCGCCTGAGTAAATTGTGAGCATGGGGACCCTGAAGTTAGAAGGGGAGGGGAGAGGCAGCGCAGGGAGACGAGAAAAATGTAGAGCTCAATAAAATCAATTTTGAAAAAAGGAAAAGAAAAAATAAATTACTTTCTTTATATTACAACTGAAACTACATTCAGAATCTTCCTATTTCCATAAGATTAAGTAATTTTTTTAGAGAGAAAATAGCTGAATAAATCATCATATCCAAGACTCCAAAATGAGGAAAAATGAACCACCTCAAGAGAGCAGAGTCACACCTTAATCAGACGCAGAGCTGGGATTAGGCACAGGCCTCTGTGGAATAAATTAACACCCAAACTGGGCAGATTCTTTTGAAACATATGCTTTACCATTTATTAATGTGCGTATTTAACACCTCTCTCACTCTGTTTCTGCATTTGTTACATTCGAATGATAATAGTAACAACTCTTAACATCGACATCACCTCATATAAATGTTTTTCTACTGATTAAAAGAAAGCAATTTGCCTGTAAGCTCCCTGTTTTCACATTTCCACTCTCCTCTCATTCCTGATAGTAGATAAGAAGAAAGTATTACACCTCCCATCAGAGCTACGGAACCCTAGCTCCAAACACAGATGGGAATGACACAGACCTGACAAAGTTCAAGAGTCGGAGTGAGCACTTAGACCACATTTAGGAACGTTGCTCAGGGAGCAGAAGCACATAAACTGTTAATGCCTCTTATTGTTGTCTTTTACAATTGATTATCTTCAAAACTGATGATATCTTTGTGCTATCTGGCCAAAGATCTTGTAAAGAACCTCTTCATAGAACACCAAAATTGGTGACAGAAGGAGAGCAGTCAACATCAAAATGGACAAGTGATCAGAAGGCAGAGGGCAGCCAAAGGGAAGAGGTATGGAAAAGTCACAATGAAAAGTATGATTCTTTGTAACCAAATAAAATATTTTTTTTCAAAAAGAATTTGAAGGGTGATACCCTGTGTGGCTATAAAAGCTACTTCTTGAATCTCTGAATTACTGAACAAAATCTCAGTGCCATGGATTGGGAGGTAAGCCTCCCAATGAGTTGTTTGTTAAAAAAAGCACCATAAGTTTCTAAAGCAATGCACTCAAGCCATTCCATTGCTTCTCTGTGGGGACTAAATGACAAGAACCCATCACTAAGGACATTATATTTTGGGCATACCTTTAGCTTCAGACTTCCTGATGTCCTAGGTAGAACTGTCTACAAACGTCCATACTGATTCAAAGCAGTAACATGAAGAGTTTCAAATGTTTCCAATCTATGAACTAATTATAGTTTCTAATAAGTTATTGTTCTCTTAAACAGTCAAACCTTCCCCATTTCTCTGACAGACCTAACATCCTAATTAACATATAAAAACATTTGGCATGTAATAGATTACCACACTCTATTTTCCACCAGTGATAAGACTAACAATGTTGTCAGATAAGAGCTTAAGCCTATAGTTCAGGGTTCTGTGTTTACTGAGACTCACCAGTTAATGTTTTATCAATACATTTTCAAAATGCACTGATATAAAAATGTTTCTTCATTCTGATACTACGCAACTGGAACATTGCATTTGAGGAAACTGAAGTCATTGTTCCATGGTCAGGTTCACTCAAGTGTAGCTCCAGAATAAACTATCTCTTATGGGGACTTGGACATAGGTAATGAAACTGTCTTGAGAGGTGCCTGCTGCAGGCATCAATGCTGGGGCACCTTTGAAGTTAAACTTCCAGGTGGTGATATAGAGCTATGAGATTTGGTTGTTGCCTTGTTGGGGTTTGGTCTTTCTTTGGTGTAGTATTTATTTAGTATGCCCTCCTTCTTCTATTTTATACTGGAAATATATATTATACACTATAATATATTGGAAGTATATCATATTATAGTTATTTCACAGAGCACCACAATCAAAATATTGCCTTGAGTCTCAGAGAAGCCATTTGACTTAGGATTTATGAAGAGTGTTCAAATTTTAATGACTATGAAAAAAATGGCATTTTGAAGTATAATATAACCAAACATTTATGGGGATCAAGAGTTGACTGTAGTGATTTGAATGAGAAATATCCCTATAGTCTCAAGTATTTGAATATCTGCTCTCTCTATGGTGACTCTGTGTGGGGGAACTGAAGAATGTCACTGAGAGTAGCCTTTGAGAGTTTATAAACTTGTCCTCCTTCCTATTTTCTCTCTGCTTCATATTTATGGTTGAAGATTCCTCAACCTCTGAGTACCTGCTTCCATGTCTCCCAGTTATCAATAAATCTTCCCCTGGAACCATAAACCAAATAAACTGTTCCTTCCACAAGTTGCTTTGGCTCTAGTATTTTACCATAGAGCCCAAAGATAATGTAAATACAATTAATTCCATAACAAATGGTGAACCCCGCTCCCCCAACACACACACCAGGTTCCAAAGGATAGTTTTAATCCAATGGTGGTAACAGTCCTGGATAGACTAAATGGCTCTCAAAATAACAAAAACTTCAGTTCAGGAATGGAAGAGTTAGAGAGGAGTGGTGTGTTGACAGTAACGTGGTGATATAAGAGACTATGGGGAAAAGAATAGTCAGAATATATTATATACACATATGAAATTGTCAACGAACAAAATAAACTAATAAAATAAAAAGAGGCAAATAGATCAATAAGCCCTCTGCAGACATAAATGCTTATTTTCTCTTTTCCAGGAATGCTTTACATTGGAGCTTCTCAAAATAATCATCAAAGAAAATTTATCTCTAGATCATTTTCAATGGTTTCTTCACTTTATAGTTCAAACTATGTGGTGAATGATAATTTTCTTGTTGCTACAATTCTCTCATTATACGTTGGCTCTAAGAGGGTACTCTGCTTTAGTGTTCCCAAATAGGCTTACCAGTGAAATTGGAAATAGAAATACATATGGAAGCATAGAAGATACAGTATGTTGTAGAAATATTTATATAAATGCAGATTAATGCATTAACCTAATATAAATATTCTGCTAGGAAATAAAATGTTCTTCTTCTATAAAAGTCTATGATTTCATACTGAAGATTACACTTGTTTTCTGCAAGGGAATGAATAATACGCTAAAAACACAGAGTACATATTTGATGTATGTAATCATGTTTCTAAAAGCTAACACACACATATGCATGCATGTACACTAAAACACACACACATATTCTCTTTCACTCTCTCTCACATACACAAGCACACTTATAAATACTTTAAATACTGAGACAAATTAATTACAAAAGAAGCCCTTGAGTGGTATCGATGAAACAGATTCCTAGTGGATTAGTACAAAGGTTTACACTAATACACAATTAAAAAGCACAGAACGTATAGTAAGAAATTAGATATAAAATCAAAGATTAACATCACCAAGATTATATTTAGAAACATATCTCCAGTCTCAATATAGTTTGTATTAATGTTGATTTACTCTTCTAGCCATTGTTTAATAATTTTTGATTTAGAGAAAAACCTTTAGAGACTATTCTAAACCAGTTCCCATTTAAAAAAAAATCACTAAGAACCTATGCTGCAGCCTTTTAAAATGCAAAAATGTAAAACCTACAAAGATATTGGTTGGATATCATATCTGGCCCTGAATTACACAAAGCTGGGCAGCCAAAGGAACTAATTTTAAGATGATGCAGTGTATCAATCAGAAGACAGCCATCACTTAAACAGTAGTATTGTGTATTGTACTAGCAAATATCTTCAGACGAAAGAGTCAACCCCACGTTGCTTGGATTCATCTGCAGGCAGTCATGCCTTGGGAACTGTGCCAGTTTTGATGCTATTTGCAAAATGACTCTTTTGATGTTAAAAGGTATCATCTTTACCTCAGCATGAGACCTTGATGTAGTTAAGCTCACACTTTTTAGGCTGATGTTTGTGATATTTCCATTAATTAATTGATACAAATAAATCTTGTATCCAATAGGATTAATAGTCTGCCTTTTGCTCTAAAATAAAAACACCCATTCCCCTGAAGTACTCACAAACACCAATCTTTTCTTTTAGTTTCTTATTTAAAAGGTTTTTTTTTTATTTTACATACTAACCACAGTTCTTCCTCCCTCCTCTCCTCCCATTCCTCCCCCTTCTACCCTCCCAACCACCCATCCACTCCTCAGAAAGTGTAAAGCCTCCAATGGTGAGTCAACAAAGTCTGGCATATCAATTTGAGGCAGTCATAGAAGCATTCTTTGTGATAGCCGGAACATGGAAACATCTTAGATGTCAATCACCTGAAGAATGGATGAAGAAAATGCAGTAGATTTATACAATATAGTATTACTCAGTGATTAAAAAATAACATCTTGAAAATTGCAGACAAATGGATAGAATTAGGGAGAAAAACATTTTGAGTGAGGTAACCCACACCCAGAAAGACAAACATGGCATGTACTTACTCCTAAGTAGCTATTATACATATAAAGAAATAGAATAACTAGGCTACAGCCCACAACTCCTCAGAAGCTAACAAGGAGGACTCTAAGAGAGACATACATGGATGCTCCCAGGAAGGAGAAATAAATAAGATCTTCTGAGTAAATTGGGAGTTTGAGAGGGGGGAGGAGACTATGAGGGAGCAGGGTGTTTGAGTTGGTGTAGATACAGAGACAGGGAGCAAGGAAAGAGGTATTTTGATAGAGGGAGCCATTATAAAGTTAGGGAGAAATCTGGTGCTAGGAAAACTCCCAGGAATCCAAAAGGATGACCCCAGCTAAGACAGCTAGCAACAGGAGAATGTACCTGAACTGGTCTTTCTCTGTAATCAGATTGATGAACACCCTAATTGTCATCATAGAATCTTCATCCAGTAACTGGTAAAAGCAGATGTAGAGATTCACACCTAAGCTCTGAGGTGAGCTTCCAGAATCTTTTCCCAGTTGATGTGGGAAAGAAGGGATTATATGAGCAAAGGCGTCAAGATCAGGATGGGAAAACTCACAGAGACAGCTGACCTGAGCTAGTGGGAACTCATTAACCCTGTCCTGAAAGCTGCAGAACCTGAATAGGACCAAATTAGCCCCTCCGAATATGGGTGACAATTGAGTGACTTGGGCACCAATTTTTTCTTAAAAGCAGAAGCATGTTGCTGCTTTTCTGAATACTTGAAAATCTTTGCTTTTATCTCAGAAGACAACTAAAGTATGTTGATTGAGCTTAACCATCTTCTTTCTTTTGAACAACTTAATTCCTGGTCATCCAGGACCTCTTAATAAATGAAAATTATAAATTATTTTTCTTCTGAACCAATTAGCTTAAATCACAAAAACAATCAAATGTAGCAAGTCATTTAGTGACATTTATATTTATAATCTGTTCTGAGGGTCATGGTATTTATAATAGGAAGGGATATGTTCTCATTATAAAATGGAAAGGGATATATCTATTTCCAATTTCTCCTGTTCTCTTTCCCACAGCTTTGTTTGAGTTCTGAGAAGAAACATAAGTCTTAGTAGTGTCCACCATTTTCCAGCTTCTGGACCAATGATTTATGCTGCATTTTGTACTTTAAGGGATGAAGGCAGTGGCTATTTTTTTTTAAACCATAGATTAGTGTAACTGCCAACCATCATCAGAGAATTTTTTTTTGGTACTAGGTAGTGATTAATGCAGAATTCACAACTAGTTATACTGTAGACAATAAGTAACTATGGGATTCTTAATGCCAAACAGGGAGTCTTTGTCCTATTCCTTACACACAAATATCAAGACAAACCACAGAAAAGGGAGCAGATACATTGTAGTGTACAGACGTACTGGATGACTCTTCAGAAGTGTTTTCAGGACATGACCTGCAGTTGCACACACATACTCACAGCAGTTGTGGATGCTTACACAGGACCTCTACTAGATCAAGTCAGCCAAAATTGCAGCATGGGCATGGGAAGGACTTCCAATGGCCTAAGACTTGTTGAGACCATATGGACAACTGATGATTGCTACATGTAAGAACATACTGGCAGCATTATGTAGATTTAGTGAATTTAAAAAGTAATAACATGTAATTAAAAAAAAAGATAGAGGTAGGAGATATACAAAAAGCTAGAGATGAGAGAGCAACAGCGGGTTTGATCAATAGACAATATATTTATAAGTGAAATTCTCAGGCAATATTTTAATTACATGTGTGTAAACTTTTATAAGGTAGAGTTTATGCATTAGAAAAGAGCATTTGGACCAACAACCTCAGAATAAAGTAGAACAAGAGAGTAAAACCAAATCTCAAGAAAGAGAGAAAACAAAAAGAGTCCTCATAAATCATGAGACAATAATTTCAAAACACTTATTTCAAAAAGACACTAAATTCAATCATAGGAAAACTTGCTGTTCACATACACAAAATAAAGAATTCATGAAAAAATAAAAATGCTACAGATACTTCACCAAAGAAAATATAAACATACATATGCACATAAAGTGATATTCACAATATGCCATTAGATAAAAGAAGCAAAAACAAAACAACAATTTATCATTACTATACTTCTAGTAGAAAGACAATGATTTATGGTATCATTATTACCAGAGATGAGGGACAATCATTCAATCACTCTCAAGCTTCAGTGAAAACTTCAAAACAATCATAGTAAAGGAAGCCACATATTCATATATATGCATGAAATATATAAAAACACACACATATAAAATTTGTGGTTTGAATATAGTTCCTTCTGTGCTTCATGTAATAAAAATAACTGTTTGGGTGTTTCAGTAAAATTAGAATGAACCATTCATTTCAGTGTCACAAAGCTTCATAGAAACCACTGGCACACTTATGAGTGGCATTTTCAAATGTTATTGTATGCTTCCTATTCATATATATTTGTACATTTTAGTCCTATTAGTTTTCTGTGGCCAAAGATAGTACACCTAACATAAAATGAGAAAAGTAGAAGAGATTTAAGAAAATCAAAAGAGTTCATAACTGCTGATCTTGAATGGAGCACCAGAATTTAGGAATGATTTTTATGAAGTCACACAAGAAGTGCCTTCAGCATTCTTTCCTCTGAAAAGAAAGCATGTATCCCATCATGTGATTTTGCAGGCATGTAAACAGTTCTACATGCTTCCACCCTCTAGTAATTTAGGTCTGTTTTGCACTGTGATAGATATGAAACCATAAAGCAGAGAAGTTAGTATGTCTTATGCAAAAGTGCAAAACTACATATGCACGCAAATATAATGTCAGTGCTCTGAAGTCTAGAATTATGGAAGACATATACTTGAACAACCAAAATAAAACATGTGCTCATTTTATTTTTTTCACTCACTTAGCACTCACTTTTGTAGAGACGATTCAGCAATAGGTGCTCGATATACATTAGGAAATAGCAAGAATTATTTAAATTCATCATTTGATAAGAGCTACAGTATGGCTCATAGAGACCTTTTAAAGGGCAACAACATGAAAGGGCTTTCAACATACACTGAAAACTCAGCAGAACATATATTATAATTTCTATAAGTGGTGTGAAGCCTCCCAGAAGCTATTTATACCAGGGCCACTAGTGTGAGAAATGGCTTCATTTGCTTCTACACGAACAAAATACTACAATTAGAAGTTGTCATTTCATAATCAAAGATAGCAAAGTACAAATCATGTTTAAAGTATGAAACCTGGGATGCTTCAGGGCAGAGATTTAAATAAAAATAATAAAATTAAAGGTATAAGCCAGGTAGAGAATGAAAGATCGTCAAATTCTTTGCCTGGAGGATGGTGATAAAATAAGTTACTTAAAAGTCTTGAAACAAAGAAATTTTTACCCAGTGGAAAATGTTAGGTTGATTCATATTTTATTTTAAAAACTGCATAGCTAAAAGTATCTGTAAATTATATAGAACAGGTTCTATATAGACAATAAAAGTGTGTCTTCTTTGTGCAGTGTGGGAACAGTACAGATGCCCAGTACAATTGATCTCATGAACTAAACATTAATGAGTTTTGTTGCAATAATGTATGGCATATGAAATTGTGGGTATAAGACTTTCTTAGCCCCTTCTTCAGTTGTAACTTGGAAATACAGCTGATTTTATTTAACCAACATGTCTATGAATACCTTGTCAGTAAGATGATAGAAATAAATGAATATATACCCTGAGCCAAAACATGAAATTAGTAGAAATTTTAGCCCATACAGTTGAAAAACAAGCTAAGAAGTTTTTTTTTGTTTTGTTTTTTTTACCACATCCATTTCACTCTTGGATGATAGTCATTGCTCTTGTCAATTAGCTCAAATGTAGATTTCTTAGACTATCTATGCAATAAATATGTGTTATCATATTGTAACTATGTATACTACCAATATGCATCTTAATTCTCTGTGTATATATATTATATAAATAAACCATATTTATGCAATATAGCAATCCACACATTAAAAAAATTGATTCATCTGCATTACAAAAACTTGTCTCACAACTTGTTTCATCTATAAAACAGCTAAAGAAATATATAACTAAGACAGTATTCCTAGAACAGTTTGAGAGAAAATAAAATACCTGACCCACAATTTAAATATATCCATTTTTATTTATTCAAAGTTTGTTACTTGCAATCTAGCATATCTGATTGTGGAAGATAGCTTTTTTACCAAATATTGCAACCTGGTAGAAGGTCACCTGACTTTAAAACTATCGTACTTTATCTGTAATGTGTGACTATTATTAATAAAACTGCTCTGAATATTAGTTGAGCTAGCATCCTTGTAATAGGATGAAACACCCTTTGGGTATATGCCCAGAAGTGATATAACTAGGTCTTAAGGTGTATCGATTCCCAATTTTCTGAGAAACAGCCATATTGATTCTTAAAGTTGCTGTACAAGTTTGCACTCCCACCATCAGTGGAGGTGTGCTCTTGTTGCTCCACATCCTTGCCAGCATGAGCTGTCAGCTGTGTTTTTTTTATTTATCTTACACATTCTGACAGGTGTAAGGTTAAATATCAGAGTAGTTTTGATTTGCATTCCCAAGATGGCTCCCAATGTATGCTCATTATTTATTTCAGAGCTTCTTTCCCATTTCAGACTCCCCTGGTGAGAATTGACTATTTAGATATGCATCCTACTTTAATTAGATTATTTGACTTACTAGTGCCCAGTTTCTTTAAATTTGTAAATATTTTAGAATTTAGCTCTCTTCCAGACATGGGGATGTTGAAAATCTTTCTCCATTCTGTAGGCTGCAGGTTTTTCAAATCTATTATGTCCTTTGTCTTACATAAACATTTCAGTTTCACGACATACTATTTACTAATTGTCAATCTTAATGCCTGTGCTAGTGGTTTTGCCTCCTGTGTCAATGCATTCAAGGTTATCCCCAAATTTCTCTTTTATCAGATTCAATGTATCTGGTTTTATCATGAAATTTTTGATCCACTTGGTTTTGTGCAGAGTGATAGATATGGATCTATTTGTATTCTTCTACATGCAGACATCAGGTTAGACCTGCATATTTGTAAAAGGTGGCTCATTTTGTCCAACTGTATAAATATGACTTCTTTATAAATGTCAGGTGTCCATAGGTGTATGAATTTACATCTGGATATTCAGTAGCCTTTCCCCCCTACCATGTTACCTTGTTCAACCATAATATGGGGGGAGGTCCCTAGTGTAATTTGAACTTAATATACAATCTTTTGTTAATATCCCTCTGAGTGCTACCTTTTTCCAAAGGGAAATGGAAAAGGAGTGGATTAAGGGGAGAATAGTAGTAGAGAGGGACTGAGAAGAGAGAAAGGACAATAAATTGTGATAAGGATAACATATATAAAAGAAGAATGAATTTAAAAAAATATAACATTTATAAACACATTATTTCAAACAAAAAAAATAAAAAAACCCAAAGGTACTGAGCTATCCTGTAAGACATTGTTTTAATTAGATTAATTAAGGCATAAAAACTTGTAAATAATCTTTTCATAATCCATATACCATCACATGGAACAAGCAAGCTTTTCTTTTTTTTGTCTGTTTGACCCAAATGTAATTGTCAAGTTTGTCTATTGCTGAGGCCAGTATTAAGCCAAACTCCTTCAGTGTTCCAAGATAGACTTAAAATTAGCAGCCTTTTTTTTTTTTAAGAATCCTTCCAGGTTCTTGATTGGGATTAAGAAACATCCAGCTTCATGGACTGAACAACTCTGAAAGTCTGATCTTTCTGTTGTATGAAAACCATTGTTAGAATTTCTGGACTATATCCTGTGAACCAGTCTAATAAATCCCCTCTAATAACACTTCTATCAGTTTTGCACCTTTAGAAATCCCCAACCTGTACACCACCTTAGCATTGTTAATATAAAAGGATGGAAAAAATATTCCAATCAAAAGAATTAAAGAACAATATCTAAAAAAATCCAATATCTAAAGGTAGAAATTCAAACCAGAACTAATCAGAAGAGAAAGACATAAAGAGAAGCATTTATTCCTCTGTAAAAGAAAAATCAATATGCAGAATCCAAAACATGCTTCTACCAAACAATGGAGGATCACCAATTTTATTAAATAAAATGATATTAGATCATCAACAATAGATTAACTCCAATACAATGATCCAAGGTCAGTATCTCAACCAGTTCTCACCAAGAGTGGTCATTACAGAAAACAACAATGATAACAACAAGAAAATAGATAAAGAAATCCTTCAGGTAATCAAATGGACCTAAGAGATATCTATAGAACATTTCTTCCTAAACACCAGAAAATGCACATGGGATTACAAAAATCCCATGGAACTTTATCCAAAGTCCACACAAGATTGCGACCCAAAATAAGTATCAGAAAACAGAAGAATTGAAATCACATCCTATGTAACCACAATGGGATAAGTTAGAGAGCAACATCAATAGAAACTACGAAAAATAAAAAAACACAAAACAATAACAAAAAGGCCTCATAGAAACTAAACCACCAATGCCAGCATGATGACTGTGACAAGGAATAAATCCAGAGAAAGTATAAAAATTCTAGAGTAAAAGAAAATAAAAATATAACACATTAAATTCTATGGGACACAATGAAGGAAGTTCAAGGATGAGAGTTATAACACTAAGTACCTACAAAAGCAAGTTTGAAAGATGGAAAATTAATAAATTAATGGTGTACCTGAAATCCTTCTAAAAACAAGTGAAAACATGCCTCCAAAAATGAGATAGGGAGATATAATCAAAATCAGGGCTGAAAATAATGGACCAGTAATGAAAACAATGTAATACAAAGTATCAATAAAACATGAGTTATTTCTTAAAAGATGTTTAAAACTTAACAAAAGACATAGAGAGAGGTATCTAATTAACAGAATTAGAGGTAAAAAATGGGAGACATTAAAGCGGAAGAAATAGTGAGGATTTCTGGGAATCCTAGGCACACATTTCTTAAAATGAATATTCAAACAAACTTGAGAAATTATAACAAGTTTTATATATATATATATATATATATATATATATATATATATATATATGTAGTCAACAGTAAATAAAGATGGAATAAATACATTTTATTTATATAACATCCAATGAAATGTTGGAAATTCTCCCAACTAAAACAATGCCAGGGGCAGATGAGTTCATCATAGTATTCTATCAAGTTTTAAAACATGCAATAATACCAATACTCCTTAACTATTCTACAAAATAGGAACTGAAAGAAGACTTCTAAATTTCATATTTAAAGTTATTATTAAACTGACAAAAGCTATAATAAAAATCCTTAAAGAAAATTATAGGCACATATCTCTGTTAAACATGAAACAAAAAGTTCTCAATAACACTTGAAATTGAAGTTCAAGAGCAAATTAAGAAGATTAATCACAGTTATCAACTTTGCCTCATTCCAGAGATAAAAAAACGGCTCAACATACATGCATCAATAAATGTAAGCTACAGAATAAATAGACTTATACATAGAAACTACATGATTATCTCATTAGATGTAGAAAAGGCCTTTAGCAAAATTAAACATCACTGCAGTCATAGAGAATGTTGGAATATAGGGTATGCATTTCAAAATAATAAAGACCACATATGGCAAGTCTATAGGTAACAGTTTGATACGTAGAGAAGCATACCAAGAACTTCCACTAAGATTTGGATTAAAACAAGGATGTCTACTCTCTTCAATCTTGTTCAATATAATACTTGAAGTCTTAGCTAGAGTGGTAACAAGTGAAGAAATTAAAGAGATACAGATATAAAATGAAGGAGTCAAAAAAATCCTATTTTGCAGTCATATGATTATATACACAAAAGATTCCAAAGACTCCACACAGAACTCTCTTATATTTGATAAGCGCATTCAGCAAAGTATCAGGCAATAAAATTAACACAGAAAAAAATCAGGAGCTTTCCAAAACCAAACAATAAGCATACCAAGAAAAACAGGAAAACAATTCCATTCCTAGCAATAATGATTTTATGGTAAAAAAATAGCCACCCTACCGAAATCAAACTACATATACAATGGAATCCCCATCAAAATTACAAAACAATTATTCACATGAATTGAGAAAATAATTATATTTCATATGGAAACACAAATGATAAAAATATCTAAAATTGCCTTGAACAATAAAAAATATGCTATATTTATCATCATTCCAAATTTCAAGTCACTATAGAGTTATATTAACAATATTAGTTTGGGATTCCAAAGTCTTGGGCCACTTCTAATTGTTTCTCTCTGCTTCATGCTTGTGACTGAGATTTGATCTACCAGATTTCTGATCCCCTTGCCAAAAGAAACGAACTTGGAGTCTGCCTGGAGCTGTCCGAGGTCCTGACTGTGCCTAAACAATAAGGAGCCACAAAGAGGTGTTTCCTGAGTGCCTAGCACCGGGGGCTGTCAGAAGTCCTGATCATGCCTAGCCAATGATAGACCAGTAGAAATATTAACAGTCAAGGGATGAGAATGCCTGGGTGCTGGGGGTGGGGCACATAAGTTTTCCCCATTGTTAAATAAATGAGTCTTCTATATATCTTCTACCGGACTCCCGGTGTCTGTGTTTGTTGATGTCATGACATTTTGCCCCCTCCCCCAAGGAAAACGTTGGTCCTGGCAGCTCTTGGGCATATTCATGTATCATATTATAGAGATATCTGACCATCCATTCATTGTCTGTGATGCTCTATTTAAAATAGTCAGTAATAGAAAAAAAACAGATATCCTTCTATTTATAATTGAATAATGAAAATGTTGTATATTTACATAATGGCATATTTTTTCAGACATTAATAAAAATGAAATAAAATAACTAAAAGCAATCATTCCAAATGATGTAACCAAGAACCATGTAAGATATATAGCCCACATAATCAAAATGCTATGGATCAAAAATTATAGTTTTGACACACAGTAAAATTATATAAACTTTAGTGAACAGTAGGATTTTAAATTTCTTCTGTTTTACCTGAACATCCAGAAAAGCCCCAGCCTCCATCAAAGGAAGACAGGTGAGCTCTGGGGATGGATATGTCTTAGCACTTAGGCAGGGAAGGAAAGGATGTGGAAAGTAGAATTCACAGTGTGAAAAGCCATATGTCATAGGCAAGATCTGCTCTTTCCTTTTACTTGCCCTTAAATAGTACTTTACATCATGCTAACCTCTTAGAGAATTTCAGTGGGTAGTCATTTACTGTAAGAAAACATTCAGAAAAATAGGCATATCATTTTGAAGTGTAATATTGTAAATGGCAGTAAGAATAAACAGTAACTTACTTACAAGGTCCATAGTCCAGGAAGAGCTGACATCTCAGACTAAACTCCACCTCCCCTCTCCATCTACTTCCATCATTTTCTACACAAGCATTGTGCGTAGTTGTGATTACTAAAATGATTATTGCCTTGTCTTTATCATATGTCACAGAGTATTAGTGAAAGAAAATAGACACCTAACAATGTTGATGCTTTATCTTCAACGTTAATTTTGTAAGAATGCATCTAGGTTTATTTAAATGTGACTCTAGAAACTGTATCTTTTTTACTTGCACATAGACGCTTTGCCAAGTATTAGTGACTAATACACAAAGAAATTCAACCTCCCTTGCAGTTGCTTGATTTCAGTAATATATAACAGGGACATACAGGCATAGTGCTAAGCAAAACTAAAACAGTTGAAAATACAAGTGAGGAGTCTTGCATGAAAATGCTACCCCAAAGTTGATTTAAATGGGGTTTTATACAGTAAAATCTAATTAAAAGTAGCTCCCAGGAATCTGAATTTAACTTTGTACTTAGTGTTATTTTTCTTTAAGATGAAAATGCTTACTTCATATGCTACTGTAAATCTTCCTCTGATTAATACGAATGTATTCACAGGTTACCATCTTGCCACTTTAGAGAATTAAATGTTTGAAAAGAATGAGAAAAAAAGTCTTGTCAAAAGGTTTTTCAAACAAACAAAAAAAAATCACAGAATATGAACTGCCCAGTGATAATTTCCAAGAAAACAACTACACCAACTGCACATTTTTGTTAAAGTAAATTGCTTTCTACATCAATTCAGTTTAATTTCCTAGTAGACAAGAATCTATTTCCTCACAGTTTACTATGGATCTCTCTAGAGTCTAGGATATTTGGCTGGTTACCTGCCTTCTTGTGAGGTTCCAGTTAGTTTCTTGAAACATATTCTCAAACTCATAGTCTATTTTATTCAGGAAAAACTAAAAAGAAGCATCAACAAATAACTGCCCAGCCTTATAGTGTGGAGATCTTCAGTAAGTAAAGGTCAGTAAAATGTTGGTAACCTGAATATCCCAACACTACAGAAGTGGTTTCACTTTCTTTAACACACACACGCACACACACACACACACACACACACACACACACTTAAATATGCAGAGACAGCTTGCTGTTATGGCTGCACAGAGAGAAAAGACTGAGTTTCTCAAGACAAACAGATTAAAGGAAAACATGCTAAATGCATAAAAAGCATAACCCACAACAAGGCAGTGGTAGTACACACCATTCTCTAATCCTAGTACTAGGAGGCAGAGGCAGGTGAATCTCTGTGAGTTCGAGGCCAGCCTGGTCTACAAGAGCTATTTCCAGGATAGGCTCCAGAGCTACAGAGAAACCTTGTCTTGGGAAAACAGACAAACAAAAAAAAGTATAAACTGCAGTAAGACACAGCAACACTGTTGAAATATTATCGGAACAACTAAATTTTCTTTGTACATAGTAAATAATGTTCCTCCTTACCAAGCTATAAAAGCATTCATTTTCATTATAGCTATTTGAGTGATTAAAAATATATGATACTAAATTATTACCTTTAAGAATTTCAAATTGCTGGAGCAAGAGTTGCATTGGGTAGGCTTTATAAAGAGAAACACAAAGCTCTGTGATTGTGTTTTAAAGTTTTAGAATTAAATCATCAACCCCCAACTCCACTGGGAGATGAATACCATATAAGGTGTCCAAAAATGTTATATTTTCCTCAAGATGTTTTAAAAATCATTCAAAGTAAAATAAGTATAAGATGAGAAACAGTAAGGCAAGATGCCTTTTTGTAGGAACAATCACAAGCAAGCATCTGTGAAAGTTCAAGAGGTCCCATGTACCAGTTGAAATTTAAGATCAGAGTAGGGTTTGAATACATATGGAAGCTTGATTTTTTACAATGATGACTTAGTTCTCTGAACTCTATTGCACAGGCTAGGGTCCAGGTTTTCTAGAGACTCCTCAGGGTGTTTATGGATAGATACATGCCTGTTTTCCAACAATAAAGTCCTGCTATCAAGTTTCTCTAAATATCTCAAAAGAGAGATGCTACAATCCTTAACACAGCTGCCTCCAGCCCTACCTTGGAACCTTACAATGAAAATACTCATATCACATGTTTGCTATATAAAATATACTGCATCAGTTTGTAATGGTTATTAAAATATAAGAAATACAGATTCAAATCACTAAGTAGATGTCACTGTTCATGTGCCATCCTTTTGAAATTTCCTCCTTGTGGAAGAAGCATTTGCAAAGGGCTATCGTAAATTGGAGGAAATTCACACTTGGTTGAGTACAACTATCATGTAGTACATTGCTCTAGTTACAGGCATCTGTGCTGGAGCTGAATTTCCTTCCTCAGCCTCTATCCAGGACCCAAAGCTGAAGTAAGTACAGTTCAACTTGTAACTGGTTATATGGTAAATGCAGTCCTCCCTCTGGGTTTTATTAAACCTAATAAAAATGAACACCAACGCAAAATGTTTCCAACACAGGTTTATTAAATGTTTTGTCTTTACTAATTTTTTAATAATTATAATATATAGAAATAATCTTCAGCAAGAAAATAGATTAATTACTTGTTTATTCATATTTATATAATGATATATCACAAAATAATATGTCCAAATTAAAGAAACTATGATGTAATTTGTGAAATTTTATTTATCTTGTGTTTCTATGTGTGCCTTTATGTTGATGAATGAGCACACAAGCACGTGTGTGGAGGCCCTAGGACCACTCTCTCAGGAAAGGCATTTATCTCATGCAATATCCCTTGTGAGATTCAGGAATAGAACTGTGGTAGTCAGGCCTGTATGCAAAGTACCTCTACCCACTGCATCATCTTTCTGCCCCTTAAGTCATAATCACTATCCATATATACATGCTTTTGTATGTTATTCATTTCCTATGTATTTACTTTATATTTCAATCTGTTAATTTCTTACTTTTCTAAGACATAGACAGCTTTGCTGAGAACTGCTGGATAATGACAAACTGGGATGCTTTCCAAGTTATGGGCCCTACATAGGGCTCCATGGAATGGGTTCACCTTTACAAAAAGGTCCCTGCCATGAAAAGCATTGTGGTCCTGGCAGTGTGTGGCAGCTCTCAGCACAATGTCACTCAAATTTCCTGACCATGTTTGTGATGTGGGATTCCCCTCTGTATGCTGTGAATACCATTGGGCTGTTGATAGGGCAGAACTTAGGTAGGCAGGGAAAACTATTCTGAATGCTGGGGGAAAGGAGGCAGAGGCAGAGAAAAGCCATGAAGCTGCAGCCAGAGTCAGACATGCTGAAACTTGGCTGGTAGGCCATGACCTTGTGGTGATGCACAGATTAATGGATCTGAGTTAAAGTAATATAGAACCTTCATCTGACGAAGGATGGAGATAGAGACAGAGACCCACACTGGAGCACCGGACTGAGCTCCCAATGTTCCAATGAGGAACAGAAGGAGGGAGAATACGAGCAAAGATGTCAGGACCACAAGCGATGCACCCACCCACAGAGACAATGGGGCTGATCCATTGGGAGCCCACCAAGGCCAGCTGGACTGTGACTGAAAAAGCATGGGATAAAACCGGACTCCTTGAATTTGGCGGACAATGAGGGCTGCTGACAAGGCAAGAACAATGGCACCGGGTTTTGATCCTACTTCATGTCCTGGCTTTGTGGGAGCCTAGCCAGTTTGGATGACCACCTTTCTAGACCAAGATTGAGGGGGGGAGGACTTTGAACTTTCCACATGGCAGGGAAGCCTGACTGCTCTTCAGTCTGGATATGGAGGGGGAGGAGGGGGAGGGGGAGGAGGGGGGGGGGGGAGGGAAATGGGAGGCGGGGAGGAGGCAGAAATTTATTTTTTTCCAATATAAAAAAAAACTAAAAAAAAAAAAGAGGATAGCTTACAAACTTTTGTTTGGATGTCCAATGGTTAAACCTCTAGTGATAATATTCTTATGGGAGACCTTGAGCTGCTAGGTAAAATTCTTACAAAAAACAGTGTCCAATAGAGAGCTTAAAACAGCTGCCTAACAGGTACTCAAGCAGGTAAAGTATAAATCCACAGATAAATTATACAATAATCAACAAATACAGTATATTAATCATAATTCAGCTATGGCAAGTGTGTATATTAGATGTAAAACTTATTATACAACAGCTTTATAAAACATGCTGCTTATGGCTAAATCTTCTCAGTTTTGCTAGTTAAGATATTAAACTCTTAATTTAATCCAGTAGCTTGTCTGATATAAAAGGACAGGATAGAATCTGGATAATGGTTTAACAAATATTGTCTATGATCAATGTTTCTTATACTAAACCGTAGATTCATTGATAATTTTAAGATTGATTCCTGGACAATTGCCTTTGCTAAATTCAAAGGCCAAAAACAATGGTCTTTTCCCAGATCACTGCTACTATTCATGCACCTGTATCTTGCTAATGTTATAGCAAAAATCCCTTAAAAGATTTTATGCTAAATTTACAAATGGCTCTTCCAATGGAGGAACTGCATATATGGCTAACAATAATAAAAATTATAGAGCATAACAAGGCTCCTTCAAAGCAACTCATAAAAGTTGCCAGCAGATCCTGATGCAAACAGATCTGGCTTGATGACACCAAGCTTACCTTTGATAAGACAAGGTGAAAAAGCCCTTGCAATGCATTATGAAAAAACCCGACCTGTATATATATTTGGGGTCGAGGACGTGTTTGTGCTTTTTTCACAGAAAGAAAATAAATCCTGGACGTGATGTCGAGGCTGCGGACACAGAGGAGTGCCAGACTTCCAGAGATGATTGAGGAGAGGTCCTTGGTCCGGTCTCCCTGCCCCCAAGGAAAGGAGTGCCTGCTAACAAAACCACCTACACCACTCTGCAGAGGGTCATCCTGCCTCCAGAGTCCAGGGAGACCCGGCGGACATAAGTGCCAGGATGTGCTTCATGTAGCTGAATCCAACTCGCCTCACCCAGGTTCCCCACCTGTCCTGGAGCACAAATGCTAAACTGCTTCTGCAGCTTGAACTCTAGTCTGCTTTGGAGCTGAGTTGCAGACTAAACATCAGACGGCTTTAAACTTTGGGACACAGAACTCATTTTAATTAAAATATTAACCTCTCTTCACTTAAGAAGGGAAAACTGGGGGTTCCTGTCACTGTTGCTCAGAGACTGGAACTGGTGGTATTTGATAACATCAATGTATGTCATTGTACTCCTACTGAAATTGATCAAATGATATTTGTAACTGCTTATAGATGTTGAGAAAAGTTTGACACATGCTGTAAAGTGTTTGGGTTTAATGCATATGTTAAAAGTTTAGATTTTGATCCCTTTTACACTGCCCTAATTTTTGGCAGGCAGCACACGTAACTTTATGTGGAGTAGGCACTTAGGAAGGAGGACATACCATAGGCCAGACTAAAAGGTGAATACTGGGTTGGGAAAAGCCCTTTCTTCTTGTCTGGAGATGGAGTTATTGGTGCCAAAATTATATCATTATATCTCTTGTTTGAGGAACTCCTCACAGTCTTTTCATTAATGATAGACTTAGGGGCCCAATGACGGGAGTTAGTGTGGATCCTCGCCTGAATAGCACACCATACAGAGGTTGTAGAAACCGGCTCAACATGGCATGGTACAGGTATGAGGGCGCTCTCCACATGGCCTAAGACAGGGTGCCCTGTGATCTGCTTACTTTAATCCTGCTAGATGCCTTTTATTTGAGGAGCTCCAAGGATGGGCGACTTGGGATGAGCCAGATAATCCCCCCAGGCTGGGAACCCTAGGACGCCTAAGGGGGAAAGAAAAAGGCCTGGTCCCCACTCGACCTCAGGAAGCCCCTCTGTTCCCAGGAGAGGTGGATTGCTTCACCACTCGAGAGGGGGTCTCTCTTTCTCAGTCCCTTCTCCTTTGGTCTGACACCATGGATGACTCTGACTGGTGCTCTCCAAATCTGGGAGGGGGAGGGGATCTGTGGGGGCCGTTTCCCTAGAGATCATTGCAGGAACCATTGCCCTGGGGAGACTGCGGGGAACCCCACACCCATGGTTGTGCTGGGAATGGTCCTGTTGCCCCCACCCAGTTGAAGCTGTTAATGGGAAAAATAAAATAAAATAAAAAAAAAGAGTTAGACAATAAAAAGCTAGAGCTAATGGGCCATGCAACGATTGAAATAATATAGTTCCTGTGTGATTATTGTGGAGCTGAGCAGCCGGGTACAAACAAGTGGACTCCAACAACGTGTTTGAAAGGAAAAAAAAATCAAAGCACAGGCCAATCCATTCTTTGTATTTGGTTGAATATGTTCAATGGAATAATCACACTCAAAAGATTAAAGCTACTGAAGAAAGATCAAGTCTTGTTAGTACGATGAGCACAAGCACTTTTATTTCTGATAACTAGTCGAGAAATGTTTTTGTTGAATTATATAGTCTTTCAAAACAGGATCATGTTAAAATTTCAGGATTAAACTATAGAAATTACACTCTAGCCAGTAAGTAATTTAAATTTAATACCTTATCTTATTTGCCTTGATTAAAAACCTTGCAGAAGGCAACACAGCTAATCCGCCAGTGAAATTAACTTGCTTACCAAAGCCCCTAATAATGGGGGAATTGATGAACAGTATGGGTGGGGATGTTATGATTAACTGTGCATACTAAGTGGTAACTGATGATTATAGAACACTATGGTAAGCTACAATGGTTGTGTGCTGCAAAGACAGGTTTATGGAATTATTTCAAGTAAGTGACTTAACACCTGTCCCTTTTGCTCTTCTCTATAAATGGAATTTCAGAACCTTATGATTTTAATTCTCTTCCCAATGAAGAATCTTTGTGAATGCATTTAGACAATTCTGAATCATTGGAAGTCCCATATTCATTTTGCACAATTTCCATCTCTTCTAATCAATTACTGGTTTAAATGCTTTTTCTTCTCTGAATGCCAAGTTGACATATTTGCCTACAAAATGGGTGAAATTAGTATTTAATAGATGTTGATATAAAGAGTTGGTCTTAAGAGCTGCGTTTCATCCCTTCTCGGTCTTGACATTTTTTAAAACAGGATACTTTGCAGTAATCTATGACTATAATCTTCATTCTAAATTATAAGGAAACGTTGTACTAGAAGATAATTGCAAATATTAACATTTCAAAAAAGTTTTCACAATCATAGTCATCTATTAAAATGGATCCAGTATTTTATTCACTTTCCTATTCTCCCATTATGTTTTGATTTACCCCATGATTTCTCTACACAGCTCATCATTTGCATTTACTTCCATCTTATGCTATGCTTTCTGTAAACAGCTCATCAGCTGCATTTCATTCCATTTTAATCTGTGCCTTTATTAAACAGGCAATCCACTTCATTTCCTTTCATCTCAGCCTGTTTTCTGTAAATAGCTCATCTAAGTTCACAAGGACTCAGCACAGAGGAGCTAACTTGTCCGTGTACACTTGCTGCTGAGCTGTGTTCAGTTTTTTTTTCCCCTCTTTGCTCAGCTCAGATTATGGCACCAGCGCATGGAGCTGCCCTTTGTGGCTTCAAAACACTCACCACAGTTGGCCTCATCAGAGGCATCCGCGCAGTCTGGGTCCTCGTCGCAAACCCACAGTTTGGAGATGCAATGCTTCGTCGTCTTGCATTGGAAATAATCAGGGGAGCAGCTGTTTTCAGCTTAAGATAAAAATATATCTATTAATGTGTGACATTCAGCACAAGTGAATATGTGATTTACAAAAAGCAGTTAGACCTTACTTGAGACACCCAATGAGAACGTCTCTTTTCATTAATGGGTACTGAGTAGAGAAAATGTACGTTTTAATTCCTGTAATGTGCACCCAATTGCCTTCCCCATTGGAAATACAAAACATATATATTTTTGTGAAGATACACGTATGAAACCAACATTGTCAGGAGAGCTACACACTATATACTTGTAAACCACTTTCTAAGATGGAGAATTCTGTCCTTCAAAGTAGATTTTCAAACATGTTTAGAGTTCATCCTGATTCATTTTAAAAGCCAAAATGACTAAATTCAGAAAACGATAAATGAATGAAGAAATGAAAAGTCCAAAAGTTTAATAACAATCCTCAGAAGTAGTTGGGCTTTTGGCGGGAGTAGTAAACACTTGATTCAGACTGTAAACTTACGGCAGCCCTGGTCACTTTACCGCAGCCCTGCTAGAGTGGCCAGCTGTGAGAACAGGTCCAAACTACTCAGATCACAGCGCCTCCATCAAATTGCTGAATGACTGAACATTATTTACTGAAACAAGCTTTATAGAATGAAATAAAAATTCATCAGGACAGAAATATTCACAGCAGTTTTGTTGAAAACCTGAAAATTGACAGGTGCTCCATCTTTTGGGTTCTGTGTGTGTGCGTGTGTGCATGTGTGTACATGTGTGTGTGTGTTTGTGTGTGTGTGTTTGTGTGTGTGTATGTGTGCGCACATACATAAATACATGACTGTCTAGCCATTTCTCCATCTGGAATAGAGCCATTTGCCTTCTTTTATTGTATTTGATGTTTGGGTAGAGACGGAAGTACAATGTGACAAGAACAAAATAATTTACTCTTATTCTTTTTAGTAGATTTTAGGGATTACTATCTGAAGCAGTATTTAAAACTAATTGTGCTTTGATATTGCATAATTCCAACTGGTATTTCATGGGAGAAAATTTCCTAATAAAAATGGATCTGATTATCCATAACTCATTTATCAAAAATCATAAAGTACTTATACTCAATACGGGAGAAAGTCAGTTTATGGGAAAACATCTTGTAATTGGCTGCTGTGTTGTTATAATGATAAGGGTGAGTATATCCTGTTCCTGTCTGCCAAAATTTCCAGGTAGCTGTTAAAATAAAGATTATTTGTATTTTTTTCATTTTTTCTCTGTTTTATGTACAACTTCATAAATAAAGCATTATAATTGACATAATTTAGTCATTTCTTGTCTATATTATTCCTTTGTTTCTCTACCCTGCATGACATTATGAAGATTAATTTTGAATTGAGTTTCAGTTAGCATTCAAAAGTCCAACAAGACCTGACATTCTGTATGACTTACGACAGTCCCTTTCATCTTCCTCGTCCCCACAGTCATCTTGTCCATTACATCTGAGGTTTACGGGGATACATTTCTGGTTCTGGGTACACTTGAACTGACCTGGCAGACAGACATGCGTGTCTAAGACAAAGAGAAGAAAATAATGTGAACCGAGACTCAAGTCTGCATTTACATCAGTGCAGTCAGGAGCAATCAAGACCTAGATGGATGCGCCCCAGTTAGGACTTGAATCACCTACCACAGTTAAGTTCGTCTGAGTTGTCTCCACAGTCATTCTCCCCATCACAGATGAACGCGGGCAGTGCGCAGAGTCCTGTTCCACACTGAAACCGTCCTGGCTGACATTTAAATTCAGCTGGGAGAGAAAGTGTGCAGGTATTGTAGATGACAATCTAAGTTCCTCATGTCATACACGGAAATTTTCTGACACTGTCGTTGGTATTTTGCAATGAATATATGTTGAGCATAAAGCAAAAGCTTCATATCTAGAGATATACTGGCTTGGTGAACATCTAACTCATGGGCAACTCAGATGGCCTCCCTAATTGCACTCATAAACTCTCTTACCAGAAACACAAAACTGCAACATGCAAACTATAACTAAAAAAACAATAATAATGATAATGTAGTGGACTACAGTTATAATCTTGGTTCTGGGATAGCAATGACAGGTTAAGTCCGTGAGAAATGTGAGCCAGGCAGTCCAGCCTAGTCTCAGAGTTCCAGGCTAAGAGTCCCTGTCTCATCTTAGGAGGAAACTCAACATTGACCTCTGATGATCTTCCTGTGCACATATCAACACACGTGCATTTGCACATAAACATACATACGTACACGTACACATATACACAAAAAAAACATATACACTAGGAGAGCACTCAGTAGTGATCTCAGCTTAGTGCCAGGCTGTTCCTAAACATACCGGAATAAAGAGCTGTTACTCTAGTTCCCTTTTTTAAAGTATTATTTCTTCTTTCTGCATTGCTGCCTACAAAGTACTTGTGGCCTTAGCATAAAATCTTCAATGTTAACTGAATACCTCCAGTGCAAATCTCATTTAGAACATGCTGTTTTTTATATTAATTGCATATAATATTTTGATGTCAGAACTATTTTGCATACCATTTTTATGATTATAATAAACACTTTATAATTGGTAGCACTTTCACAATACGTTTGCTTGTATATAAGGAACAGTTAAAAATAAAGATCTACTGAGTGTTTTCTGTGTTGGCTACTAGAGTAGACCTATCAGCGAAGATTTTTATTTATAAAAATTATAGCCTTTCACATGACCAATAATATGACCATTTAAATATATGGAAACCAAATGTTGTTGATATTAACAGTTCAGCCTAAGAGGTATAAATTTCCAGAGGTAAAGACCAGGTTCTGACTCAGACCTGACTCTGAAACAGTCATACAATTTATATTACTCACAGGGAAACACTATTTTGAACTCATGAGTCCAATGGCCTATTAATTACTGACAGGTTAATATTAATTTCTTTATTAACTCAAGTTGGGGAATAAAATATAATTGAAGTTTTAAACTTGATTCAGTATAAGAAACTTGATGATGGATAAGAAAGTGATCTCTAAAGCCTAGGTAGCAAGAGCAAAATTAGACATGGTCATGACATCAAACTACAATTATTTGTAAAGAAAATGAAACAATCATAGTAGGAGAGACAACCTAAGAAAGGGAATAATGTTTCAAAAATATACATCCTAATCATGGCCTGATACACTAAATGCACGACAAAATCAACTCAAATATGAATTAACAAATTAGAAAATTTTAAGAGTGGGTTAAATGCTTAAAAGAAAAAAGTATAAAATACATTACTAATTTCAAAGGTGATAAATATTAAAACTATAATGAAATATCAGCTCAAATTTATCAAAATATGTTTTTCTTTTTTGGATTTTTCTAGACAGGGTTTCTCCGTAGCTTTTTTTGTTTCCTGTCCGGGAACTAGCTCTTGTAGATCAGGCTGGCCTCGAACTCACAGAGATCCGCCTGCCTCTGCCTCCCGAGTTCTGGGATTAAAGTCATGTGCCACGACCACCCGGCAATATGTATTATTTTTAAAAGCAAAGTTTTCAAATATTGGGCAAGTGTGGAGAACGGGACTGTAATCTCTTGATAGCAATATAAATTAGTACATAGGACAGAAATTTACAGGAAACTTCTTTAAAAGTGAAATAGAACTGGATGTTATTAGGTAGTTCTGATATAAATGGACATGTACAAAGGAAATGAAATCAAAGTGTTGGAAATTTGATGCCATGTCTGTATTTGCCTCAGTGTTACAGTGTTTATGGTGGCACAACAAAGCATCACATTATGAGTACACAGAGAGATAAACAAGGACATGTCACAGATAAACACTGAGTCTCATTGATGCTTAAATAAGGAAGAAATCACATTTGTGACAATTTTGGGGAATCTAGAAAGCATTCATCACATCAAATGATCCAGGCCAAGAAGAGCAAATACCTTTTAGGGGATTTATATATGATGATTTAAAACAAACAAACAAACAAACATACAACTCATTAAAACAAACAGTAAAATGGTAGTTATTAGTGGTTACAGAATGAAAGACTTGGGAGATCTTGGCCACAGGACATAAAAATTCAACTAGACAAGAAAATTAAGTTCCAAAGAATGATTACACATTGTAGCCACTATATTTTTTAACATATTCCACACTTGACGATTACTTACAAATATTCTCCATGTTTTCAAAACAAAGCAAGTAATGAGCACATAAGGTAATATACATGCTAAATGGCTTCAATTAGCTATTTAATATATCTGTCGCATATATTAAAAATATATATGTCTTCACCATATATATAAATTTACTTTTTAATTAAAATAATATATGCTAATACTAATGTTTAACCAAGAAAAGGTTCCTTCAGCAGCAATGTGCCTTTTCTGAATTGTTCAAAAGAACATAAGCACTTGGCTACATATATTCTGAAAGTTTGCAACTGGCAGAAACTCTTATTAACTCTGCATTTAACTCTTCACACAAGTGGATTACAACATGATATTTCAAAGTTACAAATAGAATTCAGAAGGTACAAATATTTAAGACAACAATCATTGTGATTTTGTCTTTGCTCTAAGTCATTGATGTGGTGTTTCCCTCAACAATGGTGGCTCTGGTCAGTAAAGGTCATCTTAACAGGACACCAACAGGCACATGCCATAATGTTTAAAAATACAGAGGCAAATTATATTTACTTTATTCACTGAATTATAGAAAAATACCTTTTATTGTGGAAAATTAATTTTCTTATAACAAATAAGTCATAGTGAATGTTCATCATCATCGATACTACCCCTTCTTTTGGCTGCTGTTCCAATTTAAAAACTATTAAAAAGAATAATTTGATCATAACTTTATACCTATTATCCATAAGTACTTCTCTTCATGCATTGTTTACTAGAATGAAAATAAAATCTGTCAACAATGCCTAAAAAAATCAAACACACAAATAGATTAGGAAAGGATTGGCTTTCATTTTAGTTCTCACCAAAGAGTTGGCCTGATGCTTTCCACATAAAAAGAGAGTATGGGAAAGAACTTCCAGAGTGAGGATGGTAATGAAAAGGAAGAGGTAACATAGTTCATTTAAGTAACAATCTGAAAATGTGAAACTGCTTTATAGTTGGTGCTAGAAGGGTCTTCAGAAGTAGATAACTGCCTTTCACTTAGATGATACTTCCTCTTCAGTGGAAGTCTTAGGATCTTGAACTCAGTTGTCAGGGCCAATCAAGGTCAATGCACGAATCCAATGTCAGTGCCAAGTCAGGCCAAATACGCACTGAGACACTGAGGGAAT
Organism: Microtus agrestis; assembly: GCA_902806775.1. Classification (NCBI taxonomy): domain Eukaryota; kingdom Metazoa; phylum Chordata; class Mammalia; order Rodentia; family Cricetidae; genus Microtus; species Microtus agrestis. The sequence goes on from CADCXT010001974.1 coordinate 1,024,546, forward strand.
TGCCAGGATTGACTGTAAGCTCTTCATCTTGACAAGGAAGGATTGGAATGACCTCTGGAGTGAACTATAAGAGAATTTCCAGGAAGTTCTCTGATTGCCCACTACCATTTAAGTTAGCAATGATTGCAAGCTTAGAGGCACTAACCAGAGCTGTCACAGTCAGGAGCCCTTTGCAGTAACTGTTAAGGGCAAATAAAATCAACTTACCATAAATAAAATTTAACATTAAAAATTTGGACTCCTAAAGGATTTTCAATATTTTAACACTTACAAAAAATATAACTTTCTATCCATTATATGGGAAGGTATTTCTGCATCTTGCTAATTTGCATTTCAAATTCAGTGAGTAAAATAAAAATCACACCAATTACTATACTACTGACCACTGTAAGGTAAAGGTTTTGTTCAGATAATAAAAAAAAACAGTCATGAGGAACAAACCCAAGAAATTGCAACTATTTGTCTTTACATTTTAATAGGAATTGTGAGATAAACTTTTTCTAGGTGATTTCTCCAGGTCTGGAAAGTGAAGAACACCAAAATCCAAAGCCAGTGTTCAGAATACTCACGGCAGTCATCAGGCTCATCCGATCCATCGCCACAGTCATCCACGGTGTCACATTTCCACCAGAAAGGGATGCATTTATCAGTTTTGCACTGAAACTTTAAAAGAGAAGAAGGTACACTAAGAATGTTGATAGTCATCACACGGGTACAATGGGTATTCCTGCAGAACATGGCGCAGCCCCTCTAACTCTCTCGTTGTAATGCTGGATACACGTAGTCTTAGAGGCTCCACAACAAGGAATGAATGAATACACACCAACACAATCTGTCAAGAAATTTCACTATTCTGAACATGTTGGAGATTTTCATGCTAACAATCAGACTCAGGCAATTCCATGCAGTCTGAAGGGCTGCTTAAATCACAACAGGGCACACAACTAAGTAGCTGCTAAAGAAACTGCATGGCCATAAAAGTGTCAGATGTTTAACTGGTTCCGTATGAACAATGTCTCTGAAACACTATACCAGGTCCAGGGCTATCAGGAAGAGATATCAACATGAATTAGGTAAATATGAAATTAATTGAAGACAATTACATTTCCATAAGAATCTTGGCAATTTCAGTGAAAATCAGGCCAGCTCTTATTAATTAAATGTTTTGGGTAAACTTGAAAGATTCCTTCCAACTGTACAATCACGGTTCCTCAGTGTCATGAATGTTCTCAGTCCAAAGAAGGAAACAAACAAAAAAACTACCTGAGATCAGAATTTGTAACTTCTCACATAAATATTGTTGATCCTTCTCCAAAACAGTTATTTTCAAGTATTGGAATTATTTTAAAACATATAGAAGATAGTAGGCTTGAATGTAATCAGAATATAATTATACCTGTATGAAGATTTCTTACTAGAGCTAAGTGTTTAAAATGTACATAATTTGGGACGGTGGGAAGGTAAGGAGAGGGAATCCACAGTAATATTTTTAAAAAATGTAGAAATTAGGATGCAATAGTGTCTTTGCTGATTTTATTTTATTGGTCTATTTATTTACTTATTGTTTTGTTTTTATTTGAAATAGGAACTGACTCAGAAGCCTGAACCAACCTTGTACTCATGGTAATTATTTTAATGTGCTAGTATCTCAGATATAGCCAAACAATAAAAATTAAAAAAATACATAGGAAATGTATGTTATAAAATTTAATATAACTTAAAATTCCAGTCACACATTGCTCCAATGACAGATGCTGTTTTCAAGTTCTTCCATTGAAAATATCAAAGTTGAGGTGGGATTCCCTTCTGTATGCTGTGAATATGTATTATAACCATTCGTTAATAAGAAACTTCTTTGGCCTATGGCAGGGTAGAATATAGTAAGGTGGTAATTTCAAGCAGAGATAAAGGAGGAAAGAAGGCAGAGTCGGGGAGAACTAGCTTACACTTCCTATATGTGAGATTACAGGTACACATCTTTATCTCAGGTGCTTATGTGACAGTAGGAAATGACCCATACACAAGTCAAATATTGTATACTCCATGCCCCAAACTGTTTTTTTTTGCCAAGTTTACTCTGTAGAACAATGCACAGTGTCCCAAAGGCTTAGTCAATTTGATCCTTAGTGCACTTGGGAACTGTGGCAATATTTAATCTTGCTAATATTTAAAAATAAAATATATTAATCTTACTAATACTTAAATACAAAAATAAAAGCTAATTGTTTGAACAGAGTACTAGTGTCTCAAGTGGTTGACATTAAATCACTAATAATAAGCAATTAATAAATATAATTCCCTCTTGTTGGTCAATGTATATTCTTTACTCTTATTTATTTCTCTTGCTTTAATTAATTAATATGTTTGCTTGTTTGTTTGTTTTGAGGTGGATTATTCTTATGTTCCTCCAGCTGTCTGGAACTTTACTATATAGACCAGGCTGGCCTTTACCTCAAATAAATCCACCTGTTTCTGCCTCCCAATTGTGAGGACTGAAGGTGTGGATGACCAGAACCAGGTTCTTCTTTGTTTTTTAAAAGAGCTTATATTCATTCAGAATTGGAAACATTTTATGAATACATTTCTTAAAGTTATTTCCTTCTTGAAATGTAATACATTAATTCCCGTGCAGAGAATTTGGCATTGAAAAACGGTAACTTGAAAATATTGCTTTGGTCCAATTATCTTTAATAGACATGGGTATGAAATACGTTTGTTCATTCAAAATGCAATTGCTATAGTAAGAAAGCCACGGCTATTAGTAGATGCTGAAGGTGTCCAGGACCATAGAGTCAACTCTGGATAGAATTAGAAACAGGAGAGTGAACCCTTCCTCTTGTAGAAATGTGGAAGGGAATAGAGAGCAGGAGCCCGGGGAAATCTATCTATTCAACTGATTTTTCTATAATTTGCTTAGCCTGTGGTCATGTCTGTCGTGTTTTTTCCTAAGTTACCAGAGGAGAAAAATACCTTTATATGTAGTTGGCTCTTTGGGGAAATGAGGCTAAATCTGAAAGCAATTACCATGAACATTAAATATTTCCAGTCATTACAGGATATCAAAGCATATTAGTGAGAGGATTCCATGTCTTCTGAGAATCTTTAAAGTATTCCCAATTATGAGAGGGAATTTCTAATACGTGTTTAAGTTCACCAAATATATCTGATTTATAAATACCAACTGTTGGAATTATACATAATATGCAATTCTGCTCTCATTTCAATCTAAAAAGAATATAAAGGGGTTTTGAGTCAAAGAAACCATGATAAAGCACACGTACATTGCCTATTAATTATAACCAACATTTTATTATAGAAGATTTCATTCATATCTCAGAATCATGTTTTCATATTTACGTTCAGTTGCATTAACATTAAAAATATAAAATATAGTAATATTAAAAATAAAAATATAAAACTGCACAGTCCCACTTTTTGCCTGCCAGGTTGTAGCAGAAGCCAGGCTTGAGGAGCAGCCAAGAACCTGGAGCAGATGGAGGTGCCTCCCCACTGCACCCCAGTTTGAAAGTAAGAGTGGATGCTGCTCATGCTCTCCTCACTGGAGCCGCAGCACAGTTGACTGTATAGTGGAGTATGAATATAATGCCGTAAGGGAAAATGAATTAACTGTTCCAGCATGGAAATCATCGGGATGTGGAAAAAACTACCAGGAGAAGAATGGCTAAGGGAAATAAATAGGAGAAGGGTGTGTCCTCCCATAATTTTGTTGAAAAAATAAAGCATTAGCCAGAATCCAAGGATAATACTTTGTCCATCAAATGGGAAGCTGTGGAAATATAGCAGATCGTGGAGAGTGGATGAATCCTTAGTATGTCTAGTTCAAGGATTTAATCTGATTCACAGCTCTAAAATATTTAGGCAACAGTGCTCTATATTATATTATTTTATTTATCTTATTGATCTAGTTATTTTATCACTACATATTTTTCTTCTTTTTATTCTTAGACCAGTGGATTTTTTTGTTTGTTTGTTTGTTTTTTTCCCTTAGGTCCCTAGGATTTCTCTTCTCAGGTTCTTGGTCACATAAGCAGTGTTAGGTATGAGTCGTATTTAGTGGAGGAAGCCTTAAGTTACATCAGCTATTACTTGGTTACTACCACAAGTCTTGTGCCACATTTGCCATAGCAACTCTTTAAGGTAGTATACCATTGTAAATTAAAGGTTTGTGACTTGCCTTGCTGTTTGTGTTTATATTTTGTTAGTGTACTGAGTACCTTCCTGAACCAAAGAAGCTGATATGTAGGGAGGCAGACAGTCACCAGCTCAACATCTCTCTATTCAATAAGTTGAGTAGATGTTGACTTTGTCAATAGTTTCGTGCCATCAGTTTGTAGAGAGGAACCTATAGCCTTAGCAACAGCCTTGAGTGCTTGATGATTTTCAATGAGCCCCTAATCAACTTAATAAGATGTAACCCAATTCTGGGATTGCTGCTTCATTTGATGACAAGAGATGGCCAGTTGGGACTCTGTCTCCCCAGTATATGATCATTTCATTTGGATTCCCTTCATATATTTTTTTATTTTAGGAAGTCTCTACTATATTATGTTTCTATACTATCCTCTAATGGTCCCTTAATTTTAGCTGCCTCCCCCTGTTTTCCCTCCCACAACCATCTCCCCACTTTATTCTCCCACTTGACCCTGCCATCCACATCTATTTATTCCTTTTCCCTTTCTTTTTTAAATGATAAAGAACACTTTACTCAAATATAGATAATTATGAGAAACATTAATTAAGAAGATATTACAATAATAAATACATGTACAATAAATCCTGGAACACTTGGTATTATAAAAGACATTCCCGTTGAAGTGAAAGACAGGATAATATCAGCACATTAGCAGTTGTTTTCAGTGCCCTCACTTTCTCAATGTACAGGACATCTGGGCAATAAGATTAGAATTTCCCATTTAATGAACCAAAAATTTTTAAAATATTTATTTAAAATATTCAGAGTTTATTTTTTGCAATGTTTCCCCCTTTTCCCTTTCTTAAGAAAATATATCTGGAGATATTTTTAAAGCACGCTCTGGAAAACTTAGAACAAGAAATTAAATATAACAGAGGGGATAAATAAAAAGAAACAGGAAAGACCTTAATCCTATAGCTACTCTGATCTAAACCTAAAAATAGGGAAGGAAGGAAAATAGGCATTGATGGCAAAATAAAGTTAAGTAACTTTCCAGAACATTCTGTTACCATGAATAGACCTAGAAAGATTAACGTAGTTTTAGGCTTTTTTTTTTTTTGCCTTTTTTTTTTTAAATTAACTCTTTCAAGACAGGTTTCTCTGGAGTTTTGGAGCCTGTCCTGGAACTAGCTCTTGTAGACCAGGCTAGCCTCAACTCACAGAGGTCCACCTGCCTCAGCCTGCAAGTGCTGGGATAAAGGTGTGCTCCACGACTGCCCAGCTGATGAGCTTAGTTTTAAAGAAGGGGAGATGATTCATTTTGGTGGATTAAGAGACGGGAGCCCTGTGCTGGTGGAAGTGTGAAGTAGGGAAAGAGGCTTAGCTGTCAGGAAACCGAACTGGATCTTTATCCAAAGATAAGGTATCCAAAAGCCTTTCTTTTCCAAAACACCTGGTAAGGCTCCAGCAACGAAGTCTGGCTTATTAGCTGCAGAGAAGAATCTTTTCCTTCCAAGTCCAAAAAGAAAAGGAAAATTCACTGCTAGAACAGAAACTTAAACAGCGCTCCTCCAGTCCCACCCAGAGGCCATTCTTCATACCAATGCCAATGCTATATCGAGATCTATTCTGCTATATAAGAGTTCCTCCAGAGAAACCATAAAACAAACAATCAAAATAAAACAGTTTCTCCTCTACCTCTGTCAGTCAAATATTGAACCAGTGTCAGAACCAAAGCTGGATCCAGAATAATTGCCATGAAGGCCAAAATCACATAGACCTAGAGGCATTGATGACATGGCTGCCTCAGAGAACTTGTTACATTTCACTGGGAAAAGATCTAAGATGCCTGGGAAAACTGCCTGGCCTCCTAAATAGTGGACATTCTCCAACTCAAAACCCAGAAAAATCTGGAGGTCACCAAATGAAGATAGTACCAGAAATCAGGCTTTAAAAAAGAAGTGAGCTGCTCTTCAAAACAATGTCTTTTGTACCTTCAAGTGATTCTAAAATAAACACCGGTATTCTCCTAACATCAGGAGAAATTAAAGTAAACATAGAAGCCGAAGACATGGGGGGAATTTCCTGAATGAGTTAAGATCCCAGATTATTGAATTTCATTTCTGCTATTTGCTTTGAAAATACTACTGAATCTCTAAAAAAAGAAAGAAAATTTACAATAGCTTTTTATTGAGAGTCATATTTTTATTTTAAGATTTCTGTACTATAAACAAAGTAGTTGTTACTTTGGAAGTAATCTGTCAGATAAGGTATTTGAGTGGGCCAGATTTGCTTTTAGGAACAAGAGGCATTGCTTTCCTGATAAACATAAGGATGTAAACTTTGTGTGTGTGTGAGTGCCTGTGAACCTTTATGTATGCATACACACACACACACACACACACTTTAATTTTAGCTTCTTACCCAGGATTACACCCTTGTGTTTGCTTATCCTCAGTGTTCTTTGTATTTTGGGTGATAAAATAGAACTTTCCTACTTACCAGGTTCTGTACTCTTGAAAAATTAATAAATAATTAAATAATAAAAATTAATTCATCTTCAGAAGAAATTAAAACGTATGCTTTGGTGGGTATTTTTCCAAGACTTCATCAGATAAATTTTAGACTACAATTATCTCTCACCAAAAGAAGCTATGAATATAGAAAAATGCAATACCTAGTACAGTGAACTATAATTGAACTATGAAGAAATCCCACTTAAAAATAAGATAAGCCATATTAAGATTGATCATTTTTCCACTTAAGAATAATTTGTATACCTAGAACAATCAGTTTTGTGACAAGATTTAATCTTGATTTAGAAAAAATTCTCTGACTATATTTTAATTCCAGTAGAATACATATTGGAATATTTTGGCTCTTTTACTTTTATAAAAACCATCCCACTTGGGGAATATATTATTGATACCAATTACTGAATGATAACAAATCAAATGCCTTAGTAGCATTCACTTGAAACTGGCATTTTAATTTTATTTTTCTGTAAATGTATGGTTATATGTGTTCCTATGTGTGTGCCTCTAACCATAGACACAAACACACAAGTGCATGAAGGATGAACATAATTATGGCCAACCTAGCCTAAAGAAGTAGGTCAATGGTAAACCTTGAGTGTTGTTTCTCAGATGCCTTCCATCTTGATTTGAGAAAGGGTTTCTCTTTGGCCTGGAGCTCGTCTGATAGACAAGAATATGTGGCCATGGATCTGCCTCCACTTTCCCAGCCCTGGGCTTTCAGACCAAAGCAACAGCGCCTGTTGTGTTCTTGTTTTTTGTGCTTAATGATGTTGTTTTAAATGCAAACCCTGATAGACAAACTATGCCCCCCTGCATGAAAGAATATGAGATACCTATGCAGCCCCTGAAAATCTGATTAATATTTAGTGATGTGAGTCCAGAATACTTAGGTTATTTGGTTTGTTTAAATTTCAAACTCACTGAAAATTGTGTCCTTTTTTCTTTCTCTTTTGTGTAACAAATTTTTAAATACAGTATTTTCTCATTTTACACAGCTATCCCCAGTCCCACTCCCTTCTCTCTCCATCCACTCTTCAGAAAGGTAAGGCTTCCCACAGGGAGTCAACAAACTCTAACACATCACTTTTAGGGAGGACCAAGGCTCCCCTCCCCCATATTTAGGGTCCTAATTCAGTGTTTTCTTCAAAAGTGCTACAATGGTGAGGTTTTCTCTTACAACACCAGAGAGACATGAGGTAACAACTGCAGAGTCAGCATGGTGGATGACATTGGCTGCTTACTTGTTCTTGGAGTCTTGTAGATTATCTGATAATTTGTTTGTGTGTGTGTGTGTATGTGTGTATGCATCCGCATACACACAAATGCATTCAAACACACACACTTACTGTGCTGAAAAAAATTCTCTTAAGTTCATAATAAAGAAGCCTGGACAGGATTCAATAGCTGCAAATATTTTGTTTCATTGGTGTCAGAGTGGGAATTCATCATATGAATAATAGTCTTAAGCTGACTAATGCTTTATTTCATTGATAAGTTTTGGGGGTTAGATAAACATAATTTCTTGTCTTCTTATACTGCTTTGAAAGTTTCATTACTTTTCTTCAACCAAAAGGCTGGCATCTCATTGAAATAGACATGTTTCAATTTACTCTGTTTTCAGGAGTGGGCTAAGGCACACTACAAACAAGCACCTGTCACTTTGACTTGAGCTAGCAGGGACCTCAAAGACAAAATCAACAAACTGATGCAAGGAACACCTGGGAGCAAACGTCTGAGGATTCTCTCAAAATAAAATGGAGGCTTGCAAACTTCAATAGACAGTACTAATACAAATTATTTTAAATTGAAAAAGTTAATTTTTCCTTTAAAGTCTACTGGCATAGATATTGTTAGTGTTATTTTGCGCAGTGGCTATCTCTTCTCTTTGTTTTTTTCCTGGCCTCTATTTGTTCTCTTACATCGCAAATCCTATTTTAAGTGTCTGCATTAAATTGCTTTTCCCTGATTCTGGGCAGTCACTCATTTCATTGTGCATAGTAACAAACAATTGTTCTTTAAGTTATTTGAACACAAAGCAAACTCAGGCCAGACCTTAATAGCAGCATACCCAAACAACCCAGGAAATGATTCCAGAATTCAACTCACCTGACTGGCTGTGCAGTTTGATAAACAAGTTCTATTATCCGCTGCAAGATAGAAGTTGGTGGGACACGCACAGGTGTGGGTCTTCCCAGGGGCTAAAAGGCACAAATGGCTGCACCCACCGTTGTTTACTGTGCAAAGATGTTTGGAGACTACAGATAAAAAGACACAGCAAAATGAAATTATCAAGACCAGGAATGTGACAAGGCATTTGAGACTGAACTTTCAAGAATCATAATTTATAGTCAAATATACCATCACAATTTGAAGCTATAAAAGTTATGGGTATATCTAAGAAATGCTATTCAATCTCTTTTTTTTCACTAATTTTAAATACCTTCTACAAAAACAAGTGTAGTAGTTAAAAGTAGTTGCTCATTAGAAAAGTAAACAGACTAGAAGCATTTTGGGTGAAGAAATACATATGCTTAGAAATATAAATGCCAAATAAAGCAATGAAATAATGAGCTATAAGCATGAGGTTTTGCTTTTAGTACAGGAAAACCATCAAAACTTTATCCCCACAAGTTTAGTAGAATCCTATGAAACACAATGGATTGCAATCTTAGAATCCTAAAATATTGAAATAGAATTTCCTCTAGCTAGAGTTCTAGAAATTAAGGACCCTGTAGATGTACTCTAGTGAATTATTTTAAGGATATATTTTACACTTCTCTGACTACGTGAATTACTCACATCTCAGCTTAATACAATTTGAATAGATGAATAGTTATTTATGCTATTACTGAGCTTCTAATCATACCCTGCACTAGTAGTGCTTGATATGAACTGGCTTTGTTACATAAAATTATGCCACATAATGGAATCTGATCATTCTTATCAATAATGAAATCATATTAAACTTGAAATAATAAAAATATGAAATGCAGCTGAAAGATGTGGATGCATTATGGAAATCATGAAAAGAATAATTACCATCAGGTTGTCTATAAGAATGATACACCTGGATATCTGTGATGGCATGCCATGAGTTAATCAGTGAGAGTCTGTCTGCTCCCGAGGTTTTATGGACACGGCTGAGAGACTTGGTTTTCCCATCAGTCCAGTAGATGTAGTCTTCAAACAATGTTAGTGCAATCACCCCTGGAATATCTTGATTAGGGACTGTAATAGGAGATGGCAAGATTAATGTTCAGTCTTGGAAGACTGCCAGTTAAAATATTCAATACTACATGGGCTGACAGATACTACCGCTACAGACATTCTTCTGAATAATTGCTGTGACAACCTGTCAGATTGGCAAGGTTCTTTATTACTGGTTAAGAGAATGTAAGATTAGACATCAGGGTTCACTATGCTCATTTTTTGCTTGGTTTAACAACTAGGAAGAAAACGAATGTGATCAAGCTCACCATTAGAGGAAGGCTGCTTTAGCAGAAACAAGAGGCATCCAGCAATTTAAAACTGAAACTAGAAAGTGTGTGTGTGTGTGTGTGTGTGTGTGTGTGTTTTCCTGATCTTCAACCAGTAGATATTTACTTTCTTCCTTAAAGCTGAAGTTCATTGACTAGAGTTCTGCCACATAAAATGATTACATAGGAATTCAAAGATGAGATATATTTAATACCTGAAAACAGTGTCATGAAATTTGTTTAAGTCATTGATATTTTCATTATTTGTCCATGAAGAGGGTCTAAGAGTGAAGGGAAAATATTTCAAATAAAATCTTATTATGAATATAAAGTTATTTTGTTACTGACTAAAATTACTTTGTAATTATGACTTTTATTCTAAGAAAGAATTTATATCGAGACTGCTTGACCATCACAATTTGGATTTTTCAAGTATTCCATGGCAGATTTCGGATGGCAAATAAATATATAAATACTTCAGTGATGAACAGATTTCTCTTCTTGTGATGAGCGATTGTTTGGCATATGTTCAAATGCCTCAGGCCTAATGTGCAAATACTAATAGTTTTTCCTTCTGCTAATGATTTCTCAAAGTTATCAATTCTCAAAGTTATAATCAAGTTCAGAAGATGAAAACTTTCAAGACCATACAAACAGTCTAATAATTTTGGGCGATAATACCTAAACGCTCTAAGAGAAAGTTACTTGATATAATGGACACAACTACTAGCAGCAATACCGTGTCTCTCATCTTGTAGATTTCACTGACTCAAAATGTTTGTCATGTTCAGCAGCAACTGAAAATATATCAAGGTTTCAATACAATTTGTCATGTTTAGGGATGTTTAAGGCCTCATTTTTAAAATGCATGGTAAATTTGTGTTGTCAACAAAATAAATAGGCTAAAACTATATATATATAGAGAGAGAGACAGAGAGTGTGTGTGTTTAAGATAAATCATATGTAATCTGAGAGTTCACTCTGATTCAGTCACAATGTAAATAAATAAATAAATAAAAATGAGAATAGTACAATTACATGTTAAATTATTTAGTATTGGTAGTAAGGTGTCTATCAAGAAAGGCACCTGGACAACATACTGAGGAGGCAGAATTTGAGAAAAGTTCAGAAAACTTTAGGCATTTTGAATCCTGATGTTAATTCCATATGTCTGTGCAACTTAACTCTCCCTATCCTTGTAGAGACAGAGAACCCATCTCTAAATATGATGAGTGTAATTGGGTAAAGAATGAGAAGTACAGTTTGCCATAAAGTATCACATAAGCTTCTTTTACAAATTACTATCTCCTTCCTCTGCTGTATAAACTCAATTTTAAAAAGATAAAAATGTGAATTATGGGGATGGGTGATAATTAGGAGTCCGTCACCAGAGGGTATAGGTTGGAAACTTTAAAGTACAGTGGCAGAGTATTTTGAAATGCTCAGAAACATTCTATTTATGCCTTTTCAGAAGTAATTTTACCATTAAGTATGGGCTCAAAAGTTAATCATCACTTTAAACTCTCCATCTACTGAGATTCAATTAAATTCTGTGGAAAGATGAAGTTTTTGTAAAAATTAGTCAATTAGCATTTTGAAAGTAGCACAATCTTTCCTGCTACTCCAAACTAACTGTCACTTATCTTTACTGCAAAGTACATAAGTACTTCAGAACTAGCATATTAGTGCAACAAACATCTCTCAGTTCCAAATACAAACAATATTGAGGCTGAACAGGATTGCAGGGGGGTAATAACTTTATGCACTTTATTTCATTTACCACTGCCTAAAGTTGATTGTAAAGTATTATTCTTCACAATATTTGGACAATGAAACATTGCCCAAACAAACAAAATGCATAAGTAAAGACACTGGTCTTTGAATCTGAATCAGCTTCTCTGCTGGCAAAATCCAAACATCTTCACCATGACCATCATCCCCACATTCTCTTGGGAAGATGGAGCAGGGAGAACAAGAAAAGCAGAGGATTCACATCATAATCTGCAGTTGAAAGTCAGCTTGCGTAATGGCTTGACTGCACTGTTCTGTAACGATCTCCAGATGTGTGCAATTTACTGGACAACTAATTGAGTATGATCAACAGAAATTATTTTTATTACATAGCCATCATAAATTCATGGGCACCAGTGTTTGTTAGTAAGCATCACTTCAGCTCCTGGAATCCATCTATCCAAAGAGTCTGGGATGTGTGGGGGAACGTTCCATCCCAAGCCCCCTCCCCTGGGACTTGCGTCAGATTCCACCTCCATGAAAGCCCACCAAACTATGGCCCCTCCAGCATCTCTGGAGGGTATACCACTCCCATAGTATATAGAAATTGTACCTTGCAGAACAAGCATGTGGTTTTCTGGTCTTTCTTCCCCAGCTCCTCTCTGGAGAACTGAAAGGCTACTCAAGAGCATTGGTATCCATTAAACCTGGGCTTTTTCTAATTTGGTTTGATTTGCTCTGATTTGGATTATTGCGTTTTTGGAGAGGCTTATTGGGTTTCAGAAACTTTTCAATCATTCAGGGCTTATGAAATGGTTCAGTCCATAAAGGTGCTTGCCATCAAACTTAACAACCAATGCTTGATTTTTCTGGACACACTTGTTTGGTGGTTGAACTGTAGGTGTCTCCTGTGAGTGTATACTCTCACACACAAGTTAATTAAATTAAATTTAACAAAAATTAGAAATCATTGAATTCAGCAAAGCAAAGTGTTAGTTCAAGGGAACAAAATGTGGCTAAATGTACTGAGTATGTAGAATAGTCAGGTCAAAATGAAGAAGAGAGTCTCTTCCCTCAAATTGTACTTTGTGTCAGTTCTCTGTTCAGCAGTGAAGAAAAGATTCAGCACTCAGATATACAATCGAACTGTAAGTCCTCATTCGGGAAATGTGCTTTCTTCTCAAACATCATCAACCACTACCATGAACAGAAAAAATGAAGTCAAATAGCAACCTATGTCAAAGAGAGAGAAATTGGTCTAACCCACCTTATCTGACCTAGTTCATCATGCTAGCCTTCTAAGGGATCAGGACACCTCTAACAAGACCACAACCCATACCAATAGAAATCAAACGCAACACAGGAAATCAGGATGAAGTAGTTCTCCACTACCCAATGTGAGAATTCATCTGTTCCGCCTGGATCTCCACAGAAGGGGTTAATCAAGTGCCTATTTACATGGTCGTGAAAATGATTGCTGTATATATTAATTAAGTGATAAATATAAATAAATGAACACTGTGTTTATTTTTTTTCTATTAACATAGAAGACTTATACCTACATTGATTACAGAAAACATATTTGAGTTAAACATTGTAAATGTCCAAATAAGAAATTAGGCCAATTGTGAGGGAGGAAAATGCTTACTTTATTTGCTTATATAGTTTTACATTGCAATATACTTGTTGAAATGTATGTATGCATTTATATCAGAGCAGCAATAAGAAGGATGTTTTGCCATGGACTTGGACAATAAATTGAGATGACAAACTATTATCCCAGAATGTGAGGGTGCAGGGGAACACTGGATGAACTCTAACAAGGCAATGTGGAAGAATTTAGGGGCAAAATAGAAATATTTTCTCAATATTATGTATATATTCCTTTAAACATAAACATTATATACATGGATGGCTTGTATAAACGTCCATGGCTTAGTTAAGAAAACAAGAAAAACAAGCAATTTAAGAAAGGAAATTTTAAGGAATCTTTTACTTACATCTATTTTATAGTTTTACACACACACACACAAAAGAAAAAAATAAAAGTGATAGATGAGCTATAGTTTAATGGGAGCTTATGATATATTTAAAGCTCATTTTAAAGTTTTTAATGGCAGTTTTCTCTAACAATGAAATATGAGATCTTAGTTTACTTATGCGTATGTAGCCTAGTGTTTTTAATAATAGTTTTTGTCTTGTAAATTTTTTTTAAAAGTTTTTTTACAGCAGTTAAGTTTCTACTCTTTACAACAGCATTGTCTGTTGAAGTGTTTCCAGTAGTTTGCTCGAACACTAGGCTTCTAGTTCTCATTTTGTAGTCTCTATTTTCAAAAAAATAAAAATGTTATTTGGCAAAAAGAAAATACCAAAGTAGGACTCACTTTGTAGTTTTCTCTGTTAGTCAGTTTAGGGATTCATAGTCATGATTTACCAAAGCACAAGGGAAAAGCTGACATGAGTCTGTGAATCTGGCTTTAGTGCAGCCTTGCTACTTGAGACACTATCAGAATAGTCTAGATTGCTAACTTCTGGATATCAACAAACATGATAAACGAGTGTGTTTTTGGTAGCAGCATCTCAATTTTATATTTTTGTTTTAACTTTAAATATAGAGGAAAAATGTATAAAATTCCCTTTTGAAAAATCCTATAGTTTTACAGGATGTGTACTGGGAGGCTGCACAATTAGCTTGTTTTGCTACACCATAGCATGTGGAATGTCCACCTAGCAGTGCCGTGTAGAGCCTCCGTTTTCTTCTGTGGGACTGACTGTATTTGAATGCTATTTTTATTTTTTATTTACTTCTTTATTGTATGTGAGTGTTGCATAGTAAATATGCCAGTGTGTGTATTGCTTCCATGTGAATGCACACAGAGGTCAGAGGACAAGTTGGTCTTCTCCTCTATTGTTTTCTAGCTTAGATTTGACACTGGCTTCTTCAGTGAACTGAAGCTGTTTACCTATGCTGGTTTTCTTGAGAGGTCCAGACCTCCACCTGCACAAACCCTTATACTAGGATGATGGGGTTTTAAGTGTTTTTTGGGGATTTGTACTAAAGTCCTTTGCTTTATTACCCAGTACAGCATTTCCCCAAAATCCTTAAATTCAATTTTAAAAGTTTTGCTTTATTCCTATGTGTCCGTTTGAATGAAACTGCCCCACGCAGGCTCATATACTTGAATGTTCGGCTCCCAGTTGCCGGAGCTATTGGGAAGGAATGAGTGGGAAGTGTGGCCTAATAGGACGAGGTTTGTTATTGAGGGTAGGCTTTTGGGTTTCAAAAGTGCACTGCCATTACCAATTAGCTCTCTTTCTTTCTACCTCCTGCTTGTGGGTCAGGTATGAGCTCTCAGTACTGCTCCAACACCATGACTGTCTGCCTGCTGCCTTGTTTCCTGCCATGAGAGCCATGAACTCTTACTGCCTGGAAGTATTAGCGCTAGTAATAAAAGTTTTCTTTTATGACTTCCTTTGATCATGGTGACTGTACAGTGCAAAAAAAGTAACTAGGAAAAATCACACCCCCTGTAATTATTATGTAGAAATGACTATATAAGCATCATTAGCATCTTCTTACATCAAACAAGGGTAAAGAGTACGACTACCAGATTATGCAGGTACTTTTACAATGGATTCAAGTCAAAGCAGAACAAAAGTTTATAATGATTTTTTATTGTCATATATGACTTATGCATTTATTGATTATGCCTTGTGTTTTAATTAGAAAACAACTAAATAAAATTACCAGTTAAGGTTAAACTAGCCATTTCTATATAAATTAATACATTTGAAATATTTGTCTCCTAAAACTGTAATAATGAGTTTGGCAGTTTGGATGCTCACCTTACTAGACCTGGATAGAGGTGGGTTTGGTCCTTGGACTTCCCACAGGGCAGGGAATCCTGATTGCTCTTTGGGCGGTCGAGAAATGGGGATTTGATTGGGGGAGGGGGAGGGAAGGGGGGCGGTGGTGGGGAAGAGACAGAAATCTTTAATAAATAAAATAAAAAAAAAGAAATTTTAGGTAAAATGGTATGACCCTGGCTAGCAGGACTGTTATTTTCCATGTTTTTGATGTACAGCCTGAAAGAGAAGGCTTAAGTAAAACTTGGTGTGCTCTAATACAAAAAAAAAACAAAAAAAAAAAAAAAAAAAAAACTGTAATAATGACAAAACTTCAAATCAAACCTAAATACTCTGGTTGGTTTCTAAAATGCTAAAGATATCTCCATTGCTTATTTCCAATGCCATGACCCAAAGAGCATGTACTTCTACACATGAAATACTGCACAGGAGCTTTAGCGTTTTCTCCTGGAGTTTAATCTACACAATCTCTTTTACAATAGGCAAGAATCCTGAGGAAAACACAGGAAAGTTTAACAAAGGCATTTTTTTTTCAGAGACATGAATGTTACTAAAGTAGATTGATTGTTTTTCCTTATATCTCTAACAAGAGTAATAAAAATATACCTGAGAAAACGTGAACCACCTAAGAAGGTGAGTGACCACTGTTAGATGAATTTGGCATAGAGGGGAAAAAGGAAGAACAACTCTTTCGGATTTTCTCTTCTATACCATCTAGAATTCTGTCACTGCTCCCTGGAGTAAAGCTAACTTAAACCCAGGCATTAACGTGTCCTGAAAATACAGTTAAAATATCAACCTTCCAAAATTGAGCAAGGGCAAATACTTTTATGTAGAGAAACTAGAACCCTCCAATTAATATTTTAGGTTTACTATGTTATTTAATGTGTCTCTTCCTGATTCAAAACTTCAGCAAAAGCCTCTAATCCCTTAGCAAACATTCACACTATTCATTCAGATGAAACGACAGTGTTCAATTGAGAGCACCACTAGTTCTGTATGCTAAAATTTCCTGACATACCATTTTCCTTGGTATCTTTCAAGAAAGATATAATCACAGGTATAAAGATGGGGTGGAAATTAAAATAGTTCTGGATGACAGTCAAAAGGAATGAGATGGTTCAGAAAAAAAATAGCATTGAAAACTATGGAGTGGGATTGAAGAAAGATGAGGGAAACACACAATCTGGGAAAGAGATGATAAAATGAAAGGTGGGCAGAAAGAGGTTTGTCATGCAAGAGAAAGTGAAATATACATTTTTATTTCAAACATGAAATGACAATGACCAATAGGCGGAAGGAACACAGTTTCTATCTCATGAAGACAAACAGAGAAGAGTGTGTAGGTGGAAAATGCCCATGGCATACTGATCTTCAGAAAATTAAGACAGAGAAAGTGATAGCACCACCAAATAAAACCACTGTGATGAAATGTAACCTCACTGGCAAGATTTTATCTCCTTTGTCAATATCATGCCCCCTTTAGAGTTGCTTGTGTAATATAACTTAAAGATAATTTTATCTTCAAAGTATCTGAAATATGCATTTATTATTCTTCCTTATAAACATTATTATTGTTTTTAAAGCATTCTTGCTTAATTTTTAAGTAATACCCCTACATTATAAATTGCAAGCAAACGGATCTAAAATTTATTGTTCTAAAACAATAAAAACCTTAAGAAATTCTAGGAAGACTAAGGCTAGAAATGCTTCTACATATCAGAGTATGGAAAAGCTATATTTTCCAGTAAATATATAATGTTTCTTTCAGTCACTTTGTAAACAAAAATCAACCTTCTTGATTCAACACATGTCTTAGAACACAGACAAACTTAAGCAAATACTGCCTGGGATTAGATTTCAGGAGGCCACCTTTGAATACAGTAATAAAATAAAGAAATCTAATAAAATTCCAAATGCTTCTTTAGTGTACTGGTACATTACATGTTTAAATTTTGTTCTGTGTCTAATTTACAGTGACAAGTATAGGAACTGATGTTATATTCAGAAATCTTCAAACTTAAGTAATTATTAAGAGTGGTTTATGAGGTACACCTGTGGGAGCAGAAGAATAATTGGGAGCAGGAGAAAAATGACATATTCTGACAAGGGTTTGGGGATTTGGAAACGTCTATACATCACTAGGAGAAATGCAAAAAGGTGTAGCCACTCCGAAAAATGATTTAACAGATCTTAAGCAACCTACAGGACCCAGCAGAGCTGTATTTAAGAATATTGAAACTGGGATCTCAGATTCATGTTGGTGCACACTATTTCTCGAAATACTACTTAAAGTAACTAAAGGATAGGCATTATTTATGTCTTTCTACAGATGGATGGGCAAATTAAGTGTTTTCTAATGAATGCAATATTACTTAAGCATAAGAAAGGGATGCGGTGCTGAGAAATAGGATAAGACAGTAGACTCTGAAAATGCATGCTAAAGGAAATGGTCCAGACAGAGAAAAAAATACTGTAAGACTGCAAATTATACAAGGAAGTTTGAATGAGCAGAATGATAAAGATAGAAAGTGGGAAGCAGTTACCAAGGGATGAGGGGATGGCTGCTAGGAACTGAATGTTTAACTGAAACAGTATTTACACGAAGGAGACAATAAAAATTACGGACGTAGAGCATGGTAATGATTCCCCAATATTACAAATATATTTAATGCGACTGAAGTATATCCTTACATGAAAAAAACAAAAATTAGGCTGTATTTAAAACAAAAGGACTTGAGACACTAGGGAAATAAAGGTGGATGACATTTGTGGTACAACTTTATCTAGAATTTTCTGTATCACTTGCCTACATTTTCATCTCAAGTGATACAGACTGCCGACACACATTGGGAATATTGATTATGTACAACTCAGCACAATACTCTATTTTACCTGTTTAAAATTATCCTGTTATGGGTGGGGTATGGCCTTTTCAGAAACTTAAGCTCTAATAACATATGCCAATAATAAATGTGAAATTTTCTTCAGTACTATGAATGATACTGTAAAAATTATAATGTGCTAAGTTTTCAAAAGTCTACCCTGAATGGACTTTCTCTGATAATACCACTGTAATCTCTGACATAAGCAAGGAAACATTGTTTCATAAACTTGAAAAAGGCAGATCCATGCTTTTCTGTAGTATTCTGTATCTTTCTAGTGAAGATTCAATGTGACACGGGCAATAGAAATTATGGTCTGTATTTATTCCTTTCTCCCTCCTGTCTTTCTTTCATTCTTATTTTTCTTTCTTTCTTTTCTCTTATTTTTTTGTTTTTGAAGGCAGGGCTTCTCGGTATAGCCCTGGTAGTCTTAAAACTCTCACAGTAGATCAATATGGTCTCAAACTCACAGAGTTCGGAGTGACTCTGCCTCCCAAGTGCTTGGATTAATGGCTTGCATTAATTTGTCTTCTTCACTTTAAGATTTTGGTCCAACTCTCAGTATACTCGGTATTTCAATATGCAGATCATTTAAACACTGTTCAGAGAAAGCTACTCAGTCTCCCCCTTCAGGACATGACAGCAAGAAGAATCAAGGACTTTTTAACAAATTAAAAGCTACCAGATTCATTGAAGACCTGTCTAGTTACTCGAATTCCACATGGAAGTGTCCAGTTATGACCTTTCATATTCCAGATCAGCAGAGCTGTTATTCTGACTCTTTCATGATGAGACTGACCCTAACTTCTAAGTAGGAGCACACATTATATGTCCCTGATTTTCTCTGATAAAAACTACACGATGCAAGTCATGGTCTTCTAATACAGAATATTTTCTAGGCACAAAATTGAGAATTGCCTGCATGCCTCAGTGCAGTGGACATTCCCTCACACCAATAGACTCTGTCTGCTTAGAACTTAGAAAATGATCTATAGAGCACAGTTTGCCCAATACTGCATGAACATGCACACTTCTTGGCCATTTCTGTAAGGCACCTCAGAGCCGATGTCAATATCATAGATGGCAGGGCTGATAAATCATGGCCAATTGAATAATAAATTCATTTGCTGCCTTCCATCTTCACTCCTTACATTTGATTTCTGTGGTTAGTGGTCACATCCATCTACCAGAATTCCCACAGTCAGGCATCTGATTTAGAGCTCCAGAAGCAAAATGATAAATATGCCTCTGAAATCAAACCGGCAAAAAATACAGTACACAAGCATTTCCCTATGCGTTCTGGGTTGTCCTAGGGAAAAGCTGAAGTGAGGAGATAATTGATGAAAATAAAAGCAAACAAATGAACAGAGGAAAAACCCCTTCTCTGGGCTTGAAGAAGTGTTAGGGTAGGTAAGAGTGTTAAGTTTTACAAACATAAGAAACTGTTTTTGATCCCCAGCAGCATAAACAAGCCAAGTGTTACTCTGTAAGGTGAGAGACCCAGAAATAGGATCAAGTCGGAGGAAGGGAGACCCCAATGGTTTACTGGACATACTATATAGCAGATGTAGCAAACTCTGGGTTCAGTTAGAAACCTCCATATCAAACAATCACAGCAAAAACAATAGCATAATATTGTGGAATATTATTTTCAGGTGTGTGACATTTGGTTATGCTGCATTTGTTTAACTCTGTGAAGCTGTGTTACTATGCCTATCATAAACATGTAATGGTCCTAATAAAGAGATGAATGACCAATAGAAAGGCTGAAGTAAGGATAGGCAGGGCTAGCAGACAAAAAGTATAAACAGGAACAGAAATCTGGGAGGAGAGAAGAAGAGCAAGTAAGAAGAGAACAAAAAAAGGAGGACATCAAAAGCCAGCCACCTAGTTCCACAGCAAGCCATGGAGAAAGAAGAAAAGAAAGATACACAGAAATAGAGAAAGATAAAAGCCTAGAGATGTAAGGTAATAGGGATAATTTAGGATAATAAGAGCTGGCAAGAAACAAGCCAAGCTAATGCCAGGCATTCATAAGTAAGAATAAGCCTCCATGAGTGATTTATTTGGGAGCTGAGTGGTGGAACACCCAAATCCCAAATCCCACAACAGCAGATGCCACCCAATATTAGAACATTGTCTGCAGACACACTTATATACAGTCCCCAACACACATTAATGCACACTAACATGCTGAATATTAATAAATTAATTAAATCAGTAATAAATAATAAATTAACTAATTAATTAAAAACAATGTACTTCTGTTTACCTTCTCTAAATTCCAAACAAGAAACACACTGAAGTCTTTGTCTATGGACAGGAGCCTTGAGCAGTCTGTGGCAACAGGATCTCCGACGGTCTGAAGCACACCTAATGCTCCCTAGCTCACTCATGTGCACATTTGTGAGAGGATGGACTTGTTGAAGGTGACCAAGGACACAAATGAAAGTAGTGGCTAAAGTATCCATATTTCAAGTATATATATCACATGTGATATTTCTAAAACAATATCATGGTTTGAAATTCACACACAGTTTAACACAACATGTCCTGTTCAAAGCCTCAAATTCAAAGACATGATCAGCACTGAAGATCTGAGACGTTTTACAAATTACAGTTAATTTCAGTTTATCATTCTGGCTTGGAAACATTTCTAGAGTAAGTGAACTGTATTTTGCTTTTTGTCATTGGCTTTAATTATAAACAGCAGCACATTTTGTGAAACCTCCTCTTTGCAATGGGCTGTGATGAAAGGAATATTTTTTCAAAAGTACTAAAATGTAGCGTCTCACCATGAACAGAACATTCTGAAGACTTTTCTTTAATAGTGAGGATTGTTTTTTGGACTGCTGCCTTTTCATGTTAAAATTCTTCAAATATTTAAATTATCTTCAAACACAAATGCAAAAGCTTGTGAGACTCATGATACATAGACAAAGTTGCCTCGCTTCTGTGATATAATTGTTACCCTTTATAAAAAGATTCTTTCGATATATTTTATGCTATTTCCCCAGAAGCATGCTGAAACTAGAATTGCTTTTCATAGTATCAGTCTACAACTTTATGATTTGTAGTTTTAATAATCACACAGAACAGCCCCTTCACATCACAAACTAGACTCTCAGATGAAACAATGACAGGATTTAGGCTATGACTAATCCTCAGGGTTTTTGATAGTGGCACTTAAATGTTAAGGATCGTCTGGTTGGGACAGACTGTTATCCTTTAAATGGATGGAGAGATAAAACATAATTGCATGGAATTCTTTAGTTTATCCACTATGTACAAGACAAACCATTGATGAACTGTAGTTTATATCCAACACCTGTTCATCACAGAAATTAGTAAATCAATATAAATTCCAACATGTAGGTAAACATGGGCATAGCCATCTTAACGACACAAGATTAGAACACTTGGAAACAAGTTGAAAAGTAGAGAAAACCTGTTACAACAGATAACGTCTCAAGATTAGAAGAACCTTCTTACTTCTTATCACTTCCACTTTTGTTATTACATTGAGTATTTTCAGACAACAGTTTTGCAACACTTCTTGATACATATTCGGTTCCAGGAAACAGTTTTTAGTATGGGAAAACTAAATCTAAATTTATGTCCTTTGATAACAATAGTTAGAGTGAACTTTTGTTCACAATAGAATTTTCTGGTGTTTTATTTGCTTTTCGTTAATAAAAACAGAAACTCTTGTTTAGACAGGTACACAATCATTGCTGATGTTCCTTTCTGGACACGTCAGTCACCTGATTTTAGTAATGAACAATCCAGGGAAAGGCAAAAGAGCTTGAATTCTGTGAAAAGAATTTCAAAGTAAGATTTATACGTGTCCCTGGACTTTAGGAAATACAGTTAGATTGGAAACAACAAACTATAACATCAAACTCCACTGACAGAACTGGTCCCAGTGAGATGGCTGAAGGCCAATAACATGATAGTTTTATGTAACAGTATTAAATACTAGCCTTTGGGCTATAGTTATGTTCTAAGGACCCTCTGCTCCTGAATGGGATTAATGCTCCTACAAAAGGAGTTTTGGAAAATTTCTTCCTTCTTCCCGTTTGTGGGAATGTATGAAGGCCTGTAAGAGAAGCAAAGCGTCTGGAGGTATAAAATATATCAGCACCTTGATCATGAGTTTCCCAGCCTACAGACGGGGAGAAACATGATAGTGTTGCTTAAATTGCTACACATAGAAGAATTTGTTCCCCAAACTGAGATAAGCTAAGGCAGTGATTTTTCAGCTTTCCTAGTTCTGTGATCCTTTAATACGGGTCCTCATGTTGTTGTGGGGTCCCCAACCATAAAATTATTTTGTTGCTACTTCATAACTGAAATTTTTCTACTGTTATGAATCATAAGGTAAATATCTGATATGGAGGATATCTAATATGCAACCACAGTATAAAGGTCATTCAGAAAGAGTCATGACTCACAGGTTCAGAATTGTTGAATTAAGGCAATAGTATCTATTTTAAGTTCATGGATATTCTTTTCCCTCTACTATAGAAGCAAACAAACACAGTAGTTTATCAGATAGAAACTTTAGTGTAGTTACACTGTTGAACAGAATTTGCTATGCTTCAGGACAGGCTCCAATACCACAGAGAAACCCTGTCTTGAAAAAAAAATTGCTATGCTTGCTTGTACATAAACTAAAATCTATCATTTAATTGGCCTCTAAAAATCTCAAGTGTCAGAAACATTTTTAACTATGTGTACACTTTTATTCGCTCTATCCCTGGGTAATAAGAGATACTATTATAAGACACCAAATTTTCTATTACAGTTTTAAAAGATGAAGTCTATAGAAGAGAGAAGGCATTAAAGCCTTGGCAGAAGGCAGATTTCTCTGAGTCTCTTGATTATGAGCTATGCGACTGTGGACTAAATATTTAATCTCTGAAGTCACTTGACTGACATAAATGTGTCTCGTGCCCCATGATGGGATGATTATAGAAGCATCCACAGTCTTGAATAAAATAGGACTTAACTGAATGGGTGTCTTTATGAGAGATGAACATGGTGCTTGAATCCCCTGTGAAAAGTATAGAACTCAATCTCTCAAAGCTAAATCAAAAAGTGGATTTCAAGTTATGTGATACAGTATGATACATAAAACTTTATATTTTTGAAAATTATTTCTGTATGGTATTCATAGTAAGGCACTTATAGATTAACATACATTTCACAATGCTAAAAGAATGAACATCAGAAGGTTTTCTGTTACTAAAATCAATAGATCTCTTATCAGAACAGAGCTTTGTGATTCAACAACTTCACTTTGGTGTACTGAATTTTTGAAAAGTGCATAAATGTATCGGATTCTAACAGCTCTAACACAGAGGACTACATTCCGTTTAGTAAGGGAAATACATAATATTCACTATATACCTCGTATGTGCAGCCTTAATCTCTCCACTGCTATATTTGCTAATTTATTCGATTTAGCAGATGAGTTAGTATTGAATATGACACTGTATCCCTTTTCCCCCAGTGAGAATCACTTCAAACATTTTCTCCTGAAATATTTTAACAGTGTTTAAATTGCTTGCCCTTCCAGGGTCATTCATTTTCCACACTGCTGTCAAGACTAATAACAGTATTCCGTAAACTAAACACCACCAATGGCTCCCTATGACCTAAGAGATGGCTACCAAATTACAAAGTATATAAGGCTTGTCAAAATATGGCACCAATTTGTTCTTGTTCATCTCAGTCATTATCTATTTTCTATCCTTTTCAGGCATGGACAAATTATCTAACAGTTACACTGATCGAAGCTTCTGCTATACTTGGCACATGCTATTTTTCTGTATGAAGTGTGATCCATACTTTCCCATGCATAAAGATCTGTAGAGTCCCTAAGAACCTAGAACTGTCCACACTGAAAAACTTTCATTATACCTGTTTCTATTTTCACATTCAGATCTTTTTATGCAAACTACTGTTTCCAATAAACTTTGATTTAAAGACAGTAACTTGTTCTTCTTCACAATTCCAAAGTTTAATGTAATGCATCTCTCAGAGGGTCAGTGATTGTGGAATGGGTGAATACATGATTTGGAATCCAAAACATAGAAATAAAAACTTTTGATGAACCAATGGGTATGTAATTTAAAGTAAACTGATATAATAATCCAAGATCAATATAATATTTTGCTATACTGAATTATATTATTAATGTTTTATCTTGTGTTATACTATAAAATAATATCATTCTAAACATGCTGTATACTATATTCTTAGGTAAATGTGAGTGTGTATGTATGTGTGTGTGTGTGTGTTTAGATTAAGGAGAAGTGCACATGACTACATGAGATTGAATTTTAACATTTCTAGGTCAACATTTTGATTAACATATTTTGAACTCTTATGAAATACTGTGTTAAGATCCAAGAAATGCGAGCTTGGTATTGGGGTCTAAATAGGAAGGAGTCGGGAAAGTGAAGTGTACCTTGGATGCACTCTGTATCATATTTAAAGCACAGAGATTAGAAATCTCATTGGTTCACAAACAGGACAAACAATAAAAAAAAATTTCAGAATAGCTAAGTTGATAGAGTGCTTGATTAATACACATGAAACCCTGGTCCCAAGCCCCTAGCACCATAAGAACCCAGCATGTTGGCCTGTCTGTAATCTGAAGATAGAGACATTAACATCTGAAATTGAAGGACATCCTCAGCTACCTAGCAAGTTTGGGTCCAAATAGGGATATGTGAGGGTCTATTTCAAAAATCAATAGCTATACAAACAAAGAATGCTTCACAGACAGAATTACTGTATTCTTATGATTGAATAAATCTGGAGGAAGAAACATTCTATAAAGTATAGAGTTAAATTTAAAGATTAAAATATTCCTCATTATTAAAACTTGGTATATGAATAAAAGTGGTTCTGAGACTATCATCATTGATCATTCACAATTCTTTGTTAGACTAACACCCTGCCTGAAGAGCTTGGCTTCATGTTTCACAGCATAAATTAATGAAATTAATAACAATTGTCAGGATAAGAGGAAAAGGTGGTTAGAGAAAAACATCACTCAAATTCATAAAAGTGTATCATTTTGTGTCTCAAATCTGCACTTCCTACCCATGCCTAGAGCAATCAAAATCATCTTTCCCAGTACAGTACTTGAAACCGTCCTCTGGCTAGCTGTGAAGTCAGCATAAAGCAGGCTTAAGTCAGTCTACATTAGGATGAACCAGGCAGTTATTATCTTGTATCCTGGTATTGGCAGCTAAGTCACTCAATAATGTCTCAGTGGTCTTTTTGGAAGATGCCTTGGCAGAAAATATTTCTTGATACAACAAATTTTGTCTTCACTTCTCTTCCTACTTGTGCCTGACACTGTTTTTTAAGTCATTTTTAAACCTAGTACCATAGTGATAGGATAATCTATCAGTCAAATATTTCACTTTTAAATACTATGGAGCCACATCACTCTTCTGTATTGTATCTCTACCCACAGTCATCACTAGCCTTATGAGTGCAAGATACCGTGTAAATGGGAATTTAATTTTACATTAAGTATTTCAGATCACTCAGCAACAGACATGATATATTTCAAAAATATATCCAGAGGATGTTGTCAATATTTCTTAAGAGTTCTGGTATTTGACCTATAAATATTTAATACTCAAATATCCACAGTTCAATTTAAGAGCAGGCAAACATCTTATAATGCAATATATTACAATATATAACAGCAAATTAAATACTCTCATGTGTTTTACTATACAGTACATTTTATCAAATATTAATATACTTACAGAAGTTTAGTACATTTTCTAGATGTAGTCTCAACATTTATAGGGACAGATAAAACTTTGAATATATCAACCTATGATTACAATGAACGTTTGCTTTTGATTCTTTGAGTATAGGGAATATTGTTAAAGCTAAACATAATTTGATTTGGTTTTGTTGTGATCAAAGTTATAACTCACTCAATGACTGATTGTTTCCTTTGATTGAGTCCTGATGGGTTTTCTTAATGTTCATAATCAGATTGCCAACACTTAAGTGTGTTGCATATGCTTAACTAATCTCTGTGTTCTGGTATAGGAGCACCTCTGACAACTTCTCAGCAATGCTTGTTAGAAAAACCAAAATTGTTTATACATCGGCATAGAGGGCATTAGTCAAAATTAGTGACACTAAAGCTTTAGGGCATTTTATGACTTTTCCTTTGATTCTCATGGCACCAGAATTTTGAGGCCCTCATGCCAGCACAGAGTTTCAGAGTTTCCCCTGACAAGGAACAAACATCTTCCCTTCCTTTCTTTCTGTTTTTCTTTTTTCTTTTGTTTTTGAATTCTGTTCTATGCTTAAAGGATATATGAGAAATCACTCTAAATTAGATTGCACCAAGGGACTGGGCTCTCTGCACTGCATGTGTTTGAGATGTTGAGACATCAAAATTCCAAATAGCCAAAGCAATGTTGATTTGTAAAAGGTCAGGACAATATTAATATCATTCTTTACTCAGAACAATATTCTCCATGGATTTCCAACATTTGAGAGTTCTATCAATCATTTCTTGCTTTCTAGATCTATATAAACTTTCTCCATATTTCTCTCCTTTACCGAAGCTTTTCTATCAAATGGTTGCCACTTTCTAATTATTTCATCTTCATCCATTTTTATTTAGTATGCATTTCTCTTCTCATAATTTCTCCTTATATTAATTTCCTTTACAAATTTGCAATAATTTTGGAACTAATACATTATAGAAATTAAAAACAATGATTTATTGAATCTAATATTTTGAAATATATATATATGTGTATTTCCTGTATGTTATTCTGATGTGGAAGTTGTTTGTTGTTGCGGTAGAATATAACAGTACACTTAATCATGTGCTAATATTATCTTCAAGTATTACTTATTGGTTTATTAAAATTTTACTTAATTTTAACTTTTTTTTCTTTGGTTTGTCGAGACAGGGTTTCTCTGTAGCTTTGGAGACTGTCCTGAAACTAGCTCTTTCTTTTAACTTTAAGGAAAACTCAAATATCACATAATACAATAAAAAACTATATTCCAATCAAGTGTTTTCTATTCTAATTCAGTGAGGGCAGATGTAAATACTAATTTAGAAAACCATCACCCATCTGTTTATGTAGAAAATACAATTTACAATTAAAGAAAACTTACACTTTCAAAATTGTATATATATATTTATATACTTATAATTATGCATATAGTATGACCTTAAATAATTGCTTCATAAAATATTTAAATTAATATTTTCTGCAGTTGTATATATTGACTTGTTTATAAGCTAGACCAACCTTTGTGTCTGTGAGATCCATCCATGTTGCTAAATTCAATGTGATTTTCATCAGCCCAGTAGAGTCTATGGTTTACATAATCTATTGTTAGTGCCATAGGTCTAGAAATCTTCGTTTCTATGACAACACTCTGATTGGTTCCATCCATTCCGACACGGCCGATGTGTGGATACTCACAACAGTCAATCCAGTACAAATACCTAGGAAAGAAAATCAACAGCCATTTCATTGACAGTAGCTGCTGGTGTAAAACATCACACAATATTTTACCTTTTGGTTTCACTCTTTCCAAATTAATTCTTGATGTATCTCTGAACTGCAGCACTCAGGACAGACTTCAATGCAATCTCTTCTTATAGTTTTTGTTTGTCTTTTTTCAAATTAATGATATAACACTGTTTGGGATATTTATTTATCATTCATCATGTTCTTGTTAATATACAAGCACACAGTATGAGTTTATTTTACATCTGCAAACTCATAGAAGCATAAAATTAGTGAATGTAAAATTGTGGCAGTGATCTCTACTGTAAAAGGATAAAACAACCAACTGTTGTTTCTTCCATCTATCTGCCTCTATCTATCTACTATCAGTTTTGACTTGTTACCCATTTAAACTATAGATGTTATTTCATTGGTTTGAATAAGCATTATCACTGATATCCACTGAACTGGTATAAATATTTATTTTTACATAATGTAAACAAGAAAATTAAAATTGAGTGGATTGCTTCTCAAAGCAGCTATATCTCAAGCCTATAAGAGCCCACAATATTTGTTTGGCAGTGTATCTAATCAGTGCCTTCATAGGACTTCCTACCTAACAGCATATTTCAATTATGATATCAGAAGATCTGTGACAGGAATAGGAAAGAGAGCAAAAAAAAAGTAAAATTTATCTTGATACTCTTGAAGTTACACTAATCAGCCTGAGTTAAATATTAATTCTGCATCATGTGAAATACAAAATACACAGGCAACACATTACCAAGAATTTCTGCGGTACCTAAAGTAATTTGACTTAAGTTAGAAAAATCCCATCATTTTTCGAGAAGGTTCCATGAGCTGCAGAGAAGGTATATTCTTTCCTATTTGGGTGGAATGTTCTATAGATTTGTTGCAGTGAACAGTCATGTATCTGTGCTAATTTTGAATTCACTTGGGAAATTTTATAACACCAAGTAACGATAGTTGCCAAAACCATTAGAAAATGATGTTCTGTGTATTTGATTCATAGTTAGTTATTAATTGTTTTGAAAAAAGCCTATTTTCACCAAAAAATATAACCTAGACAAAACATTACACATCTTTCTCATGAACTAATGGAGAAACATGTGAAGTAAGAAATTGACCAAAAAGAAGTCATAGTGACTAGCAGTTCACCTTGCTTCAATAAAGCAGTATACTCCCCCATGTACTATTAGCACTGTATTTGGAGTATTGATACTAAACTTTCCTGCTATGCTCCTGTAGGGTTTTTTATACATATTCATATCAGTTAATTTTCTTGTGCTTATGCATCATTTAGTAAAATATTAAGCATTATTTAAGTAATTTTTTGCTAAATTAAGAATGGTATAAAAGAGATAGTCTTTGTATTTCTATTTAATCAGGAACATGCAGCTATATACAGTTATAGTTACACTTAAAATATATTAAAATCAGGATATTTAACACAAATGCAATCAGCAAAATTTCTGAAAATGATGGCATGTGAAAAGCATGATTTTGAAACTCCTAATAAAATTATGAATTTCAAATGCCCTAAATTCATCAAAATATCATTCTAAATTTTAGCTTCATTCTTATTGATTTTTCACTCCAGACCTGATTTGCACAATCATCACTAGGTTGTCAAGTAGAATCAAAATGGCTACATCATTAAAGTCAATTTCTGTTCAATATTGCTTTCAAAAGCTCTTAAGTGTCTACCATCTGGCCGGGCGATGGTGGCACACGCCTTTAATCCCAGCACTCGGGAGGCAGAGGCAGGCGGATGTCTGTGAGTTCGAGACCAGCCTGGTCTACAGAGCTAGTTCCAGGACAGGCTCCAAAACCACAGAGAAACCCTGTCTCGAAAAACCAAAAAAAAAAAAAAAAAAAAAAAAAGTGTCCACCATCTGAAATTCCTGAACATGAAGTCCTCCATATTTCAAGGGACTAAATATTTTATTCCAGACATTTCTTGCTATTTAAATGTGTGGACTCAGTCTGTGTCAGTTCCTCATTATAATTTCAAGTTATTGCTTCAGGGCTTTCATTATGTTATTTGTCTTACACGCGCTTCTTTAATTAAAAGATATGTCTGTGAACATGTAAGTCATATTGTTTCCTCTGTTTTCCCCAATTTATTTCTCGATTATTGTTAGTTCCTATTTTCATGTTAGGTTTGAAGAGGTATGGTTGAGGAATGTTTTGTAAAGCCCGTATTTTCATTGAACCACACTTAAGAACATAACTGCTCTACCTGACATTGCAGGACTCTAACAGGGCAGTGAAAATATCTCTGCTCTTGTTAGGCACCAACAGACAGTGATATCTGTTTTCTTAGCAGTTATGGGATTAGAGCACAAATAGTCAACAAAATCATTTTTGCTTTATTACACCCTAATTGAACAATGACGATATAGGGTTGCTTGACTCACAATCAGAAAGCTGTTCTCCTACAGTCAATGACAGAAAATGTCTAACACACCTTACTGCCCTTTTTAAGTGGATGGAAGACTTTTTACTGAAACGAAATTTCCCTTGATGTTAGAGTACGTAGCAGATATTTCTAAGCACTGGTGGATAGGAAGCAGAATGTGAAAGTATGTTTACCTAAATGGCTTCCCAAGTGAATTTAGTACTTGTGGACATAAAAATATTGACAAAGTATTTTATAATTATATTAAAGAGAGTGCATGGTTATTTGCGGATTTTTTTAAACAAAATTTGTGTTTACTTTAACCCAAAACTTATCTTTATAATTAGTTTTGAAATTTCTCATGAAATGCAACTTTTTCTTTCAGATTTTAGAACACAGCAAGACTTAGTTGCTGGCTGTAATTCACAGGGATAGTAGGTTTCTTTGCTTAGCACACAAAATTAGAAATTAAATTTTTATCCTGGCCTCTCATTTCCTCACAGCAAGCATTCCTCCTTTATGATAGCTTCCTTTGAAACATGCAGGTCATTTACAGTTCAACCACATTTTTTGGTCTTTGAAACATGCAGGTCATTTACAGTTCAACCACGTATTTGCTTTTGAAGAGGTATGGGTTCATGTCCCTAGAGCTATGACCCACGCAGTCTTGTGTATGTTCAATTACCTGTTTATTGCCTGGCTGCACAGCGTGTCTATCAGACACACTGGATATACCATAGACTTTAAGCTAAACCTACTCACTTCTAGATGGAAATTTAAGGCATTTACAATAAAAGGTGGCTCTACAATCTTATTCTCAGTATTTAGTGTCCACTTGGACACATTTATAAAATACCTCACACAGGAAAAACTATTCTTGATGTTCTTGGAAAAACATATATTATTACAACAGCATAAACATAAGATATATGGAATTTCTCATCCTATTAGGTCAACAAACCATATTCCCTCTTTGTATGTCTTTTCCTATATTTCTTATATTCTTGGAAGGGCTGATATAAGCTGAAGTTCATAAATATAAATAATCTTTACAGAGTGATTTGCATTATTATCACATTTATAGGCAATAATGGATATAGATGAAAATTTTAACACGTACTCATGTATTTCAAAATCAGAATGACACATGCTATTATTTAAGCAGATAGTTAATAAATTAGGAAAAACTAAACAAAATATATCTTCAGACATAAAATATGGAGCTAAGGCATAGCTCACTAGAATAGTTCTGGGTTGTGTGTTTGAGACATGGCACTTCAATCAATAAGGTGTGTTTCTAATGATATAGGTAGTGTACAAATTTATCATGTAGACTCCCCTTTTTTAAGGAAAGTTTCATTTTTCAGATGGGAAAATTTAGGACTTGTGTGCTGCAAGCTTTTTCCCCTTTGAGCGTTTCCTGGAAAATACACTCTCATGCCATGGTGGTCATTTTGTTGCTTAAAACTTCAATGTGATGCAGTAGAAAAATTATGAGATGAGAGGCTGGAAACTGAATTAAAGCCCCATTGTCTCTTCAAATTTTGATTGTTTCATAGCATTAAAGAGATCGGTGAGTCCATTGAGTCTTAACTTATATTTCTGTCTGAAAAGAACTCACACCTCCCCAGAACAAGAGGTGAGCCTCAACGACACATTTTAGACCACATGCAAATCACATATGATGTGGAATGACTTAGCTATTTTTATTAAATAATTTTATACATGTAGACGGCATCTCTGAATTGGGACCATCCAACATTTTATACAGGGATTATATATGGCATTTTTTGCATGAAGATCTTTTTATGGATGCAAAAAAAACTAGATTTCTTATTGCCTTACTCTGGGGAACCAGAAAACAGTATTAAAATGGCAGTGTTGAATTGTAGCTATTAAAATAGATGCTCTTTTCCCTAAAAGATCTAATTTTATCTATTTCTTTGGCTATAAAATGGCATACATGTATTAGAATACAAATACTACAAAAATGGAATCAAAGAAGTCTTTTGTATCATTCACAATAATTTATCATTCAGTATTTTAATTGGCATATTGAATGATGGGTTTATATTAATGATAACTGAAGACTGCCTCGAGTTTATGGGGTAATAACTGTATCCTGGGAAAAATAAAACCCATAGCTTGATCAGCTAAACTCACTGGGCTAGGAGCAGGCTTTACTTCACAAAGAGGAAATTCAGAAATAATGTTTATGTTTATAAACCGGCAACACTTCTTTCATTAGAGATGAAGAGCCTTTAATGGCATATAAGAAGCCATATCAGTTTAACTGAGTTTTTAAGAAGTACAACGAACCAGATATTTAAAAAATGACATTTCTGATAAAACAGCAAAACAATCAAATAATCCAAAGACTTATAAATGAATACAAATGGAGGTTTAATTTAGAATATCTTGTCAATATTTACTGAAACACGCATTAAAAAATACTCACATATAATTGTTTTAGTTAAAATTGTTTTGACATTATGTCAGTATAGTATATAAAATACTTTTATAATAAAATAATTTGAAACTATATAGTGAAAAGTTAAAACATGTATGCCCCCTTGGAAACAGCAACAAATGCAAATCTTATCTGATTTTATATAGTCCAGTCAGATTAATGTCTAAAATTAAACTCTAAAATATGTTGTGACATAATCATTTTCATGATATAAACAAGAGACACAGAGAGACTTTATTAGCAATTACCAAAATCTAATGATGACTAAAGTTAAAGTGTGATAAATGAATTTACTTGGCAAAACACACTTTGTATAGTAAATTTAAAGTGCTACACTAATCCTCTACTGGCTACTGTGAAGGTGTTCTATTTTTACCACAACCAGCATTCTCTAGATTTGTTATTTTAATAAGCATGCTAAGTAGGTTGAGATTCCATAGAAGTAATCTTGAGCATGTATTTATGCTATATTATAGTGTAAAATGTGAAGAATTGCATTCAATATCTACCAAAACAATATAATTGAAAGTGAATGAAGATATAATCTATGGATTTTCACCACACACCCTACAGCTTTGATGTGTTAATGGGTATGACCTGCTGGTTAGAAATGTCTGCAATACATTCTTCATTCTCATGCTCCAGCCCACCCTTTCCCATGGTCCTCTGATTTCCTTCTTGAGTATATTTGATGAAACAATAAGATTTACTATCTATGGACACCAATTATGTCTCCTGCCTTAAGAGTAGTGTTTATGCTGTTTATAGCTTTGACCACATTAACACTGAAACCCATTTTTGAGTTGTCTGTCTTAACTTTTTCACAGTTTGAGGCATCAACATCAGCTAGATTTTTTTTATTGTTAGTGATTTAATTGCTTAGAAAAAGAAACCTTGTTCAAATACTTAGAAAGCAGACATTTTTAAATAGCTTTTAATTTCATCACTTTAATGCTATGTCCATATTAAATAATCTTGAAAGGAAAGGAATATACCAATTCACATATCACTTTAATTTTGATGCTTTTAGGTCTAGAGAATTAACACAGTGGGTATAGTCTAAAGCATTAAGATTTTTAACAGTTTTACAAACCCGGCTGGAGGATCTAAACACAGGTCCCTGGGAAACTTCAGCCTTTTGCTCACAAGTACAGTAGGGTACAAGCCGTTGAGTTTGGAGACTTCAATTATCCTTTTCTCTGTGTCAGACCAATAGAGGTTTTTCCCAATCCAATCCACAGCAAGTGCATTCGGAACAGCAGTGTTATGCACTACCTAACAAAATAAGAATTTAGAAGGTTAGCAGTATAAATGGCTTCAATAAGAATTGGACAACTGTTTTTTGATTTTTATTGAGATACAGAACTCTATTTAAGCTGAAGAAATTAAATTTAGATAAAGAAGAGAACAATTTACCACAACACATTTTTTATTTAGAAGAAGTTACCCTATGTGTATTTACACAGAAGTAACATATGCATTTAAAGAAAAACATAACCCCCCAAAAAATAGATGCACAGTTGATAACTTCATTTCATTAGAGTTTATCTGCTCATCCTCCCAAACTCTGGGAAAAATGTTCTATTACATATACACACACAATTATTAATATTTACTTAAACGATGCTGTCATGGCTTTGGTAATATTCTCAACACTCTCTTAAATACAGCACTAGAGTAAGAGACAACAGTGCACCCTGTGTTTGAACATGGCCAAGTAGCAATAGAATTTTGGAATCACTTTTTCTCTAAACAGACAGTGGTAATGAACGTGACACAAGAAGGTTTGAAGCAGCCACGATTTGCTTTGACTGCAAGACATATTTGTTTCTTTTGCCTTCCACGTTCCATATTTGAAAAATGACATTGTTGACTGTTGGCTGAACATCAGTGAACAGTTATTCTGTGGAAAACGGGATGACTCTTTTTTAAAAAATTCACTATACAACATTGTTTAAAATAATGATAGAATAAGAATTGGAAGGTGATAGAGGTTAAAAAAAAACCTCAGGTGTCTTCAAAATATAAAAGTAATCATTAATAAAAACAGTTCTTGTGAGAAAAACCATGATTGAGTTTGAACACTGCAAGATTCAAAGATTTTAGGCAGACTTTCAAATTTTATGAAACAACAAAGTCTTCTCATTCTTTGAATTGCAGCCATTGATCTATGAAGCCAACCTGCTGTTGCAGTCATATGCTTCAGACATTCACCTGGATCACAGGAACCCATAGCTCATATACATGTACTTTAAGATTTCACTAATGTTTTCAAAGAGTTGTTTCCATGGAAACTAATTACAAAAACATAAAAATAATTGATGTTTCATCTACTTTAAGCCTTTGAAGAAATTATTTATATATTATCATCTACTTATTTATGTGCATATCAGCATGTGTGCACCAATTGCATGTTCAGTATCCACAAATACTAGAGAGAGCTTTGGGTCCATTGGAAGTGTAATTACAAGTCATTGTGAGCCACTTTAGGATGTTTCTGGGACCTGAAACTGGGTTCTCTGCATGTGTATCAAGTGCTCTTAGAAGCTGAGGTGTCTCTCAAGCCCCTAACTTCTGTATAATCTATCTTATAGCTTACACACTGAACTAATATTTTATTTAAAACTTAGGGTATCATTGGGTGGTACCAAGTAGGTCATGTCTAGAATGTGACAGATACTTAGTTGTGAGCTAATAAAACCATTCATAATTGTACACGTGCTGAGTACATTTTAGCAGTGCTAAACATTTTATCTACACTCCATTATTTACAACTATGAATCTTATCTAATTGCAAGAAATACAATTAAAATAGAACCTGAAAATAAAATGGCTCATTTTACAAATTTAATATTTACCAGCTTTCACAGAAAAAGTGTAAAACACAATTCAAGCTTATTTGTTATATAAGGAATTTTTTTGCTGTCAAATAAGATTTCATATCCTTGTCAATATCACCAAAGAAGTATTCAATAATCCCATTTATGCAAGGTGAAGCTACCTTGGTATCACTTCCATTTAGACACATTCTGTTTATCCGACTTCCATTGGGCCTGCTAGAATCAATCCAATATATAAATTCTTCTCTATAATCAAAGTCGATTGCAATAACATTGTTTAATCCCTAAAAATGAGAAGAAATACACATTCTATTAATATTATTTCTAATGTTTAGAATCCAGAGAAACAGTCATATTTCTTTGAATATAAATTAGTGCCTGCTTCCTCACTCTGTGGTCACCACAAAGAAGCATTTTCTACAGAGACATAAGGCTGTTATGAACTTTTAATATACCCATTTCTTTTATATTTCCTCACATTTTTCTCATGGAAGCAATTGAATTCCATTTTACTCAGGTGTTGATGATTGGCAATAATACAAATGTTCACAGGAACCCATACTATACTGAAATGTTTCTACTATGTTATAATGGTTTATATGTTGCATAGAGGAAAAACCTTTTATATTACCAACAATCTCAAACCCATATTAGCCACTAGAGACAACAGAAAGAACCATTTCTGAGAGTCTTTGAACTACACGGAATGGTGGAAAAAAGCAAGAATTTGTTACTAAAATGCTGACTATATATCCATGCTGTTGCTAGCTGAGTTTATAAATAGGATATAGTCAGCATTTTATATATATTGTTTAAATTAGGAGTAAAAAAAAATCTCAATCTTATTTATTTTCCAGAATGAAGAAGTATACAGAATTCGGTAGTATTCCTAGCATTTTGGGCAAGATATAAAATAATTCAAGAGAACACCGTGCCACTTCTAATATGCCAACCACTTGCAAGAAAATTCTCCGCATGATCTATGCTCTGCCATCTTCCCATTCTTCCACACAGCATCATGCAATAAGTTGGGACATGTTGATAACCCTCATCAAAACACTGATGATAAGTTTTTGTCTACAAACATAGGAGCTTCATACGCTGCAAGTGTTATTGTTTCTATGTGCATAGCTTCGCTGCTCTCTGGGGAAGCAAATTCACCGACTCACCGTCCTGGAAGCGACATACCTGCTTTAGAAGTGTGTAGTTGGAGCCATCGGTGCTAATTTTTCTTATCTCGTGTTGATCAGCGAGAATTAAGAAAGGTTCTTCATCTAAAAGCAAATAGAAAATTGTATTAGACTTTCTGCACTCATGGCTTTCGGTTTAGGCTTCTCTCGGTTCAGTGTGTAGCTGTATAAATGACAAATATATAGTTCTTTTCTGAGTAATAACAGCCAAAGACGTCTATTCTGTCTGTAGGAGAGTGAAGCACACAACCGGCAGGCAGAGCAGGAACTGGGAGCAATTGAATATGTGTCTCTCTTACTCTCAGGAATCTTAGACATTAGACAATGTATTTGGGTAGTAGAAAATACCTACTCCTATGTGTATTTGTGGAGAATTTCATGAAAGGAAAGTGTATAGCTATGTTAGAAGCTATGGTAGACTCGGATGTTTAGATAGAAATTCCTTCTTAATAATTATCCATTTTTAAGTTCCAGATTTTGTTTTTGTTATTTTTTTATTTTGCCACTTCTCATTATTATTTTCAATCTTTTGTACATTTATAATTCTTTCAAAAATGTTCCTCTGGCATACCTTACTATTTTATTTATTTTCATATTTACAAACTTGTATAATAAAGATGTATTAATCTCCAATACACTATGAAATTTTTCTTTGAGTTTTCATTTAGAAGCAAATTAAATTATTTTTTGTTTTGTTTTTTTGAGACAAGATTTCTCTGTGGCTTTGGAGCCTGTCCTGGAACTAGATCTTGTTGACCAGGCTGGCCTCAAACTCATAGAGATTTGCCTGCCTCTGCCTTGCAAGTACTGGGATTAAAGGCATGTGCCACCTCCTCCTGGCTTGCAAGACAAATTCTTAAAGAAAAGCAGTTCAAAAGTTTTGTATATACATTGATTTGAAAAAAAAATTTAAGTGAAGTCAATAAAAGTATATTGTTTTGATGACATTTAAAAGCTAAGATGGACAGAATTTCCCTTATATGCCATCAATAACCATATATTGCCTTGTATCATTTTGATGTGTGTGACTGCTTAAGCAGAAGTTTAAGATTTTCTAAATAGCTACATGATTTATTTAATGGTATATAGCAGGATTTACTGTTATTACTACCACCACTGGTCTCTAGCTCTCTGTGGTAGGCATTTATGCATAACTGCATGTGACACAGAACAGAAGAAAAGTTATCACAATAATGTCACAGTACTGTCTCTCAACCTTGGCAAAAGCGATAACTATCCGTGCCTCAGAGAAAGCATGCTGCGAAGAGTTATGTTGTGTGTATGCAATCCCAACCTGTTAAAAACTCTTAGTTCTTTACGAGACAGCAATGCAACCTGCTCTTAAACAGAGAAGAACAAGCATGGTGTGCAAAGTCTCTGTATCAGTATTCCAATACCAAGGGAAGGGTTATGACTTCTCAGACACAGGAATAAGGAATAAATTCAATAAGAAGTGATCATAAAATTCAAAATCCATTTTTGTAACTGGGCTTGGATCATGAGCAAATTCAATTCCCTACCTGAGAGTGACCTGCAGCCATTTTGGTTATTGGGCTGTAGTTCATAGCCTTCTGCACAGCGGCACTTGTAGGTTCCATATGTGTTGATGCATTGCTGACTACAGGGGAAGCCCGAAGAACATTCATCAATGTCCACACATGTTTTACCATCATCCTTCAGTTGGAATCCAGGCCAGCACTTGCACTGGGGAAAGATAAAAGAATGATCAAGAGATGTCATTGTCCATTGTTTTTGGTTATCTCTTCAGCAACGTTCACCCTAGAAAGACACTTAAGTAATGGAAAGTCATCCTGTCACCTCCCAAATAAGCTTAGTAAAATTATATATATTATTCAAAGTTAAGAAAGCATCTGACCTTCCATATCTGGAAAGATTAGAACTGAATTGGCACCACTAAAGCCAGATAGCCAGAAAGGAGTGTCACAAAACCCAGACATAAGACAGTAGCTACTATTTGATCTTTTCTTTAAAAATGTACTTTTTTATTATTGGAGATTACACTACAGTTACATCATTTATCTTCTCTTTTTTCTTTCTCCATAACTTTCCATATAACTATCCCTTATCTCTTTAATGTCAATGTCTTCTTTTTCATTAACTGTAGTTAAATGCAAGTAGGTAGATACTTATATATTCCTATATATGGATGTGCAATCAAAAGAGCTTTGAATAATACATGAGATTCTTTACTGTGGACTGAAAGTATACTTGGTAGGTGTTTATCATTAATATTATTGGCCTTGTTGTTAAACTTGATCTATGCTGTGTTTAAGTAAGAGAATTTGAGCTAAATGTTCTTGCTATTAAACTTGATCTACTCTATTTAAGTAAGAGAATTTGTGGATATTGAAAACTGAATTAGGGACAAACTTTTGAATCATCTGAAATAAACTTTTGCAGCTATTCATTATAACCTTTTTGTGGGCTTCATCATTTGTTTGAGAATGAAGGAGATGGCGGAGCTTTGTACTTCTTAGGAAACCTATAAGATGTCACATGCTCATAATATTAATTCATACTTTTAATATAAAAGTTTCATATACAAGAAAAGAGGTGATACCTGCAAATTAATGTGCCCAGAATTTAGATAAATGTGTTTTGCAGTATTTGTATGAAGAGTGAATCCCATAAAAAAAAAATAAAAGGAAGAATTTGTTAGAAAGAGAAATGGTATCACTTAAAAGTACTAGAAATTGGACCATATGATAATGTAGTTAGAAAGGCAGAATCTGACTGCAGGACATAAAGGGAGGTTAAATCAAAGCACTTTTTAAGCTGAAGTCTGTAGAATGGCTGCATGTTTTTTAGAGAATCTCTGTTCAAATGTGGTTCCTGAAATCACTGTGGATGTCAGTGTCAGACTGACAGAAGCATTTATCATACACATAACTTCAATAAATCAAACGTATAGAAAAATAATTCATTGAAGGTAAATGGCAGAAAACATATATATGTGTGAGTGTGTG
Organism: Microtus agrestis; assembly: GCA_902806775.1. NCBI lineage: Eukaryota > Metazoa > Chordata > Mammalia > Rodentia > Cricetidae > Microtus > Microtus agrestis. The sequence goes on from CADCXT010001974.1 coordinate 1,064,628, forward strand.
TGAGTGCCTGTGTGTATTCATGATTACATGTATGGAACTATATAAATAAAAGTATAAGGTTTGTAGAAAATGTTTATGTTTTAAAAGGGAAATATTTAAAAATATTTTCCCCTCAGTCCAATATCCATGCTTATTTTTTAAAGTCCTATATCTGACTATATTTTATTGCTAAATAATATATTTAACAATATTGTATTGTTAAAATGTAACTGTAGGAAATTCTAGTATGCTAGTATGTAATTTTAAAAGATTAAAGGTTCATTTTGTTTCCATATATTACCAAAATATAAGGGTAAAAAATAATCACACCTTTGCTTGAAATGTTGTAGGAAAATATTGTGAATTCTCAATTCATCTTACTTCTTTCATCGTTTGGAATTATTCCACACTCTGATTTATGAAAAATTACTTAGGACTGTGGAAAACAGAGAGACAGAGTTATCCAAGCTTTTCTTGTTATTTTTAAAAAAGTATCTTTACAGTTATGAAGGATTTTTGAAAAATACTTATTCTTTTGCAATATAATGGTAATATTTTTATTCCCAAAGTATGTGACAATTTATTCTTATTATCTCTCAAAAATTCACATTGAATCAATTATAACTCTTTTTTAAAATTTTTATTTATGTGTATAAGAAAAGGAGTGTGGGCTGTGTATGCTGGGTGTGCATGTGTGTGCCCACATATGCAAAAAGCTGAGGTCAAAAGAACTTAATAGGAGCCTAGTCTCCTATCTTCTGCCTAAAGGTCTTAGTGTCTCTAAATGTGGCCTCACCACTTTGGGTAGCTGAGTATCCACTTGGAATGCCAGCAGCTTCCTGGCTCTGTCCCCAATCCTAATTAGCAGGTGTGTACTGCCACACACAGTTTACATGTATGCTGAGGAATTGAACTCATACGATCTTGTCTTTTTGCTTTCAGAACAAGCGCTCTTACCCACTGATTCATCTCTTCAGACCCCGATTTTCACTTTTTAGTGATCATGCTAATAACATTTTTCTTAATGTGTGAATTGTTCTTTATTCCTAAGGTCTATATTTTTTTCTTTTCTAAGCAGGTTTCATTGAAAGACTGAGGGATGATTTGCTATCATTTTGTGTTGCTATTACAGCACGAAATAGGTTACTAGAAAGTTTTTCATTCCTCCTAAGAGAGAAACCCACCTAACATATTTTTCCCAGAAAATACAAGCATTGCAGAGGTGGTTTGAACAGGACTTGCTCCCAGAGATTCCTGTATTAGAATGCTTGGCCCATAGGTAGTGGCACTGTTAGGAGGTGTGGCCTTGTTGGGGAAAGTGTGTTACTGTGGGTATAGGCTTTGATGTCTCAGATGCTCAAACTAGGCCTAGTGTGGCAGTCACTTCCTGCTGCCTGTGACTCTGAATGCAGAACTCTCAGCTCCTTCTCCAGCACCAACTCTGCCTACATGCTGCCATGCTTCCCACCATGATGAAAATGGACTAAATCACTGAACTTTAAGGAGTCCTAATTAAATATTATCCTTTATAAAAGTTGCTGTGGTTATGGTGTTGCTTTACACTAATATAAGCCCTAAATGAAACAATTGTGTGGGATATATAACTGTTCCACTCAACTGCCATCCATAATTATATGATGTACATATGGAGAAAAGCCCTCCCTTTGTGTGTGTGTGTGTGTGCTTGTGCTTGTGCGTGTTTGTGTATGTATGTATATGTATAATGTATTATGCATACACACATATATGCATGTATATAAATAAGTGTTCATGCATGTGTGTATACATGTATATGTATATACATGTATATATGCATATATGCATGGGTAAATGTTAAATAGGTAGAGGTAAACAATATGTGAAATATTTGGCTTTAATTTTCTTAACTATTTTATTCATGATACCTATCTCTTATTTTTTAAAATACATGTTTTATTTCATTGATTAATGTTGATATATGCACATTTGCATTTAAGACAATAATTCAAGGCAATTCTTCAGACTCTTTATAATTTTTAAAACTATATTAGTGTATTTTGTAGGAAATTTTCACCTCATTATTAAGCACATTCAGAAAAGGCAACATAAAATGATATTTAGAAGATTTTAAGCATCAAGTATTGCAGGATGAAGGATCTGAACATAATACAGTGTAAAAACATGGTGTTCTATGTGACGTGTTCTCCTTCCAACAAGCTGTACTCTGGGCACTACGATTTCCTCACAATAAGAATTTTTATGAAAATCTCATTTTATATCATACACAAATTATCCAGAGATTGTGTTTTATATTTATTATATCTCTTTTTGTTATGGCATTAAAAACATTAAGTTACATTAATTGCAAAAAACAAAATCAGAGATCTACTTTTAGTTTGTCATATGGTATATATGTTTATGTATTATTAAAATATAAAAATATTAATAAAACCATGATTTTTAATTTCAACTAATTGTTTACAATTGTATTAAAACCTTCATGTTGTATTCAGAAAGCATTTCTGTATTTTTAATGTTTAAATTGGCAAAAATGTGCTTCTATTCCCTCAGCTTGTAAACATTCGTTGCAATTCGATACGTTTCCTTTATTAAGCGTGGTACAGACTCAATGGCTGTGCCTCTTTCTTCCTGGGGTATAGTGCTTGCACACATCTATATGGTGTTTGTCTCTAAGATCAACAGCCTTTTCGCGCAAAATCTAATCCATTTCAGAAAAATCTAGCTTCCTTAATACTTCTTTTATTTCATTTTTTATTTTTTTCTGTGCTAGGGAGCCAACTTAATGACCTGTATATGCTAAGCAAATATTCTACCAATGACCTTCACCTTAAGAACTGATATTTCACTTTTTATTTCTATTTTCTGTAGGAAAAGTCTGAATGTTGATATTCCAGGAATATATAGGCATATACGTACACACAATTATTGTGATAGTTTGAATGAAAATCACCCCCAAAGGGCCATGGGTACTAGCACTAATAGGAGGTGTGATCTTCTTTGTGGAGATGTGACCTTGTAGGAGGAATTTTATCACTGGGACTAGGATTAGGGTTTCAGAGTCTCCAGGAACACCTGGTATTCATTGTTTCTTCCTTCTGTGTGGGGATCCAGATGTAGAATTGACAGCTTCTTTTCCATTACTGTGTATGCCTGAATGCCACACTGCTTCCTACCATGACAGTAATGTACTAAACCCCTGAAATGTAAGCCCAATTAAATATTTCGTTTATTAGAGTTGGAGTTGGTTTGTTTTATCTTCACAGCAGTAGAAACCCTAAGACAGAAGTTAGAACCAGTGACTGGGGTATTTCTGTGACAGACCTGACCATGGTATTTTTGGAGGAATGTGGACTTTGGGACTTTGTTTTAGGGAAGCAGTAGAATGCTTTAAGCATATCTTAATGGACTATTACTGGTTAAAGCACAGAAGACGTTAATGCCGGGTGTAATTTGAACTCTGGGGGCCTGAATCAAGGGATTTCAGGGAAAAACAATGTTAGTATGTGTCCTAGAGACTGTTGAGATATTTTGGTGAAGAATGTAGTTGCTTTCTGCTCTTTGCGTGAGGTTAAATTGGAGAGTTTGGGATTAATTTCAGGTGTGGAAGAGATTTCAAAACACGTTCCCGTGAGGACTGTGTTGCATGGTTATTAGTAGCCATGCATATGCAGATCTATAATGAAAATGAGCAAACTGCAAGGAAAGTTTCAAAATGTACAATTGGGGAGAAAAGACTCAACAGGAGTCGGTACAGAGCTAAGACTTGTGTTCAAGGACATTAAAAGATTAAAGAAAATCCTGACGTTAAAGGGAATGGATGGGAGTGATGGCCTCAGGGCAAGACCCTAACTAAGCTTCCCACTTGTGGAAAGGAGTTAAAGACAAGAGCAGTGCCACTTCTGTTGGTGCACACTTTAATCCCAGCAGTCTCGAGGCAGAGGCTGACAGATCACTGAGATCAAGGCCAGCCTGATTTACACTGGGAGTTCCAGGAAAGTCAAGCTTAGGCTTTGAAGGAAACCACTGAAAACAGAAAGTGGATGAAGATACAATTGACAGAGGGATCCATATTTGAGTCCCAGCAAGCAGCAGAACTTGGCAGCTTCAGCCATGTGGTTCCTGCTTTAGAGTCTAGGATAGAAGAAAGAGGCTGTGTGGTCTCCCTCCACTACTATGGAAAGCAGCTGAGGCCAGGTGTGTGTCATGGGGGTCACGGTGCTTCTCAACAGTAATAGAAACCCTAAGACATATAAATCATATAATCCTTATCAAATGGAGTTAGGTAATCATAATAACAGAAATTCAGATATTAAAAATAGCCAATTTGCTATTCGGTTGATATTTCCTTATGCAGAAATGTGTCTTCATAGACTAGTACTACAGTCAGGAAAAACTGCCTGACATCTTCATGCTGGACCCGAGTTTTATTTTTTTCCTCAGGACTTCTTTACAGAGCTCACCAAGTCCCTGCTGGGCCACTTGTGATGAGTGAAACTACCTGTTCTCACTACATGACTTAACCTTTGAGACTATGAAAGCCTGATATGTTTGTAAACTATTCTGATAGTTTGTAAAGATATCCCATGAATATCTGTGTCCCCATAACCCTATGCTTCTAGATGTATCTGTCTTATGTGAGTCTTTTAACTGTATGTAGCCATTACATCAGTGTGTGTTAGGTACCCATCAAGTAGAGAAGTGGTAGTTGGATCCCTATGAACTGAGTTACAGAGAGTTGTCAGTGCTCTGTGGGTACTGGGGAGTGAACCTGGTTCTCTGAGAGAGCAGAAAGTGTTCCTATCTGCTGAGCCATTTCTCTAACTATTGCATTTATAAATGTATGTAAAATCACATGTTAAGGTTACTTTTGACCACGTACCATGTCTGCAAATGTACAGATTTCCTAACGTGAGTTCTACAGGTAAAGAACTCAGTAGAACAAGCTCTATCTCCAGTGATATTTCCAATTGATTATAGGCTACCTCTTCAATGAAGACATAGCCTTTTGCGAATTCTCCTGACTCGCTGTTCAGTTGAAAAAATAAAATAGTAGTTTTGGAGTCAGTTAATTTTTTTCATGAGGCAGGGAACTGTGCCAAGGACCTTGCACACATGAATGACATGTTCTATCAATGAAGTTAAGGCCTCAGGGTGGAAATTAATTGTCCTTAATGGAGTTTCCCAATCAATCATCAATTTTAGCAATACTGACTCAGTAGTAGTATAATACATCCATAACGTTAAAAGGTATATATTGTCCATAATTTTCCAGTGAGTCATTCTCTTCATAAAAACTGTACTAATAAAAAGCAATGAAGTAATTAGGTATGAATTAAGTTTACTGTACTTATTTGAAGTTCTAATAATGCATGATTTATATATTTTCCTTCATAATATTTATGATAACGTAACTTTTTTAAATTTTAAAATGAATAATGGCCACCCACTGCACTAAAAGGATGTGCAGAAGGAAGAAGGAGGAGGAATGAAAACTTATGTTTCATGTATCTTTTCACAGCTATTATCTTCTCACTGTCTCTAAACTCTCCCCTCTCCTTATTCTGAATGTTGTGACATTTTATTATCCCTAACAATGTTCTTATAACTCTCATATATGTATTATTACCCTTTTTCAGATAGAAATCCTTCTGTAAATCCCTTTACCTAGAAACATTCCAAAGCTTTTCAAGTTTTAAGGTCATCCTGGAAATAAAGTTTTTATTGTATCATTTTCTGACGTTTCATCTGATTTTCTATTTTTGATGAGTGCCTACCTTGTAACTTACTGGCAAATCCTGACAGTCTTGAGAGCATCCACTGACTTTCTTACTCAGACATTCATTTATGTGGCAGTTTCTCTCATCTGAGCCGTCACCGCAGTCATCCCTATTGTCACAAAGACCACCGCTGGGAATACACCTACCATTTTTGCACATAAAAAATGAACTGTTGCATGAATGTTCTGCAAAAAGAAAATAAAACATATGCAATATAAAAGACATGTCGCTGTATGCTGATGTTCTAGGAAACACTGAAATAACTTGTATGTAAAAAAAAATCAGGGTGAGTAAATGTGAATATAGGATGCTGCCCAGGTTGGGTTCAGGTTTTATGAACAATGTAAAGGAGGCCAATAGCAAACATTCTGAAACTCCTGGTGTGCTGTTACCGAGGACCTATCTTTTCTATGAAATCGGCATTCAGAAGATGCATATATAGCAATATTAATGTATTCTATCTCGTTTACACGGTGAATAATGAGTTCAAAGGTGTAAAGATGACTTGACATTTCCTCCAAGCTATAGATCTCTGAGAAATTATTTGTCACTAAAGCTAAGAAGGTAGATGAAGTGGCTATGGATAAATTCATTTCTTCCAGAAAATATAGCACTGACATTTTAAGTCAAGGCATAAAAAAGACATTGATGGTGGACATTAGTTCTTCCAAATACACCTTTAGAAAGAATTCAGCTTGCAGCTACCTAAACTGGAATGCTGAACGTGAGTACTAATAGCCTGTGATTAAGAAAATAAACTTAATTACACATACAGGATGTCAGGAAAATTTGAGTTTGCACTAAAATAAAGACTTAACATTTTTTTGTTATAGTGAAGTGGTACATAAAGTAATTTGGCTGGACATTTCTGTGATTGTGTACCTATATGTATTTAGCATGTTCTTGTATTTCTGTTCCAATGACATGTAATACTATCCAATTTGTATATGTGAGAGTGAGTAATATGGACTATATCTAAGTAAATGTTTCAAATATATTCTTGTTTAAAAATTTATTGAAATATAATAATTATACATGTTTATGGAATAAATAATATGGTATTATAGTGATATTTGTTCAAATCTTAATTTAGTTTATACTTTAACTTTTATGTAAGCCTACATAAAAAATATTCCTCATAAATAAAATATAAATAAAAGATTAAAGATGGATATTGTAATACATTCCACATACCTATAATTCTACCATTTAAGAAGTGGATGTAAGAGAGGAGATGTTAAAGGTCATATTTGGCTATACAGTTGCAGCCTGAACTATACAAGAACCTACCTCAAAACAACAGCTAAGAAGATGTATTTGTGAAGTCAGCGAGCAGAGTAATTAAAAGATTGCTTGGAAAAACCTTAAATGAAAATGGTAGGTGCTTCATGGAACTGGCAGAAACATCATGTGTTTGACTATTTGCATCTACTTTACTGAAAAACCTAACCAGACATATATCAAAAAAGAACTTCAGAACCATGGCATGGTGGTTCATGCTTCTCATTTTATTGCTCAGAAGGCTAAGGCAAGATAATTCCAAGGTTGTGGCCAGCCCAGGCTACATAGAGAAGCCCTGTCTCAAAGAAGCAAAAGTAAAATGTTCAGAAGAAAGCTGAATGTGAACAGCTTTGTATAGTGTAGTACCTGCACTCCTGCACTTTTGGTTGACTGGTGCCTCATCAGAACCATCGGGACAGTCAACATCGCCATCACACTGCCATAGAGCGTTCACTAGGCAGCGCCCATCAGCACATTGGAACTCTCCTGTGCCACACTGCCGGTATCCTAGAAAAGAGGAAGCAAGCCTTTTACAAGCTTCTATTAAAGAAATAAATCAGTGCTCCACCCTCTCAGGGCACAGTACACTCAATCAATGAGGAGGCAGCCTGGACCTCTATGAAAAATACTTCTCATTTCTTTCCATTACTGCCTTAAGAAATGCTTGTCATGTGAAAGCGGGGATAAAGGTTAAATATAAACTTAGAAACAAGGTACCATGTTTCTAGGTAAGAAAGATGACTGTACCACACAATCAGCTCTGTCTATTCAGTGATTGTCTCCATCCAACCCATTTCTCTTAGGATGAGATACAGGATGAAAATTACTAGACTATTTTTCAAGATTTAGTTTCTTGGTTAGATTTATATCAGAACATATGAGTAAACTGATTCTGAGGTATAGTAACTATTCACTGTAGCCGTAATGTTATATTTATGCTTGACAAAATTATTCATTGTAAAACATGCTAAAATAAATAAATATATATATATATATATATATTAGAGAGAGAGAGAGAGAGAGAAAGTAAGCACAAAAAATGCAAAAAAAAAAATCTAACAAAGTTTTTGGGGTCATTTCTCCAATATGCCAATTCAAGGCATCATTAAAAGTCAAATCATAAAATGAGTCATCATTTGTTAAGGTTCACATCTGTTTATTTGAATTATATTTGTGCTTGACTTTTTAGTTGGAATTTATAATGAGACTTCCTTTTTTGTAAACTATAAACGAAGTCATTCCTAGTAAGTGTTGATAAACCTGGGAAATTGTTCTTCTTTTAAAAGTAGAATAGTATGAATTAATAAAGTACTAGTAGCAAAGACAACTCATATCTAGTGAAAGGATTGGTTATATTGCATGGTGAAGCTGTAGTCTGTTACATCATCCTGCTGGCGACCTATCCCCACACTAGCCCTTTGTCCCTGTTACTAAGTACAGCAAGTCCTTCCTAGTCCCATCTGCAACAAGTCCACCCTCATCTGTCTAAGCACAGGTCTTTGTTTTTCTTTTCTGTGAAATCTTGTTTCTACTTGACAACTCCCAGTTCCCACTAGTTAATTAAACTTCATTGCTTGTAACATCTTCCTTTAGAAATTTCTTTTAGAAATTAAAAGAAAAAAATTACTAAGCAAAGGCTGTCAAATTCATGTCTCTCAGGATTCTAACTGTTCAGTTTTGGCAGCATTTTTTGCTGCTCTTGACTGCATACTCTCTACCTAGTTAAGTATGCATAATCCACTCTCCTGTGGCTTTTTTTTTAATCACCCTGTATAAAAACCCTTCCTGATCCAACTTACAACATTGCAGTTGAAACCTTGCACTCCAACACTAGAATACTGCTTTCCCTTATTTTAAATTGTTATTTCTTTCCTATTTATTTCTTATTTTTGTTTTGACTCCGTCTGGCTCTTTCCTTCATTGTGCTAACTTGAGTCCTAACCTCAGCACTAATGAAAAACACAGAAATGTGGCACATCAGCCCCCCCCTTTCTGGTCTCTAGAACCTCAATTTCAAATCGCCAGCCATTTGTTATGTATCTTGCCTGCATTATAAAAACTGCTTCTCACTCACCTGTGTTGTAATGCCCTTCAGCAATTCAAGTGAACTGGGAATGCCTTTCTCCTGCTGCATCCCACAGCTGAATAGATGTGAATAAGGTCCGAGTATCTGTTTCCCTCCACTACCATTCCTGATCTGATCCAGAGTGACATTGTTCACCTTTAGAATAGTCTGGTAACTTTCTAGCCAGTTTATATTCGTCTTATCTTTCTTATTTTCCCTGCAAGCACTTCTCCAACCATAGTGAAAGAGATGCTTCTAAAACTTAAATTTTACTGTGACATCCCATAACTTTGTAGCACTCATTTTTAATTGCAGGAATTGGGAGCCCAAGGCATTAGGGTCTTATGTGTGTTTGAGTGCAGCCTGATCTACACTGCAAGTCCTAAGCAGACACTTATTTCAAATAAACAAATAAATAAATAACCAACCGAAAAGGATTATATGTTAAATTATGATGTCGTTCTTAAAATAGATTTAACAAAGCACTAAAACTTGAAGTAATTGTAAAAATAAGTATGAAGAGATTTCGCTGAGCTCCTATGAAAGACTCAAGGTAGACATACCAGAAAAGGATGAAATATGGCTCTAAGTCTATCTCACATGGAGGACAGAGGAAAGCATTGAGTATATACTAACACAGTGAGGAAACCGCAGAGCACTGGATCCATGACACACGGAGGACACATTTGGGTTAGCTCCATAATCCAGTGAGGTTAGAACGTTACACTGAGTTTCCACCACTGATATATGGGGAGTATTGACTCCCTAGCAGGCACAGGGGCTGCCTTTGCATATGCATTAGCATTTAACTCATCAAAGGAACCCAGGCTTATAGAAGATTATAAATTAAAGTGAATTTTAATAACTAACTAGTTGTACTAAAAATTCTACTCTGGAAGGAATATCTGCTATAGTTAGATAAACAAAGTAATGCAGAGACACATTAGGTAAGCATAATGTTAAATTTGAACATGAAGTAGTGCATGTGTCAAAATAAAGGATGAAGGAAATATGTACATATTTTTCTTGATTGTTTATGTGTTGTGACAGAATTTAGGGCATAAATTTAGGGGGTTGGTTTGTTTGGATATCATTATTTTCTCTAATATTTGATATAAAAGTAAAATTGGATAACCCAGTTATTTCTCATCTTCAAAGTTCAAAGTAACACTAACTACTTTGAAACTAAGGCTTTTTCCAACCATTTTCTAATTTGCTTGCCAATTGTTTTGAACCCATAATAAGAGAGGATGTTTTTCCAATGAATGTGTAACTATGCAGGAAAAAAAAAAAAACTCCCGTACTCCGTTGTGTAATACTAAATTCACTGGTCTTAAAGATACTAATAAATGCCTATGTCTGCTTTGGTTACTTACATGTCTTAGAGTCCCCTTAATAGACCTTGAACAAATATATCTGAAGAAATGTCGTATTTGCCAAGTGGGCGGCACACGCCTTTAATCCCAGTACTCAGGTGGCAGAGGCGGGCAAATCTCTGTGAGTTCGAGGCCAGCATGGTCTACAAGAGCTAGTTCCAGGACAGGCTCCAAAGCTACATAGAAACCCTGTCTCAAAAAACCAAAACCAAAAGAAAAGAAAAGAAAAGAAAAGAAAAGAAAAGAAAAGAAAAGAAAAGAAAAGAAAAATCATACTTACCGCACTGCAAGGACTCATCTGAGCCATCTCCACAGTCATCGTCATGGTCGCATACAAACTGCTTGGGAATGCACACCTTATTACGGCACATGAAAGCATTTTCATCACATGTGTTATTGGGTGCTAAGAAATTATAAAAAAATAAAATGACATGAGCACATACTTTATCTTCTCTCGTACTTGAAACTTAACTGTATGAATCTTTTCTCTGTCAATCTCTAGGTACTTCAAAAAGAAAAATAATGTTAACATATTGCAAGTCTATGCATTTGGTAAATGTATATTAAAATGCTAATGCATAAATGTATGATTCAAAGGAAGATTCAGTGAGCAGAGACTGTTCATGGGAGAGTTGGAAGAACCATTAAGATGACTGAGAATTTTTCTAATCTTAAAAGAAAAATCTTTCGGTGACCTTCAAAAATGGCTTGATTCAAGCAAAATTTAGATCTACAAGGTAATGAACTGTGTCATAATTCCACTGGTATCATGAATGGTGACCCTTGTTATGGAATATTGATCCCAGGGGGACACAACCCGTGAAAGCACTGTTCCAGCAAGAGCTAAGTGATAGTAGATACACATTTGAAATAAAATTCATTTAAAGAAAATTCACTTTGATTCTACATATGCATAGAACTACAAGCCTTAGCAGAATTCTTTACAGTAAACTGAAAGTATAGATGCTATAGTATTTAGGATCAGGGCATTGTAAATCCTTAAAATCGGTGATGGGCTGTAATCAACTGCCAGCAGTACAAGTTTCATAGATGGCTCTCTTCTATACTTGCATGCTTGAGAAGGAATCACCTTCATTACTCATCTGTTTCTTCATCTGTTTAATGAAGATAATTAAATCTGCTTGACAATGTTCCCAAGAGGATTAAAGGTATGTAGAACTTCCCTCTCAAATTAGGTATTCAACAATTCATAGGTACTCTCAGAATTCGTATTTCTATACTAATTATGTTTTTCCTCAATATTGTAAATAAAAAGTGCCTTAACTGAAAAGTCTTACTACTGCACTGATTAAAATATTTAAGGGCCATGAACACAGTAAATACTGCTATCCCCATGGAAAACTCTTTTTGTTTTGCCCTTCATGTTTTGTCCCGCCATGGTATGGTTCAGTTTTCAAGAAATCCACACAAGATTCTTGGTACATTTCTTTGTGATGATCTAACATCCTTTAAGTGCATGACTGTAAGAACTGAGATTTTAAAATTTATTGTATAATATGCCTCTTGGACCCCTGCTGCCAGCTACGCTACACCCCATGAAGCAACTTTCTTTATCCTATCAGTAATTATCTACTTAAAACTATCAACAGACAAAACAAGAAGGATCTTTTTGTGTGAGGGGGTGTAAATCCAGTATAATTTATTTTCAACAAATTTATTGTGATCTGCTATGTAGAAGTCACATAGAAACAGCATGGAGTTTACATATTTTAGAGAAAGTAAGCTTAGATTTGTTAATAACACATCTCACTTTGAGCTGTGACAGTTTCTATAACTCAGGTGAAATTTGCCAATCTTGACACATACATTCTTCTTCACAGCAGAGCAGCAGTAACTTTTGCATTAACAGGTTTAGGTAACTTGAGCATGATTTGTTATACTTTAGCATAATATATTGAGTAATAACCATGTGGTCCACAAGTACTAATATACCTCCCAGAGTGCTAACGTACTACAATAGCAATAGCACTCGGGATCATCTGGATTTCTGAATTAATTCATAGTCCTTTGTTATTCAGTCCTCAGTGGCCACACTGACCTTCATAAAAACACATTGGCTCTAAGATCACAGCTTTGTACATTCTACAACAGGATGAGTTGTGAGCAAATAAGGCTGTGTCAAATGTTTTCTGTGGTGTTGTTATTCCATTGACACACACATGTGCCATCAGGCGCACATATAATATTTTAACGATGTGAAGATTGTGTCTTTTAAAAAAAATTATGACTTTGTCAGATTTCACTGAATGGACTGAATCTGACAAACAAACCCTTCCTGAAAAATGGCCCCACTCAACAGATCATGAGTTGATTCTGACATCAACATTCCCATGCTGATGTCTTTCACCCTCCTGACCATACAAAAAAAAATGTAAACTTTTGTGTTGACTAACACCTTGAAACGACCTTGAGTCTGAAACTTTGTAAATTGTCTGATCTCAAAGGTTTTCCTCTTGATCCTTGAGTTTCATTCAGGTCTATTGATGCCTTCTTTACCTGACCCAAGGGTTAATACCACATCTCTAGAATTGGTAGGTGTACACTGACTTCCTGATCTGTATTTATCTAATAGCCGCTATTTATAGAATATTTATAATAGGCATTCAAAAACAATTTGAAGGGGAGGGTTATTTAACAAGAAAATTCCGGACCTACCAACCGTCTGTACATAATAAAGTCATGCTATTGTGGAGCTGAAAAAGGTCATTTGCAGCCAGTGAAATAGTTTAAAAATTGGTCCTGACATTGAACATTTCTAGAACACTCTGAATGTATAAGGCTTGATAGACTAATATTATAACATTCCACCTGGACCCTTGAAGGATGGGGAAATTAGAAGAAACTATATTGTCTTATGAGAAGAACAGTCCCCCAAAAGTCTGCAACTGATTTCCTGGACAGAGAGCATCAGCCAGTGTTCATACCACAGCCTGCAGTGGAGAGCTCATCACTCCCGTCGGGACAGTCTCTCTCACCGTCACACAGCCAATGTCGGGGCACGCAAGCATGGGAGCCCTGGCAGCTGAACATGTCAGAAGCACAAGTGACGGCACCTTAAACCCAAAGAAAAGTAATAGTAAGTCCTATGAATCCAATAGAACATGTACACAGCTTCATCTTTCCTGTGAAAATAAGGAAGAGGATCTTGCATTCTATTAAAAGTAAAGTAATTATTGAGAATCATGGATTAGTCTGTCCTAGTAACTGCTGCCATATTCTTGTTTAAGACTATATTTTTCCTAGTTTCAAAAGCTATCCTGTTTATAGCTGCATCAGACAAAGAAATACCTCTTCTCCTTGAACATATATCAAAGCATATACTGGAACTTTTAAACAAATGACACTGTGGAGGTATTGAACATACACAGGCAGGAATAATGATGATCACACTTCATAGCTTAGCATGTATGAACTACCTAATGTGCCAACTCCTTTAGTCCTGTAGAACTATTAGTAGACATACTCACAGAAAAGGAACCAGCTTCCACAAGCTGAAACTTGGAGAGAGCACAAGGGCAGAGCTCCCGATGAAAACCTGAAGACCCAAAATGTTTCTTTGTGGTTCCAAGAACATTCTCTAATGTGCTAGTATGCGTACTGTTCTGCCACATCTTACCTTGCTGCAAAGAACAATGCATGTACCCTTCACCTTCATCCAGAATCTGCCTTTCCACTTCTGTCACTATTGTCCTTTTGGGATGCATGGTATCTCTTCAATGCTTGCTAACCTGGACTATAAAGTCACAGGGACACAAACAGCCTCTTCAGAGCATTTGGTAACTACACATCAATGGCTAAGGTATGTCCCTAGCTGCTTCTACACTATATATCTTCAATGCTTAGTTTATTTGTCTACATAAAATGTTGAGTGAAGGAGTTCAATCCCAATTTTTAAATTTTGCTTTTGAGAATAAAACAATGTTCAAAATATACAACAAACACATACTTCTATAATTAGTTATATCAAACTTTAATATACCTAGAAAGATATATAACAGATATAGCAAAGTGATAACTCCTTAAGAAACAATTGCAGGTTCTGGGTTCAATTTCCAGCAATGCAAAAAATTAAAATAAAATAAGACTGATTTAATTGATAAAAAAATATTTGCTTCCAATCATGTCCAAACAGGACTAACGCAACTTAATAGATGGTGATTGTGTTTTTACTTTTCGATCATATCATTGCTGTGAACAGAAGGTGCTTCTCAGAGCATTGCTTTCAAACTGTGAAGCAGACGATTGTCTCGGCAACATCACTGAGAGACCCAGACTTTCCTAACCCTGACCTTCCTTGACACATATGAGGCCTGAAGGATAAGATTGATGTGAATAGTGAAGTGTCCAGTTGTTGAGGAACTATATGTTTGATTGAGGATAAGAAATAATTTAACAGAAAAAGGGCTAAATAGAAAATACTAGAAAATAATTTGCAAAATTTAGGTTGCTTCATTTAAAAATAGAATTTATCTGATGTTATGTATTAATGACTTTTAAAATAAGTATCTTTTCACAAACATTCTGTGAGTTCCTTATATTTTCAAGTAATTTTCAATATTGAATTTGTAATTGCATGTTTTAGCTTCTTTAATAATGGCAATGCTTTAATCTAATTCTGCCTGGCCTATGAAAAGTCTCATGCCAAAATTTTCTCTACTGCTAGAAGAGGGGGTATGACTAAGTAATTATGAAGACATCTCCAACTACGAAATGGCATAACGCTCCTTGAAGCTAATTTGATGGCTCCCTTGATAGTATTTAACAGATTCTGAGTGAAGAGCATGCCAAAAACACTAAATCAATTGGGAAGAAAGCAGCCATAGAAGGCCTCATGACTTCATTTTCTAGTTGCCACTGCCATCTGGGATCGTGTTCCTCAGGGAAAAATTATCCCTGGGAGGACTAAACACAATCTGAAACCATCCATCAGGCCTATCCTGTGCTCTGTTCAGACAGAAAGAGCCTATTAGTAAAGGTCAGTATCCTATTAATATTTTGGAACCTGGATTTCTATCCTGAACTCTGACATCAGCCATAATTTGTATGATTTCATATACATTTATTAATCTCTATACATTTTTTGTTATCACATATCAAAAGTTAGAAATGGTTAGTGATAGAGTACAGAGTGAATTGCAGTTCTGAACTCCTAGCATGCCATGTCAGAGATAAAATATGCTTGGTAAAATTAGGCTAATTTACATCACCATAGTATTTGGAAGTAGGGCTTTGAAACCTCTGTTCTAATGGATTTCCCAATCGCTTCTCGGCCTTTTGGCTAAGATCAAGTGTAGTATCTAATGGATTTCCCAAAAGGGTGTTTTAGCACAGTAAATGTTAGGAGGCTGAGTTATTTGTAAGTCTCTCTTCCAATTCTAAAATATTAGATATGTTTGCTGACTGAAATTTTGGTTGTAAGAAGTTCTTAGGCATGTAAGTAAATTGAATTTGAATAGACTCATTATTTTGAATAAAAATGAATATGGTTCACTATCATTTTCTTCTATACTTAAAATTGTTTTCAAGACATTGTTGAGAGATAGAGAGTAGAAAGAGAGGAAGTGGAAAGGAGAGAAAGAGAATGAAAGGTATAATATCACTTAGTAAGGTTAAAAAGACAGGAAGGAGCACTAAGAAAAAGAACAGGGATAAACTCATGGGCACAGTGCATGATAATTATAGCAAATATATATATTTTGAGATATATATATATATATATATATATATATATATCCATATCTCTTTATTCATGGAAAATTCATGAACTTGAGCAATAACATTAGTTTCTCAGGATTGCATACCCTGGAAATCAGATATGAATACAGTGACTCCGTATAACTCTAATGCCTTTGCACCTCTTATTAGGCTGTGTCTTCTATAAGACAGCAGTTGTCAGTGGAACTTTACAGTGGCTAGTTAAAAAAAAATGTCAGAAACAAGATGGCTTCATGCACTGGAAGCATGCTTATCCCATAGAAGTCATATTTTAGAACTTAAAGATTTATAGTCAAGGAAAAGACTGAGGAGCTAAAAACATGTAATTTGTCAATATTTCTTATGTTTAAAGAATATTATAATAGCTGGGTGGTGGTGGCACATGCCTTTAATCCTAGCACTGGGGAGGCAGAGGCAGGTGTGTCTCTGTGAGTTCAAGGCCAGCCTGGTCTACAAGAGCTAGTTCCAAGACAGGCACCAAAGCTACAGCGAAACCTTGTCTTGAAAAAACAAGACAAATCAAATTTGATAATGACTATTATGTTTTATATTTATTTCTTGTATAACTGTACATTGCTTCAACCATGAAAAAAATTGGGGGGCTGTCTTAAATGCAAGAAAATAAATTGTTTCTTTCGGGAGATAATGCCAATTTTATGTTGTCCACTGGGCAACTCAGTCAAGGTTGAGAATTATAAAGAACTTCTGTCTCTGATAAAACAGTCTAAACAGCTGACTATTCTGCTGAACTCTGAATGTAGAAAGACACTCAACTCTGTACAGCCAAGAGAATTTATTACTCAGGTCTTCCTCTGCCTAAAATGACATTAAAAAGAAACCAAACCTACAATAATGAGTAAAAGATGTACAAGTGTAAATACATATAATACATACAAGAAGTGCTGGGTAGATAGATGAATAAATAGGTAAAGAAACAAATAAATGCTATGATGAACAACTGTAAAGACTTCATGGAGTTTAGCTTGCTGTATTCTTTTAGCCCTTGAGAAATCTAGATAGTAGTATCATTGAAACCAGAAGATAAATACTTGTGATTATTATAAGAAATCACACTGCATTTGCAGCTGAATTACATAGCATGCACCTAATAGTTAAATATATAGTAGGTGAATATAGACATTTACTGCTACTACAATGCCATAAATATTAAATTTCATACTTTGAAAACTGTATAAATTTGCTGAATTTCTTTATAAATTAAAACAATGAGGTGTCAATGCTTTATTACAAAATGGAGATACAACATAGGTGATATCATAGGTCGATGATAGTGAAAATCCATACTAACTTTCAGGAGTCAACTCAGTAATGTGAAATTATGTCATAAAGCATGATTATTTTGTTTAAATATGCCAATCAATGTCCAGCTGGGCACCCCACTCTCTAGGTCCTCCATCTAGGGGCAAAACCACAGGGACCTCCCCCACCTGCCTCAATTTCTCTAGTCAGAAAGCAGGTAAGCTTCCTATAGGTAGGCTTCTCCAACACCACTATCCTGTTGATCGGACCCTGTAAGCTACAAGTCCCAATCTGCCCGCAAACCCTTCTATGTCCCCGCAACCTCAGAGGAACTCTGAAGCACAGACTGTCCTAAGAGAGGACTAATAGTGGAACTCCCAAACACAGGCTGTGTCTCCACAGAATGGATCAAGAGAGCAAACCAGGAACGCAGACCAAAAGAGGGGACCAAGAAAGCAGGCCAAGAGAAACTTCAGTGTCTCCCTAAGACACAGACAGCAAGAGTACAGAGCAAAGCAAGAACAGTTCACCAAAATGCAGAAAGCAACTGCAAGGATTGGACCAAGAGGAAAAGATACTGCCAGCACCAATTGGAGGGAGAGATGGATAGGTGCCAATGCAAGAATTCCTTTAACAACTTAAAAAACAGCATGGTAACTCCAGATTCCAGTGGTCATACAACAGGAAAACTTGATTATCTTAATCCAAAAGAATCAGAAGAAAATGATTTTAAATGTAAATTTATGAAGATGGTGGAAACTTTAAAGATGAAATGAAAAATTCCCTTAAAGAAATTAAGAAAAAACAATGAAACAAGTGAAACTAACAGTTCAAACAGGCCTAGAATTAAAGACTCAAATAGAGACAATGAAGAAACACAAACTCAGGGAATAATGGAAATGGAAAATCTGGGGAAAAGAAAGGGAACTACAGAGGGAAGCATAACCAACAGAATACAAGAGATGGAAGATAGCATCTCATGTGTTGAAGATACTATAAAGGAAATAGATGCATTGGTCAAAGAAAACACTGAATCCAAAAAATTCTTAACACAATACATCCAGAAAATCTGGGACACCATGAAAAGACCAAATCTAAGAATAATAAGGCTACAAGAAAAAGAAGTACTCAAGCTCAAAGACACAGAAAATATATTCAGCAAAATCACAGCAAAAACTTTCCTAACCTAAAGAAGGATATCCCTATGAAGGTACAATAAACTTACAAAACACCAAATAGAATGAACCAAAAAAATATTTCCTTACCATATAATATTCAAAACCCAAATCATACAGAAAAAAAGAATATTAAGAGCTGCAAAGTAAAAAAAAATCCAAATAACATATAAAGACAGACCTATCAGAATTATTCTCAACTTCTCAATAGAAACCATGAAAGCCAGAAGGTCTGTAACAGATGTTCTGCAGACACTAAGAGACCACGGTTGCAAGCCCAGACTATCATACCCAGCAATGTTTTCAATAACCATCAATGGAGAAAACTAGATATTCCATGACAAAACCAGATTTAAACAATACCTATCCACAAATCCAGCCCTACAGAAAGTACTAGAAGGAAAACTCCAACCCTAAGAAGAAACTGCACACACAAAAACACAGGCAACAGATAACCTCATACCAGGAAACCCCAAAGAAGGGAAATGCACAAGCACTACTCTCAAAAAATAGCAGGATTTAACAATCACTGGTCAGTAATATTTCTTAATATCAATAAATAAAAAGACACAGACTTAGAGAATCGATACAAAAACAGGATCCAACCTTCTGCTGTATACAAGAACACTCCTCAATCTCAAACACATACTTTACCTCAGAATAAAGGTTTAGGAAAAGATTTTCCAATCAAGTAGACCTAAGAAACAAGTGAGTGTAGCTATCCTAATATCTAAAAAAAAAAATAGACTTCAAAATAAAATAAATCAGAAGAGATGGAGAAGTACACTATATACTCATCATAGAAAAAACTCCATCAAGATAAAATCTCTATCTTGAACATCTATGCCCCAAATACAAGAGCATCCACATATATAAAAGAAACATTACTAAAACTTAAATCACATATTAATCACCACACATTAAAATAGGAGACTTCAACACCCCACCCTCCCCAATGGATAGGTCAACCAGACAGAAACTTAGAGGAGAAATAAATGAATTAACAGATGTCATGACTCAAATGGACTTAACAGACATCTACAGAATATTTCATCCAAAATCCAAAGAATTCTTCTCAGCACCTCATGGAACTTTCTCTAAAATTGACCGCATACTCAGTAACAATGCAAACTTCAACAAATCAAAAAAAAATGAAAAAATAGCAAGAGTACATATGAAAAGAACAAAATCAAGTACATATAAATAAAAATGTGATCATGTTTAATACATTAGAATGCACAGACATGCTATATGTGTGCTTCACAATGACTAAATGTGCACACTACTTAAAACTTCACAGGAAAAATATTATTGTAGCGCACAAAGGAAGCTGCTCACCACAAATGCTGTCGCTCTCATCGAAGCTATCTCCACAGTCATCCTCCCCGTCACAGATCCAGTGTTTAGAAATGCATTTTTGTACAGAACAAGCAAATTGGTTCCAAGAGCAAGAAGAATCTAGAAAACAAACATGATTATTTTAGGAGGAAACACTAGGAAAATAAGTGCCGGTGATCTTTTGACAATAATGCAACCACAAACAATAATATATTTTTAAAAAACGCTTTACAAAAAGAATTCTATTAAAATGATAAATAATTGAGGAAATATATATTTTTACCCTTGTTTGAACCTTCCACAATATAAACATGTATCAAACATAACGTGGCATCTGGGTTAACATACATAGCTGATAAAGGTTAATTGATTATAATTAAGATCATCTTAAAATAGATGGCACTGTAACAAAAGGTTTTTCTTAGACTCTTTCTACAGGTTTTATAAAATCAACCACTCTATAATAAAGTAAACCCAGTTAATACTCTCTATGTTGACTTGAAATGAAGGCTGACCACAGCCTAAAAAATCCTTTGGTTCCAGCTTGCACAACCCTGTCTCTACAGCACACTTGTTACAGGGCTTGTCTCTTAGCTAGTGATTGGTGGCTGTACTCCGTTAAGAAAATCTTCGATCATCCAACTAAAGTTAATACTCCAGATGTAGAAAGTGGTATGTTCTTTGTTTTACTCCATCTCTAACTAGGAGAAAAACCTGCATCATAAGGAAGACAGCATTACCATCAAATACTTGTTTCCAAAGAAGATTTGAGAAGTGAAGTTCTAGTTTAACAATAGCATTGTCCTTTTAAAAAGTTCACATGTTGATACTTTCATTGCTTTGTCTGAAAGTGATGGAGTTTGGAATTTTTGAAGAAGAACTAAAAAATTCATTAGAAATATGGCTGTTGTTTAATACTAGATTAGACATTTTTAACTCTGTCCTTTCTGCAGGTAGCACACTATTTCAAGCGACAAACTCAAATGAAATCCTCCTCAATGTAATCATCCAAAGCATAATTTTTTTAATTAAAATATCATTTTGACTTTGTTTTGTGGTTGGTGATCTTCTTATCCGTTTGGAGAAATTCAGAATCACAGAAGAAACAACTCTCTGGACGTATCTGTCAAAGGTTATTGCGAATAGATCCACTTGGGTGTAAAGCCCTACCATAAACGTGGGACAGGGTCTAGGGCACACTCCAAAGCAGAAAGTGAGTTAAGTCTGCTATTCATTGTACTCTGCCCTTTGAGTGTGTTACAAGCCACCTCCTGTTCTTATGGCCATGCCTTCTCTGTCATGATAGACTATAACCCATCTATCCGTAAACCCCAACACCCACATCCTACCATAAATTGTTTATATCAGCAAGAAAAGGAACTATCACAGGCTTTGATTCAAAAGAAATATTTTAAGTTGTGTATTTTGCTTTCAAAGATTTTCTTGGATGACCAGGAAAACAAAGGAAATATAGGGTATTTTATTTGAAGAAAAACATAATTTAAGAAAATTTAATCATTTAATAGTTCCCGGTTTAGAGATTATGAATTAACATAGACAAATTCTGAAACATTTTTTTTTTCCGGAGCAGAGTCTGGCTCTAATGTGAAGATATGCAGAATCTTAATTACAAAGAGCATACTTCATTGTTTCCCCATGGAATTTACATTAAGGAGAGTTTGACATTTCACTAAGGATTCTTTTTTAACCTTTTTCTAACTTCATTCAACACAGTGTGCTTGTGTTATAATAAAAGAGGCTTGTTTCTCTCATATAAAATCACAAAACTACAAATTTTATAAAATGCAATTTAAAATGCTTCCTTTTCTGCCCAGTACAAATGAACTTTACACACACGCAAACGAATAATGAAATAGTGAGAAAGGGGAAAGTCCTTGAAGAAACCAATGCTTGAGTGTATTATTTCAAATCATGCACAAATTAAATCAAAATTTAAAACCATTATTTAATTTCTAAGAATAAGTCGGTATTTTTGAAGACTTTTTCTCATAATCAAATGTAACTATATTAACAGAAACTTAAATAAATCAGTCAAAAAATGAAGCTACCACATTCTGACTAATGTTGATAACTATTATTTTAAATATACAATTGTATGACAAGTCTGGGAGAAAGGTTGTTAGGCTTTGTCTGTGTTTACTTTTATAGTCTATTAACAATATTGCGCATCAAGTTCTTAGTAAGGGTACTCGAATATGATAGTAATGCATGCAGCTCATACAAGAAAGCAGTGTGGAGGCTTACCACAGTGGAGTTCATCCAGCCCATCGTCACAGTCCTTCTGACCATCACACACCCAGGTATTCAAAATGCATCTTCCACTAGGACAACCAAAATAATTCTCTTCACATTTGTGTTTGTTTTGAACTATGATAAAACATAGAATGCAGTGTCAAATACGTTAAATTAATCTGACGCTTTGGCAATGTTTGAAGATACAATATTAATAACACCTGAGATGGAAGAGACAAACCAGAAAATACAGAACAAATCACCCCAAGTCCTGAAGAAGGCCAAGGTTGCAATGACCCAAGAATAAGAACTCATCGCCAATCATGAAGGACACCCTTTCCAGAGACTTGACTATAAATTCAATCCAAGACTGACATAGAACTGGAAAAAGTAGTTGAGGGAAATACTGGAATACTCATTGAATCAATTCAATGAATCATTCAATTGTAAAAGTAAAAAAAAAATGGAAATAACTTAATTTTCTCAAAAGTGAATAAAGACAGAAATCATACTTGTGTTGGAAATGAGTTCTGTGTTTATAATAAAAGTGTATTAAACAGCATGGGGAGGTGGATTTAGTGTCTCTATTGTTCTTTCTTGAGTATCCCTTGGTAGGAATTAGGCAATATTCTCAGCTTTAAGGAAGAAAAATTGCGCAATAGAATTTCTCTCTCTCTCTCTCTCACACACACACACACACACACACACACACACACACACACACACACACACATTGCATCTGAGGTCCAATCCCTCGGTTTGTTCCTAGTGCTTCAGTAAGATAACATCTACAACCTCTCTCCCCCAGTCATACTTCCAATGGATACCACAGACTATTGTTACCTTACCTCCCTTCCTGACTGGTCACTGAATCTCACATCTGACAAAATCACACATTTCCTGTGAATATGCTAGGCAAGAGGCCAGAAAAATCAGGCAACAAATAGTTATCATACTCTTTGAAAGTCCCAAGAGAATACAGAATCCAAGGAACAAAACTACCACTCAAAAAAGACAAACCCAGAAATAAACACCTAGAAATTACTCCAAACCAGATCCTTAAATGCCTTAAATGCTATCTTAAGGACACAGTTAACAACAGCCAGAGCAATGTGTTACCATTAGAGCACAGCTTTCATACTACATCAATATTCCATCACAGAGGAAGCCAAAGGAAACAACTTTAAAGACAACTTTATGAAGACGATAGAGGTCCTTAAAGAAGTGAATTAATCCCTTAAGGAAATACAGGAAAACAGAAATGAATAAGGTTCCCTAAAGAAAACAAAAATAAGCAAGCAATCAAATAGTTGAAGGAAATAAATAAAACTGTTCAAGACCTAAAATTGAAAATGAAGCCACTAACGAAAACACAGACTGCTGGGATCCTGGAAATGAAACATTTAGGAATTTGAACAGAAACTAAAGTTTCACCAACAGTTAACAAGAGATGGAAGACTTAAAAGATATGATAGAAGGAACAGATACATTGTTCGAAGAAAAATAATAATCTAAATTTTTCCTGAGAGAAAACATCCAAGAAATGTGGGACACTATGACAAAATCAAACCTTAGAATAATAGGAACAGAAAAAGAATACCAGATCAAAAACCCAGAAAATACTTTTAACAAAATCATAGAAGAAAGTTTCTCTAACTGAAAGGACATGCCAATAAAGGTATAAGAAGCTAGGAATACATCAAATATGTTGGAACAGAAAAGAAAGTTCTTGCATCACATAGTTGTCAAAGCATTAAACTTACAGAACAAAGAAAGAACATTAAAAAACTGCAAGGGAAAAGGCAAAGTAACATATAAAGGCAGACCTATAAGAATTAAACTCAACTTCTCAATGAAGACTCTAAAATCAAAAGGTACTCGAGAGATGACATGCAGACTCTAAGAGACCAGAGTGGCCAGTACAGATTACTATATCAAGCAAAATTTTCAACACACCATGGTTTGAAACTGAATTTCAACAATATCAGAAACAACAGATCCTATAAATTCATGGAAACTTGACAGGTCTCTACTGAATGCCTGTGGAGACAAGACAGAAATATAGAAAGATAATTTCCTAGGACTCAATGAAAATGAATATGCAACATATCCAAACTTATCAGATACATTGAAAGCAGTAGTAAGAGGAAAATTTATATCACTAAATGACTACATCAAAATAACTGGACAGATCACATATCAGCAACTTAACAGCACACCTACAATCTCTAGAACAGAGGAAGTGACTTTTTCACTTATGCATAGATGGAAATACTCAAATTGAGGTTTCAAATCAATAAAAATAGAAGGAAAGGGAGCAATACAAAGAATCAATGAGAAAAAGAGTTGGTCCTTTGAGAAATCTACAAGATATGCAAACCCTTATCTAAACTAACTAAAAGACACAGAAAGAATATTCAAATTAATGAAATCAGAAATGAAAAGGGGAAGCATAACAACTGACACTGAGGAAATCCAGAGAATCATTAGGTCATACTATAGACAACTATCTTCCACAAAATTGAAAAAAAACTCTAAAAGAAATGGACAATTTTCTTGAGAGATTTCACTTGCCAGTTGAATCAAAATTTAAAAAAAAAATCTAGATGGACCTAAAACATCAAAGAAAATAGAAGCAGTCATTAAAAGTCTTTTACTACAAGACTTCCAAAGAAAATCTTAGGTACTCCACTTCAAATTATTCTACAAAATAGAAATGGAAAGACCAAGTTTATTTTATGAGGCCACAGTAACACTGATATCTAAACCACACAAAGACTCAACATAGAAAGAGAATTACAGACCAATTTTCCTCATAAATAAATATGTAAAAATATTCAATAAAATACTGGCAAACTGAATCTAAGAACACATCAAGAATATCATTCACATAATCAACTAAACTTCATCACAGAGATTTGGGGATGGTTAAACAAACAAAACAGTCAATGTAATCCATCATATAAATAAACTGAAAGAAAAAGAAACAAAAAAAATTATCATTTCATTAGATCCTGAAAAATCCTTTGACAAAATCCAACATCCACTCATGGTGAAAGTCTTGAAAAGATTATGGATACAAGGTACCCACCTAAATATAAAAAGACATTTTAAAGTAAGCCAATCACCAACATCAATTTAAATAGAGAGAAACTAAAGAAATTCCACTAAAACCAGGAACAAGATAAGATTATCCACTTTTCATATATTTATTCGATATAGTATTTGAAGTTTTTTGGGAACAATAAGACAACTAAAGAAGATTAAGTGGATATAATTGGAAAGAA
Source organism: Microtus agrestis (assembly GCA_902806775.1). Classification (NCBI taxonomy): domain Eukaryota; kingdom Metazoa; phylum Chordata; class Mammalia; order Rodentia; family Cricetidae; genus Microtus; species Microtus agrestis. The sequence continues at coordinate 1,090,155 of CADCXT010001974.1, forward strand.
AGAAGTCAATGTATTATTATTTTTCTATGATATGATAGTATACATAATCAACCCCCAAAAATTCTACCAAGGAATTTCTAGAGCAGATAAATACTTTTAGTGAAGTGACTGGATACAAAATTAACTAAAAAAAAATAAAAATAGAAAAAAGTAACCACTCCCCATAAACAATGACAAAGGATTGAGAAAGATCTAGCAAACAACAGCTTTCACAATAGCCAGAAATAATATAAAATACCTTGATGTAAAGCTAACCAAGCACGTGAAAGACTTGTATGACAAAATCTTTGAGTCTTTGAAGAAGATATGAGAAGATAGAAAGATTTCCCCATGTTCATGGATTCTTAGCACTAACATACTAACAATGGCCATCTTACCAAAAGCAATGTAGATTCCACTCAATTCCCATCAAAATTCCAAAACAAATCTTTAAAGACAACACTGAACTTTATATTGAAAAGCAATAAACAAAACAAAGAAGCAAAACAGAATAGCAAAGACACACTTGAACTATAAAAGAACTTTTGAGGGTATAATCATCCCTGATTTCAAGGTATAATACAGAACAATAATAATAAAAGAAACAGAGGAAATTGGCTTAAATATACACAAGTTAATTAATGGAATTGAATTGAAGGTTCAGACATTTATCTATATACCTATGGACACCTGATTTTTGGAAAAGAAGCCAGAGATACACAAAGGAAAAAATAAAGCATCCTTAACAAAAGTTGCTGCTCTAACTGGATGTCAGCATGCAGAAGAATGCAAATTAATATATATATCACCCTGCATTAAACTCAAGATCAAGGGATCAAAGGCCTCAACACAAAACCAGACACACTGTACTCATTGGCACAGGAGACAAGTTTCTGAAGGGAATAGCAATAGCACAGAATGCAAGTACAACAATCAGTAAATGGGATCTCATGACACTGAGAACTTCTGTAAGGCCAAGGACACTGTCAATAAGAAAAATGGTAGCCTATAGTATAGGAAAAGATTTTTAGCAACTCCACATTCCAAAGAGCACTAATATCCAGAATAAATAAGGAACTCAAGACATCATCAGATCAACTATTCCTATTAAAAATGGGGTACATTTCAAATGACTGAGAAACATTTAAAGAAATATTCACCATCCTTAAACATCAAGGAAATTCAAATCAAAACTACTTTGAGATTTCATATTACCCCTGTCAGAATAAATAAGATTAAAAAAGAAAAAAAGCCTGATAGTCCATGCTGTTGAGGATAGAGCAATTGGAATACCCCTCCATTCTTGGTGGAAAAGCAAACTAATACAGCCACTATGGAAATCACTATGGTGGTTCCTCAGAAAATTAGATATCCATCTATCTCAGGACCATGCTATACTATACTTGGGCATACCCATCCTTAACCCAGAAGATATCTACATTTGATATCCAATGGCAAATGAAAAATCATTTTTCTTCAAATGAAACACACTGGTTGTATATACCACATGTCAGGCCAGATCTGATGTCCACAAATAGTTTGCCAACAAAACAAAAGGAACTCAATAGTAATTTTTTGTATTTGTTTAATTTTTAATTGCTTTTATATTTTTTCTTTCATCTGTCCTTTGTTTATTTGTTTTAATTTTTACTTTCATAATTTGTGTGTTTGTTTCTTGATTTGCTTTAATATGTTTTAGTTTTTTAAGAGGAGAAAAAAACAGAACACAAAGTTGGCCAGGTAAAAAAGTGGGATGGATTGAGAGCAGATGGAGGAAGCACTTGATCAAAATATATTGTATAAAAATGGTTCTGAATTTAAAAAAGAAGAAAAATAAACCTACTCTTAGATGGAGAATGACAGGTAATAAATAACACTAAAAGAAGAAGAGTCGGCCCGGTGGTAGTGGTGCACGCCTTTAATCCCAGATCTCAGGAGGCAGAGGCAGGCAGATCTCTGTGAGTTCTAGACCAGCCTGGTCTACAAGAGCTAGTTCCAGGACAGGTTCCAAAAACCACAGAGAAACCCTGTCTCAAAAAAAATAAAATAAAATAAAATAAAATAAAATAAAAGAAGAGTCAATTTTCTCCAGAGATTATCTTCCTATTTAGTTGAACAGAACCAAGTGTTCAGCCCTAAGCACCTATAAATAGTAACACTAAATAGACACAGATAGTCTGTATTTATTTTTAGATATACATATGTGTGTGTTTGCATTTGTATGAAATGTTTAGAGAGCAAGAGGGAGTAGAGAAAGATGTAAAAAAACAAAGGCCTTAAGTAAAATCAACATTTTAGCTTTATACTTCTTTCAGTAGAAAAGTTAGGATCTTACTAAGTGATTAATTGTGACCTCTTATAAAGAGAAGTTTTTTCAGAGTGTGTGTTTACAGAAATTGTGTGAATAGCCAAAATCACCACTTCTCAAAACATCTTGAAAAACTTTAAATGTTAACAAAACTTGAATTCAAGTGAGTGTTAGTACGGTGAGTTAGGCAAACAGCTGTTTAAGGACATATTAAGTGATACCCTCTTAACCATGTATCCACTTCCAATTATTTTTGTGAGCATGTTGCATGACTTTATTTAGTTTCATTGTCATTAACTAGAAGCTATCATCGCTATTACAGAAGTCATTTTCTAAAAAGCTAAATGATGTTCTTTAGAGCAGATATGTCAAGCAGAGATGGTTAAGGAGGATATATAAATGTTTCTGTCCAACTACAAACCAATAAAAAATAGCTCCCCTCCCCACCATGTCCAAAGCTGAATGATCGGCATTACCCTAACAAAATCATCAGCTGGGTATCACAAAGTAAGGTCAGTAATAACAATTGTCTTTCTTCTGTTTATCCTTAAAATGGTTGTTTAAATTTTGTTAATTTTCTGGTGAAGCTCTATAGATCATACAACTTAATAGCTTAATCATCAATTTTGAAAGTATTAATGAGGAGCTAAATGTTAAACAATCTGATATAAAATTAGTATATATGTCCTATGCACCAGTTTGTAATTCATTTGGAGAGATCAAGTGGCATATTTAGAAGAAGGTAGCTATTCCTGCTCTATATCTAATTCATCCATTCATTCCTTAAGTAGCTATTAAATCTTCAAGACAAGAATTTTTTTTTTTCTTGCGGAAATTACCTGGGCACTGTAACTCATCCGAATAGTCTCCACAGTCATTAGACCCATCACAGATCCAGCTCGGCAGAACACACAGTGAAGACGAGTTACAGCTTATGAATCCTTTAGATTTCACTCCAAGTTTATAGAAATGTGTGCAATCTGTATGATCTAGAAGGGTATGAATAAAAATGAAATTAAAATCACATTTGCCAAAATTTATGAGACTTCTACCTAGGTCACAGAGACGAGAAAACTTAACATCGTCAAGAAAGCAAATACAAAATTATGCTACAAAACAGGGTTAATTACATATCAATTCTGGAAGAAGTTCAAGAAAAAGTTGGACAGTGTTCAATTCAACGCCAACAGGTGTTCAGTCATGAACAAACAAAAGGTAGTAGCAATCCTTACTGCAGTCCTTTTCGTCTGAAGCATCTGCGCAGTCCATGTTTTGGTTGCATCGTGCTGATCTTGGAATGCAAGTTCCATCTGCACAGCGAAACTCAACTGTGGAGCAGGTTGACACTATAGAAACCACATTAAAGAGGTCAATGGATAGAAGAGATTGAAAATTACCTCTGCTTTATATTTTGAGAACTTTCATCAATTTATGCAATTTTATTTTAGTTCGATGTTTGAATTTATATGTCTAAAGTGACACCCTGGCCCTCCAGCCCTCACCCCAATATGTCTCCTACGTCCTCCACTAGTATGTAATTCTGTATTAAATGTGGATTTCTTCATACCAATTTGTAATTGCCAGTTCGAGTGCTTTGGAAACCTCTGGTATAGGTTCCATTCAAGAACGAGTTAGGTCTTGTTCATTCTGATTATATGGACCAGCACTGAGATGGCATTAAAATTGCAAAGAAAACCCTTTCCCCTCCCATCTCATATAGTTAAAATCATGAGCAGAAGCAACTGTATGATTGCATGCCTACAGGGAAATTCTTTAGGTTAAAGAAACAGGCATAAGCAGGAGTGGGGAAAGAGAAGTGGATACTGGGTTTCTTTTATTAATAAGCATGGACAACTGACGCTTACCACTGATAAAGCCATCTTTGCAATGGTTCATACTGAGATGCTTGAACACACAACTGTTCAACCATGTTGGTAGTGTTTATCATAGCAAATATAGATTACTCACAGTAACAAACATATGTATTATGTCTCCCTATTGCTGTTACAGAAGTTTGACTTTAGAATTTCCTCAGATTAGATAAAAAATATGCTTCAGTGTGTTAATTTTCTTATGTACAGGTTTTAAGTAATACATTATTTTTAATTATACATTTATTTCTAGGTTTCTTACACATTCATTAAAATGTAATAATTTTCAGCAATATGTTGTAAACAGGTGTATAGTATGCTGTGTATGTTAGATTCATCTAAGTGCGATTTTTATTCCAACTTTAACTTCCACAGAAAGATTATATCAGTGAGTAACATAAAGGACTTTGTGATTATGCAGCCTTTACATACATGGATATTATAAAGTGCCTATTTAATTATAAACAAATTATATCAATTGAAAATGGTTTAAAACTATTTTAAAATATGCAAATTTTCCTCAGGGGTATGTATGTCATTTGTATTTCATAACACATTGTTCTTATTATATTTAATTGTATCTTGAAATTGCATACTTATTTGTTTAAATGATGATTAGAATAAATGTTTTATTTACAATTGGTGATTAAAATTGCTTCACTGCTTCTTCATTAAAAATAACAACTTAACATGCGAAAGAGACAATGCCATTATCAGAAGAGATAAATGCATTGTTCCACAAAGGGAAAATAATTTGTATGCCCTAAAAAGAATTTATAATATACCATTCTATTTCATTTCATATTCAGTTTTCTTTCAGTAGAAATAGTAAATACATCATACTGGAAGTACACAAGATAATCATTTTTACTATATTACTTTCCCAATCAGTCTTTCATTAACTATACTCGAAAAGATTTCTTACAGTCTCTTTGTTAAAAAAACAGGATGCGTTTCTTTGTGAAATAATACTGCAGCTATAAGAAAGCCTACAAAGGTACATATAAATATGATTTAATCATGGAATCCATGAAAGATGCCAAGAAGTCTTGGTTCTGTAGTGAAAATAAAACTAAAAAGAAAATCTCCTAAATATCTTAAAAGCAAATACAACTGTGAACTTAAAGTTTTTAGAGAACAGTGAGTGAGTGCAACAAGTGATACGCAGATGCTCAGGAGAATGGGGTTGATTGTAGATGACATAGGGATTCATTTCTTCCTTGCATAAAGAATGGCTACAGGAAGACAGGCAAGCAAGCATGGTGCTGGAACAGTCGGTGAAAACTCACATATGAGACACAATCATGAGGCAGAAAAAGAGAGAGAGAGAAAGCGAACTGGAAATAGCATGGGATTTTAAGGCCTCAAAGCCTACCGGAAGTGATAAATCTCCCGCAACAAGGCCAATCTCCTAATTCTTTCCAAATAATTCTATCAGTTAGGGACCATTTATTCAAATATATGAGCCTGGTCTCATTCAAATCACAAAATAGGGTTAGTAAATCCTGGGCATATGAATGAACTCTCATTAAAAGAAAATAGCTGTGAAGTGCAATGGATCGTCCTCTGGACACACGTCTTCACTGATTTTGTGACTAGTTATAGAGTTTGAGAGGTGCAGGAAGGTTAAGCAGAGATGAACGAGAAAGAAATTGAACTTTGTAATATAAAGAATAACACAGCATTCTGTGTTAGTGTCAGGATGGTTGTAGGAGATTATGACTTCTCCATTAGTAGTCAATGAAGAACTCTTGTGTTAAACACATGATTTCCAGCATTATGTAGGAGGTGTAGTATAGATGGAAGTAGTTTAGTGGTTTGTGCTACTAAAAGTTAGAAATACCTCCCACTCTTCACCATGAGGTAAGCAGTCCCAAGTAGATTATGCCACAACCATGGTATACTGCTTCACTATGGTCTAAAAACATGGATCCAAGACTACGGCATTTGAGATTATGAGCCAACATAAAAAACTTTTTAAAGATGTTTTGTCAGGTATGTCGGTCATAATGACAATAAACTATTGCAACATGCAAACAATAGTAAGTTCATTACACCTGTGAATTGTTATCTTTTTCTACTTCAGTAATAACACATAGCAAAGACAACTTCTAGAAGGAAGAGCTCAGTTGGCTTATGTTTCCAAAGGGATAGACGTGCATTGTGGCCAAAAACTGTGGCAGGAAACTGCAAGGAAGGCAGCAAGAGCAGATGCTAAGAGCTGACAGCTCAAAGCACACACAGGAAACAGAGATAATTCAAAACAGTAATCATTAAACCTCTAGTGATGTACTTCCTCCAAGAAGACCACACTACCTAAGCTTGATAGAACAGGACCACCAACTGGTAACAAATATTGAAATGTGTATGAATGTTCACAGTATCTCATTCAAGCCATACAATAAGCAAATGAATTTCAATTTTGGGAAAGAAAAATCAAAACCCACTACATGTTGCTTCAATTACATTTTTAGGGTGGTTTTTGAGTAAGGAATACTGAAATTTCTAATTTAAGAGGTGAAAAAGAAAGCTGTCTGATATTTTTCCGTGGGCTAAAATCTTGAATAAGAGAGAAAAGAAGACTATTTGGTACAAATAAAGATAGGCCAAGTGTGACATATTCAGCTTTTCTCTCCAGATAGTCCAACAGAAGTCATCAGTCTATAGAACACTAGTAGGAATACAACCATATCACACTGGGAATAGAAATGAATACCACAAAATATGTTCTGACAGGGACAGTGGATCAAAGAGAGCAGTATGACGAAAATCAAAGCCACTGATTCTTCAATACACTTTCCTTGTTTTTTTCTTCCACTTTCTTTTTATTTTGTCAATTAAAATACTTTATGAGATTAAAAAGACATAAAATCAATAGGTCTTCCTGTGGTCCACGGGATGATTCTTACAAATAACTAAAGTTGATTCTCTCTTACTTTCCATGCTGTCTGCAGCTAAAGAATCTGACATGGGGATTTAAACACAAATGACTTGTAGAATTCTGTAGTAATTCTAATTTGTTTACTTTCTATTTAATTATTCATAACTGCTTAAGTTTTCAAGGTGTGCAAACATAGAAGGACTCTTAATTGTTTTTGAGTTATGGATATATATAGAAAGACTCCACCACCACCACCAGTATATTTCTGAGCACTTTTGAAAATGAAGACAAAACAAATAGAAAAATCAGGCAGCCTTCATCTCTCCCTTAGGAAGATTCTGAATCCCTGGTGCTCTAGTCCACCTGAAAGTGTTCTAGTGGCCCAAGGACACTGATGTCCTTCCCAAAGGAAGCAATTTACACTCATCTCAACATGGTGACACTTTATGTCCTTCCTGTCCAGATCAAGTCACTCAACGTGTCACACAACAATAAGAGGAAGACTAAATGACAAGCTTCGTGAGACTTCTTGAGGTCTAATCTCCTAGTAATGAAAGGAAAAGCTTTACAGGGATGATAAATAAAAGAGTGATGAAGATTCCGGGATTTTCCTCTCTGTTTACAAGAGAAGAAACGCAAAGCAAGTCATTCTAACATGCATTGGCACTGTGCTGTTGTGGATTAGAGCTACAGTAAGAGGGTAGTAATAACGACTACAGATCAATAACATGTAAAAATGTCAACAGCATGCAAATATCTTAACCTTCACCTCTAACCAATGCTTACTCAGATATCAGCTTTTACGCTGATTATTTTTACTTTGTTTTTGTTTTCCCTAGTCCTGAGAATACAGTCTCAGGTTTTATTCAAGCAAGGCAAGCCTTCTGAGATGTATTTACTCTTCATTTTGAAACAGAGTCTTGCTAACTTGTGAAACTGTTCTTAAACTGTAGCATAAATAGAATTGAAACTTATAATCCTCCTGCCTCAAATGCCTGAGTACCTGGAGTTACAAGTTTTCCTAAGAGGCCTAACTTTGCATAATTAATTATATCATTTAATATCTTGCTTGCATTTTTCCTCATTTTATTAGTTCTTTGAAAATTTTGTACAATCTATTTTGATCTTTTTCAAAATGTATTATTCTCATATAATACATCATAACTGCAATCTCTTCTCCCTCCCCTTTTCTTGGTACCTCACTACTTATTCCATCCCCCAGAACTACTGCTCCCCATTTCTCTTTAGAAAAGAGCAGACCTTCCAGTGATTTCAAACAAACATGTCATAACAAGATGCAATAAAATGAGGCATAAATCCTCACATCAAGACTGGACCAGGAAGCCCAATAGGAGGAAAAGAGTCACAAGAGGAGGCAACAGAGACAGATACAGAAAGGCCCCATGTTTACTTTCAGAAATCCAAACAACTCCAAACTAAACAACCACAGCATGTATGAAGAGAGCAGAGCATCAACCCATGCAAGCTCCACAATTGATGCTTCAGTCCCTGTGAAGCATCTTATGAGCCCTGCTTAGTTGATTTTGTGGGCTGTGTTCTCCTGAAATACTCAACCTCTTTGGCTTGTACAATCCTTCTCCTCCTGTTCTATGGGTTTCCTGAGCTCCACCTGAACCCTTCCCTCAATACTTTCTAGATTCATTTCCACTTTGCTACTACCCAATTTTATGTCCTCTTACTTTTAATCCATAAATACAGCCTGTGCACATGGCATTTTCTAGAGAGGGACCAACTCACTAGAGACTGTATGCTTAAAAAACACTAACCCTACTTTTCTAGGAGCTATCAACTGCACCTTCGCAATGAATGGGACTCTATACCCAGATCCCTCTCCATGTTAACGTATTATTTGGTCAGAGCTAGCACAGGTCTTATACATGCTTTTACAGGCATTGTGAGTTCATATGTGAAACTGGAGTTCTATGTTAGAAAAACATTGTTTCTTTGTAGTAAAAGGCTTTCTTGCAAGCTGCTAGGCTTTGGATGACGTCCCTGAATCTCCTGAGTCTTTTGCACACATTTCCTCAATTCTTCAATTCCTCGGAGCCATTTCATCTCAACTCTAATTCATACTTTTCCTTTTCCTTCAATATTTTTAAAAAGTTTCTCTATTCACTGTCAATAATCTCTTACTGATCACTCTTCTGTCATATTTCAGTCTTGATCTGATTCTCCTATGACTTCATTAAGCTTTCTTTCATTAGTGTAATCAATAAATGACCTCTGATTCACCAAGATAAATTGGCACTTGTAGCTCAAGTCTGTCATCTTGCTTTCTCTGCAACACTTAAAATGCTGAGTGATTGGGCTTTCCTAATAAAATATTCTTAAGAGGATTTTTCCTCTGTGCCTTCAGTATACTTAGACTTTTATGCTTAATTTTCAAAATTTAGCACATACTTTTGACACATTATTTTAAAATAACTGTCCTTTACACTGTCTTATGTGTTCTCCTTATTCTCCTTATGGAGTCTGAAAATCGATACTTCTTTTCTGAGATCTACTAGTGGAACTCTGGCTTCCAGGTCATTGGAACAGCTTTATTTGCAAATTCCCAAATTTTAGAGGAAACTAATCTGAGCTTACCCTATTCCTAAATAACCAATGTCCATAATAACACCCTGGAAACATGGAAAGAACCAGTGGGGGATTAAATTTTTCAGTGAACTTCCTGAGAGGAAGAGGTCGCAGTCTAGGTTGGTGTATTTTATTTAAAAAGTGTTCAGAAAATGGAGAGACTTTAAAAAGGACACCGTTTTAGAAACACTTGTTGTGTACAGATTTTAACTAACCTGACATATTGTCATTTGACCTACAAATATTTGTATTCCATTCAGGGTCACCATTGGTCAGTAATTCTAAAACTGGCAACATAACGTGTCATTTTATATAGGGTATGCATTTTCTGAATATTATTTACCACTCAAAATAATAGTAATAATCTTACTCAATTTGATTTTATGTTTTAGTTTTTAGGAAACTGATGTAGAAACTGGTGTATGGCCTTGTAAAACGATGTAATAAGAGTAGGAGCAGAAAGTCCAATTTGAGTATTTGCACTAGTAGCCATGTGAGAAATATCAATCTGTTAAAACAGAAACAAACTAGGAAATCATAGGCAGGAAAAGCTGTATAAAGTATATTCAATTGAGCACTAAAGTGATTGACTGGAAAGCTATTCTAACTGACAAATGGAAAATTGCCCATGTATACATTTCATTAGTAATGAAGTATACAATAAGGAGGAACCAAATTTTTTTAAATGAATTTTTTTTTAAATTTTTTTATTTTTTGGTTTTTCGAGACAGGGTTTCTCTGTGGCTTCGGAGCCTGTCCTGGAACTAGCTCCGTAGACCAGGCTGGTCTCGAACTCACAGAGATCCGCCTGCCATAAGGCTTCAACTCCAGCCATAGAACTACAGGCAACTAAGGAATACTAAGAATGGTATAAATAGTCTTCCCCCACGAAATAGTACACCAACTTGGTATCTAATTCCAAAGGTTAGTCCTTAAGGCATGCCTATGTGAAACATTATGCAGTTAAGGTTTTACTTAAGAAAACACACACACACACATTTACTTACGATGTGTGTGTGTATGTATGTATGAACAATAATTAGTGGGGAAAAAGGCCATGAATTTTAAAAACCTCTTTGAGTAGTATATTGGGAAGGTTGAAAGGGAGGAAATGAGAAATGATGTAATTATATCATAACGTCAATAATGAAAAAATAATGAAAGGAAAAGAAGAGTAGAAACAAGTTTCATGATATGTTGGCATATTTTACAACATGGATAAATCATAAGGACATATCTTAAGTGAAAGAAGCAGGACATGAAAGACTATGTATAGTGTATGACTTAATTTGTGTGAAATGTTTACAAAGGTTTACAAAACTGTGGTATGCAATGAGAATGAGAATTAGGAACTCAGATAATTGTTCTGAAATCTATTGATTATAATGAATGCAAAATCACATAAATTTACTAGAAGTCATTGAGTATATTTGAAACATGAATTATATGGCATGTATAAACATGAATAGATAAATATTACTAGTACTAAATATTTTACCCATACATTAGGAAATGACATCGTAGGTACAATAGAACAAAGATAATAATTCTTAGAGCTATAAATTCAGTATTGAATATTGCTGTGGAATATTCAATGCACCATGAAGTATGTTGCTCTCATAGTTTTAATAAAGACCTAACTGGCTAATAGCTAGGAAGGAAGGGTTTAGGTGGGAAAGCCAGACTGAGAGAATGCTAAGAGGAAGAATGATGGAGTTGCCAGTCAAACACAGAGGAAGCAGGATACGTATAAAACAAAATAACAAGCCTTGAGCTATGTAGCAGCACATAAATTAATAGAAATGTGTAGCGATATTTCATTTGTTTTTTAATAAATAAAGCTTGCCTGAAGATCGAAGTGTATAACAGCCCCACTGGTCAGCCTAACAGATCAGGCAGTGGTGACACACGCCTTTAATCTCAGCAGCCACACAAGTTTGCCATAGAAACCTTTAATCCCATCCCTAGAAAGCAGTATAAGATGGCAGAAGACAGCTCTAAGACACAGTCTCATTCTGAGATTCCAGGAGACAGGATCCCCATTTCAAACTGAGGTAAAAGTAAGAGTCAGTGGCTGACTGTTTTGCTTATGTGACCTTCAGGTTAAACCAAAAAATCTATCTCTAGGTTTTTATTAAACATTCTGCAGAAATGGGTTATTTAACTTGTAAGACTAGATAGTAATAAGGCTAAGCTCTTGGCATTTATAACTAATAAATTTTTTTTCTTTTGCCAAGTAATTTATTGGAAAAGCCACATTTTACAGTGTTATTAGGGGACAAATGTCACTCCCATTTTGCCGATCAATATTGACAACAATATTGACAATACATAATCAACCAGTAACAATGTGTGTATAAAAGCCTGCCAAGGAGCGTCATCTCAACACTCTCGGCAGAGGTATGGGTGGGGTCACAAGTTTGTGGTCAATCTGGGTTACATAGGTAAGTGGGTCTCTTTAGTTTCAAGCTAGCCTGGTCTACATCGTGAGTTCCGGGACAGCCAGAGATACATAGAGTCTCAAACAAACACCAGTGGGGGGCCATAGTGAAACCCATTTGTCCTCAGACCTTCAGGAGATGAGACAATCCTAAGTGCTTCCATGGTACAGGAAGCATGGACCAGGGGTAACCTAGCAACTGTCTCTCTAGGAAAAGACCTCAAGCCCGACATAGAATCACAAGGGCACCTTTTTTTTTTTTTTTTTTAATTTTCGAGACAGGTTTTCTCCATAGCTTTTTGGTTCCTGTCCTGGAACTAGCTCTTGTAGACCAGGCTGGCCTCGAACTCACAGAGATCCGCCTGCCTCTGCCTCTCTTTCGAGTGGATTTTCACGTGCCGCATCAGCGTCCCCTTCTGTCGAAAGGCCGCGTTGCATTCCATGCACTTGTAGGGTCTTGCATCGCTGTGGATGTCCATATGGACCTTGAGGTTGCCCTTGTGGTTGAAGCGTTTTCCACAGAGCTCACACACATACGGCATCTCCTTCGTGTGGGTCCTGATGTGATCCAGCAGGGAGGACTCATGGGTAAACACCTTGTTGCAGATGCTACACCCGTAAGTCTTTTCGCCTGTGTGGATGCGCTGGTGAACTCGGAGGTCTGAGGACTGCAGAAATCCCTTTTCACACAAGTGGCACCGAAAGGGTCTCTCTCCTGTGTGGTTCCTCTGGTGGATGATAAACTGAGACTTGTAACGAAAACTCTTGTTGCATTGATGGCACCCAAATGGAACCCAGCCAGCGAGGTGAACCACGGACTCTTCAGGCCGTAGGGTAGCAAAGCTAACTGCCCATCTTCTGTATTGCCCACACAGGAGGCCCTTTCTTGGGGAGTGGGCAACCTGTCTACACTGGAGCTGCTAAGCCTCTAAAGACCCGTATTCACAGCTGTATCCCTGTTTGCTAGAATACGGGTGACCGGTATGGCCGCATACATGTTTGTGTCTCCCCTGAGCATCACTGAGGCAGCTTCTGCTTGGAGAGGATCAGGATCCTGCATCGGCTGAGGATCCTGAGGTAAAAACAGGTCATTCCAGTTTTGTACCAAGTCACTCCCTTGGCTCCACTCAGGTCTCAGGTAGTCTGGCTCTCTGCTCCCAGGAACGGTCTCCAGAAAAACTTCCTCTTCCTGGCTGATGCACGACTCAGTCCTTGGCAGATTCTGTGACCCCGGACTAGCCTCGTCACTGCTGAGACTATCATCCGATAATACCACCGTGTTCTCACCCCAGTCATTCGCCATTTCCAAACCGGAACCACGTAGAAAGGACATCTGTCCTTGGGAGACGACAGACTGACTGGTGGATGGCTCTTCAGTATCCAGCAGGTACTGCAACTCTGAGTGAGCCTGGCCTCTGTTGGGGGGCTCCTCGCTCTCTGATGGGTACTCTGCAGACCATCTCACGTCACCCCATCCATTCTTCATGTCTGAAGCATTCTCAGTACCGGGATGCCGAAAGAGGTACATTTGTCCTTGGGAGTGGATTATGGACCATTGGCGCGGTTTCCCACCGCTCCTCAGTAGTTTCTCCAGTTCTTTGCAGCTCTTCACTCCGTTCTCTATCACTATGGCCTGCAGCTCTGGCCCCACAGAGATCATAAACTTCTCCAGCACTAGCTGGTCCAGGATCTCCTCCTTGCTAGGCAGGTCCAGTCTCAACCACATAAAGCATAGCTCAGACATCCGCTTCAGATCCTGGATGGGATCGGACCCCTCTGAGGGACTAAACTCTCTGAATTTTAGGTGCCAATACTTGGAGTTGTAGTCTTGCTTTTCCGCATTTGTTTCCTGGGATACTAGTGATGGCATCTCTTCTGATTAGAGGCTGTCTGGTGGTACGCTTGCAGCCATGTCTGTGATTCCTGTCTAAACAGACCTACTCCTTCAGCCACAGCCAATAAGCCCAGTGTTGGTCCCAAAGCCCCTGGTGTTGTCTTCGCTTCCACAGTCTCAATTTTTGCAAGCTCTTTCTGCAAAGCGCCTATAACTAATAAATTTTTGTCATTATTTGGAAATTGGATGGCGGGACAGAAAATTATGCTTACAGAATATTCTGGCATAAACATCATAAAAACAATTGATAAAATAAAATTAAAGAAAGGACAATAGTTAAATGTGAGCTAAATAATAGACACTAGAAAGTTGTCATAATTTTTAAATTCAATTCATGTTGACTGATTTAGAAAAGTAAATACTTGCTTTAATCAAACTATATCATTGTACTCACTGTTTAGGCTTTCTCCAAAATGCTCCTCTTCGGTGATCTCCTCTGACAAAAACTATCCTCTCTCAAATCTCACAGAATCAATATTTTTTTATTTCACATGTGATGGAGGAGATCATGAGATTCTCATATCCCTAAATCTGGCTTAATTTTCTTAATAGAGTGGTCTAGAGTTCTAGTCCAAAAGTATTTGTAAAAGATGTCATTGGATGTTTTCATAGCACAATTTTCTCAGGGACAAACTTTGTGAAAGTTTAATAAACATCTATCATATTGTCTGATATTCCAAGCTTATGTAAGAATGTTTACCTTTACAATCCAGTTCATCAGAGTTATCGCCACAATCATTTGCACCATCACAGAGTTTGCCATGAGGAATACAACGGTGATTATAACAAGGTTTGAATCCGCTTCGGCAACTTCTATTTTCTTATGAATAAAGATTAAAACTTGTAGTTAGAGGTCTATAGAAATATTTCTAGAGATTACTAAACATGCATAAAATTTATCACCTTACTAATGGTATCTAGATCCATAAAGCAATGCTGTGCTGTATGAAAGATCTGATTACAGTGTCTATTAGTTACCAAGGAACAATAATTCATCCATTCACTGAGTTCTTTAGACCTGGTGTTTCCTAACTAGTAGTCTGGTATTGTATCTACCTATTGTTTCTCAAACTCTCTCATGCTTTCTAGGA
Organism: Microtus agrestis; assembly: GCA_902806775.1. Lineage (NCBI taxonomy): Eukaryota > Metazoa > Chordata > Mammalia > Rodentia > Cricetidae > Microtus > Microtus agrestis. The sequence continues at coordinate 1,105,217 of CADCXT010001974.1, forward strand.
ATAAGCATTAACATGTATTCAATAAGAAAAGAAAATGTTCTATCTCAGAAGTAGTAAAAAAATGCTACTATCCATCAATTTCAATTAATGCATTCATATTTATAGGGATTTCATAATCAAAAGTTAACAAAGCATGCATTCCCTATGAGAGTATCAAAGAATCACAGGAATATTAATAAATATCTTTTAAAAAACTTAAAATATCGACTGAGATGAATAACATTTTCTTTAACTACCAAATGGAACCTTTTAAAATGCAATATGCCCAAAGTCATGGAATGCCTCAGATGAGTGCCAAGAACAAACTGTATAGCTGTCAGTGCCAACATCACAAGTTTCAGAAAGATGTCAAATAAATTACAATAAAGTGAATTCTAACCAATAGGTTTAAATTAACATTTTCTAAAGGAAAATGTCTAAACATTCAAAAAGTATATGAAAAAGTGCTTGAAAGACTTTTATCAGAATACAAGGCAAAAGCAATATGAAAGACTATACAATCTTGACTAGTAAGAATACCATATAATGAATAACTATCAAGAAAAATCAAAAGATAACAATTTCCTGTCAACATGTACATAAAAGGGAATACTTATTTATTGTTACTGCAATCTTTATAGAAAATATTATGAGAAGTTTTCAACAATGATAAATAGAACTATCATATGAGTCAATGATCCTACTATACATATATATCCAAGGATGGAAATAAACACAGTATAGCAGCAGCATCTGAACTCCTATGTTTCCTGAAACACTATTCATAGTTGCCAAAACAGGAAATCTATCAAAGTGCCAATCAAAGTTGAAATATTAGGAAAGCATAGTCTATGTATAAAACAGGATGCTTAGAAACTTATTTAAAAGACTGAAAACCTGTCAAATGCATCAACTCAGACAGATTTGAAAGAGAAGATACTATGTTAAAAGAAACAATAGTACAAAAAAAATACTGTATGTTGTCATTATACAGGAGACCTATGCTGTTTCTCAAGAAAGCAGAGTGTAAAGCAGGTCACTGAAATTTTCTATGGCACCAAGATCTAATGCTGTTGGTCTTGTAAAGTTAAAATAAATCATACTATTTTCAAGTTGAATCTGGATAATTGTAGAGTAAAGATTGATAGGGAAAGGAAGACAGATTCTTGCTGATTCCTAGGACAGAAAAAAACAAACTCCTTCAGAGGATGATTTTGCTTATTGTCACCACCAGGGAGGCACGCATGTCGGAAAGCCATGTTTCTTATGAACCATGGCTCTCACAGCTAGTTTCCCCTCACAGGACACTAATTCCATGATGATCAGGAACAAAATGGAATGAACAATACTTTTACATCAGTTCAATATGCATTCGTTTGAGGGTGGAACCTTGCTACAGGTAAGTCTGCAGCATCCACCATTCACTGATACCTCGGAGTTATGTTTTTAGGAATAAAATCCTAAAATTATTGGTAAATAAAAATTACAAGGCAGTTTACAAAACTGCCTCCAATGCACTTTTAATTTGCATCTTAGGAATTGAAAACTGTAACGATATTATTCAGTAAATACCCTGGTATCTGGGTAGATAATAATGGGTCTCATTTTATAACAAGCAAAGTCTAGTCAATTTGCCTCAGAGGTACATTTCCAGGGGAGACATTAAAGAAATTTTTCACATTAAATAAAGACAGACAAACACACTTAAAACTATTAAACCAACTCAGAAATATTTTTCTACAATGATAAAATATTCATTTGACACTTACCACAATAAAGCAGTTTTTCATCTGATTTGTCCTTACAATGAGGGATTCCATCACAGGTAAGCAGATAGTCAACACACTCCCCATTTCCACACTCAAACTCAGAATAGATATTACAAGAGGAGTTTTTAGCTGAAGGAAGTAAGAGTAAGGATTTATACAATAAGAATTATTATATATTATTAGCATTATATTCCTTAAGTTTAATTATAAAATTAAACTATTATATAAATATATAAAATGAAGTAAAGAACAGCAGTTCATTATATTACTTCACTGAAAATGAGCTGAAATACATTTTGTTATCAAGTCTTTGGGATGCTGTGTTTAAAGTATTTTTGACTAATATTTCTATTTCTATTTTATGGTGATTTCCATGTTTTGACAATCATTTATTGATCATATGTATGCAGAGGAAAACAGTAACTTGAGTTTTATAATTTACCTATAGAGAAGCAGTCTTTAAATAATGCCTTTAAAGAAAATGCTAATTACTTAGGTGTGGTCGCTCATGCCTGTAAAGCCTGTAATCCCAGAATATTGGAGCCTGAGTCAGGAGGATTACAAGTTCATAACCATTGTGGGTCATGGTGTGTTCAAGGTGGGTCGAACTTGCATAGGGAAATCTTGTCTCAAAATTCAAACAAAATAACCAGTTGAGTAAGCTTTGTGTATTCTAACAATATGTTGGTGTATCCTTACTATTATTTTCCCAAGCAATAAAATTTTCCATAAAGAGAGAGCCATATCTTAATGATGGGCATGAAGTCATCTTAACCAAGTCATGGTCCCTTCTTGATCTACATCTAATTTGATCTTTTCAATTTTCTGCTATTGAGACCCAGCAGCCAGTTACTACTTAAAACAAGAACTGATCAGCTGCCTCTGCCTCCTTTAGCAAATCCTACCTGCCTGCGCCACCAGAACCAGCAGAGGAGAGGGTGCATGAACTGGTCATTTCCCATAGTCATACTAATGAATATCTTGCATATTCATATCACCATAGAACTTTCATCTGGCGATGGATGGAGATAGAGAAAGAGACCCACATTGGTGCACTGGACTGAGCTACCAAGGTCCAAATGAAGAGCAGAAGGAGAGAGAACATGAGCAAGGAAGTCAGAACCACGAGGAGTGCGTCCACCCACTGTAACGGTGGAGCTGATCTAATGGGAGCTCACCAAGGCCAGCAGGACTGGGTTTGAACGAGCATGTGATGAAACCAGACTCTCTGAATGTGGCTGACAGTGAGGGCTGACTGAGAAGTCAAGGACAATGGCACTGGGTTTTGATTCTACTGCATGTACTGGCTTTGTGGGAGCCTAGTTTATTTGGATGCTAACCTTCCTAGACCTGGATGGAGTGGGGGAAGACCTTGGACTTCCTACAGGGCAGGGAACACTGACTGCTCTTAGGACTGGAGAGTGAGAGGGAACGGGAGTGGGGGAAGTGGGAGGGAAATGGGAGGAGGGGAGGAAATGGAAATTTTTAATAAATAAATAACAAGAACTGAAAAAACAATAAACCACTACTTCCTACCATGAAACAGCTTGGAGGAATTAGTGGAAAAGTTGAAAAGAAAAAGAACTCTAGATAGTTTGCAACTTGATATGTTCAGTGTCTATCTCCTCAGCCATGCCATCAAATCTAAAAACCCTGGGATGTTCATGGAAAATGACCAAGATCTCTTTCTCTCCCTCGCTCCATACTCTCTGCCTATCTCATGCGATTTGTTGTAAACTGCAAATATGGGAGAACAATGACAAAGTACAGATTACCTTTTCTATAGGTAAATTTTGCCTTAAGCATGCCATATTTTCCTCTTTTAAGGGTGTGTATTAGAGAAAATAACTTAATAACTTATCTTTATTCTAGATAAATAAGATTCATCAGCAAAATTTTGGAAACGATACTTTGGGGTATGAAATGTCCTGGTGTGTACTTGTAACACTATTCACTAAGCAAATTATACATTTAAATCAAGCCATATTCATGGTTCTGAATTTAATTAGGGTTGGTATCTATAGGAGATACAGTCCAGTTTCACAAACTATTGTCCAAGATTTTGTATTTTCAGAAATGTTCAATAAATTATCTGCTAGTGCTACCTGAAATTTCCAGTGTACTTTTATTATTCCTTACTTTTTGAAATTTTAATATAATATTGACATGTAAACATGTGTCTAAAACTTCTAATTAATTTATTCAATTAAATTCATTCAGTGTAGAACTTTTCATCATTTTTGAGTGAACTTCAGTTACCAGACAAAATAAATAGTATTTCACAGAAAGTAGCAAAAGATTTAAATTTAAAAATTATTAGGAAACTTAAGGGGAAATATATTAATAATTGTGCTATTATAATTTAGATCATGAAATGTACAAAATTTAGACTGGTCTGCTGGCAGTCCTCTTTGTGTGTGTGTGTGTGTGTGTGTGTGTGTGTTGGGTTTACATACAAGTCATATACTTTCATTATATTCTCTAGTTTGCTTCTTATTTTTTTCATTTTTGCTATTATATTTTAAATTTTATAATTTTTCTTTCCTCTTTCCTCTCTCCAAAGCTCCCACATTCTCCTCCTTGTTCTCTTTCAAAATCATGACCTCTTTTCATTAATTGTTTTATGTGTATATTTATCAACCTATGAACATAACATGCTTACTCTCTCTAATGTTGTATGTATGCATGCTATTTGTGACAGCACTAGAGTAACTTCAGAAGACAGGACCTCAGTTGAAGAACTGCCCAGATCAGAGCAGCCTCCAGCTACTTTTGTGAGAGTTTTCTTATTTGATGATTGATGGAGGAGGACCCAGCTCACTGTCGATAGTCCATCCCTAGGAAAGTGGTCTTAGGTTGTGTAGGAAAGCCAGATGAGCAAGCTATAAGCAGTGTCCCTCCATTGTTTCTCTTTAGCTTCCTGTTTGAGTTCTGGCTTTCACTTCTTTCAATGATGAACTGTAATTTTAGAGATAAAATATACTATTTTCCCCTGAAGATACTTGCAGTCAGTGTGTTTTATCACCACATCAGAATGAAAACAGAAAATATGCATAATGCAAAAATAAGTTATGTACAAGCACAATTCTTTCTCACATTTGCATGTCATACACAGCCCTGCAGAATTTCTGCCTCCATCTAAAGACAAGTGGGCCTTTCCTCTCATTCTATACATGGGAAAGGTTTTATTAAAGTATGCTTGCCTTTCCTGTTTTGTGATGGATCTTATGAGGTTAACAATGTTGTATGGGATGTAAATACCTAAGTATTTTAGCAACGATTGGGCCAGCAAATGGTTTTCTACATTTACCCTCATGTATGCATTAGCAAAATAAAGATGCTACTAACATTCATGAACAACGCGAGTGAATCAGTCCAGATATGGCTCTAAATGTGTCAGAAATATTCTGTTTTATCATCAAAGGATTGACCAGTAGAAAGCCACAGCTACTTTACAGTCTTGCTGATAGAGCACATGATTTTGAAATAGGCACATAACTGATAAAAAAACATTGTCCACAGGAGTTTGCCCCCTTGAGAGGCCCAGTACCATACTTCAATTCCATAGCACTGCAACTCTGCATGTTGAAAACATTTTCATATTTGACTCATCACCTCTCTGCAGCAGAGGGTAGCAGGTAGCTTATTAGGGGCAGTTACACATAAACTTTTGCACAACAGGTCTCTACTGCTCACTGGACAGTCTTTGCTGCTTTTTTTTTTTAAATCAAAGCCATGGCCTGAACCCTTCACTGTAGTATGACCTGTGAGAGAAAGATGAATGACACTGATATATGACTGATGTTCCGGGTCTACACGTGCCATCGGTCCTGATCATTAGGACTCAACCCACAAAAGCAAACTAATAGATAATTCAGGCAGTCAGACAGTCTGTTCAGAAAGGTGCTAGTCAACAAGATTTCTAGGGATTTGAGGCCCAGTGTGTTAAAATATTTTATCCTCAGTAAAATTCAATGAATAGTTGTAACATCCTCTCCTTTGTTCTGACACAGTCTTATAATAAGCTAGAATTTTTTTTTTGTTAAGATGTGACCTTGATTGTAGCACCCGCTCACAAAACAAAAGGGCACACAAAATAGAAGAAAAGATCCTCCTGGTAGATAAAGGACTAAGAAGTGTGAAGTTAAAGATGAAAAATACTTATTTTCAATGAGTAAGCATAACCACTTCAGTAAATTTCCTAACAAGGATGATGAGGGAAAAAATACAAAGGAGGAGGGGAAATGTGTCAAAACTAGCACACTTTGAAAATGAGTTCACCAAGCTCCAACAAAATATTTCTCTTTCCACCTTTTTCACATACAAAGAGTTACAGTGCTAAGGGGAAATTAACCTTTTTTTATGTAGGTTGCTAATTTTTCATGGCAATATTGAAACACTTGAACCATTATTTATTTTGGAAATTTAGCTCTTAATAAGGGTGTATTATAATGGTACTAATTAAAGACTGCAATGCCTTTGGGAAAAATAAACATTGTGCAAGGCTGCAAAGTTACATTCTTAATTAACAGTTTAGAAATGATTACAAATAAGCTGCATGAGCCATTCTTTCTCATTTGCATAGTGCCATAGACTATGAAGGAGGTTATTCGATGACCACTGGTCTCCTGTAAGAATTCTAGCTCATTTCAACTATAATTGATTTCATAATTGTGAGAGTCTTGAAAATGCAGCTACAATTTAATAGACGATCCTGTATACAGTAACTTGTGAAGTGGTCCTAACACAGTCATCCCCCAACCATAGGCTCAGAGCTATTTTCTTGGATACTGTGACTTAGCACATAAAGTTACAAGAAAATACTAGAATGAGCTGGATTCTCGAATAAACAGATAGAAAAGACCTGAACGTCTACAACTTTATGAATGCAGTAACAAAATCTCGATATATCTTGAGCATATTGCATAGATTATCATTACTTACTCACACATCTGTTGTTAGCTAGCAATACTCGGTCTCCTCGACAGGAGCAGTTCACTCTTCCATCAGGAGTTAAAAGGCAGAGATCATGGCAACCTCCATTTAGTAAGGCACATGGCGAGAGCTCACCTACAATGAAGAGGGCCATGAGCAGCATTTTGTGATGAATACACACACATTCTACATTAATTACAGTTAAGCAAAAAACTGTTGAATGGCCTTGACCTCCAGGGCACTCAGAAATTTTGAAATGCCATGGCATTATCAGAGCTATTCCTACTGCAAACCACAATTATATAAGTATTCCTATGTCTGTGGATTTATAAACCAAGATGAAAAAATACTAAGAAAATCCTTATCCCAAAAATAAATTAGTCTGCATTTTTAAAAATATGAGAAATAAATGAAGTTGAAGTAGAATTTCACAAATAATTAAAACTGAAATTGTTCTGATGTTAACCTACTAAATACTTTAGAAGTTAATTAAACATTTAGGCAGTTTTTATATATCAAATAGTCAAATTCTGAATATTATGTCACAAGGTCACAAAATTTATGTTACTATAAATGAGAAAAAATTGGAAGGTAATGATGTGGAATTCTCTTTGTATGCTGTGAACACCATTGGTGAATAAAGAAACTGCCTTGGACTGTTGATAGGGCAGAACTTAGGTAGACAGAGAAAACTAAACTGAATGCTGGGAGAAAGGAGGCAGGGTCAAGAGAAGCCATGGAGGCACTGCCAGAGACAGACATGCTGAAAGTTTTCTGGATGGCTACAACCACATAGTGATGAACAGATTAATAGAGATGGGTTATATTAAGATGTAAGAGTTAGCAAATAAGAAGCTAGAGCTAATGGGTCAAACAGTGTTTTAAATAATATGTTTTCTATATGATTATTTCGGGAGTCTGGGCAGCTGGAAAATAAGCAGATTTTCTTACAACAAGGTTATATAATTAGTAAATATTATTTCCTATTACAACTTACAGCTATTGGTGTCATTAGCAACAGCTATGATTCCCATTGGTTGATGTGGAATATCAGAACGAAGAATTTTTGTTTCTCCTCCTGTGTACTTGTTGGAACGCAAAATAGCTCTTCGTCCCCAGTCAGACCAGAAGATATAATTATTATAAACTGCCAGACTAAGAAAAGTCCCTGGTCCAGTCTTGACAATAACCTGAAATAAATTAAATTATAGTTTATGCAAACATATAAATATTAAGAAAATTATAATCCTTTTTGCTCCAGAACATGAGAGATGAAAATTCTTTAGTTATTAACAGTAGGGATCATCATATCAGCAATTCATTTTATGTATCATCATGGCATGAGGGTAAGGCACATTGCTTTGGGGAAGGGCCAAGACCTTCATACTATATTTAAGCTGAGCAAGGTATCCAACCAAAGAAAATAGGTTCCCAAAAAGCCAGTACATGCAGTACGGATAAATCTGGTGCCAGTACCAGTGGACCCTCAGTGTGCCCCAGCCATGCAACTGTGAACCACATTAATGGGGGCTAGTTTGATTTTATGCTTGTTCCCTCCCAGGCTTTGGAGTTGGCAAGTTCCCATTAGCTCAGATAAACTGTTTAAATTGATGTATCCTTCATGGTCTTGACCTCCTTGTTCACAATCTCATTCTTCCTGGCCCCTCCAAGATACTAACTCCACAGAATGTTTTAAAATAAAACAGAAGCAAAGGATGATAACAAAGATCTATGAACTATGGTATAAACAGTATAATAAAGCAAATGAATGATGATAGAAATGTATTTCTTCCAGAACGAAAAAAAGTGAATCTACTCAGAAATGAAAAATCTTTATGTGTAAAGTATACAAGATAATGTATTTTTAGAAGTTTAAAATAATAAGTGAATTTAATAAGAATTAAAAAATTAGAATTGTGTTTCCTTACATTCATAAAAACTAGCTTGAAATTAATATTTTAAGATATTTTTACAATGGTATCAACTAGTATGAGATATATATCAGTCTGAAAGAATAAATATAAAATACTGAAAACCATCAAATTCTTAACAAAAGTTAATAGAAGATAATGAGTAATATATCTTATTCAGACTCTGCCAGATCCAATCCAGTGAAATGTCATTCTTTGCAGGAAATCACAAGCCAAGCAAAATGAAATATTTTAGACATTTTATATATATATACATAAGCTGTCTTTAAAATGTATGCAAAAATGCAAAGGACTTGGAAAAGAAAAGACAAAACACACAAACAGGCATAAAAACAAACAAACAAAACATTCTTTTTGGAGAACTAACATTATTGTACCTCAAGATATTACAAACTAATAGTAAGCCAGTATATTAGTGGGAGCTGACCAGAGAAGTCATCAGTAGAAGATGAAGATAGTAAAGACCACATGTATCCATATTATGAACAACTAATCCTTGACAAAAGCACAAAGCTTAGTTAAAGAATTAAAATATTTTAATAAATTGCATATAAATAATGAGATGTGTAAAGATGTGTATAATATAACTGAAAACAAATCCTAAGACTATACACATTTGCTAAAAACAGGAAATTACTCTTTATGGCCTTGAATCTCACAATGGCTATATTTTTAGTATAACACTCAAATACATCATTCACTAAATTTTAATGAAGTCAATACATTTTAAAATATTGTTCTTCAAATGACAATAGACAAAACGAGAAAAAATTAACCTAAATTAAAAGAAAATATTTTTATTTCACCAGTGTAACAACAATTTTATGAATACAAGTATAACAAAATACTTGTGAAAAGAATTCTGAGAAGTCAATAATACAATGAGCAATTGCAATTAAGGAAGAAGTTTTGTGAGGGAGTCGCTTATTCTGGACACTTAGCCCTGAAATAATCAACTGAAGCTGTTAATTAAATCACTGCTCGGCCCATGAATTCTAACTTCTTTTGGTTAACTTTTATATATTAATTTAACCCATTTCTACTCATTTGTGTATGACCACATGGCTATGGCTTACTGGCTAATGCTCCAGTATCTGTCTCCCCCAGCATTCAGTTTAGTTTTCTCCACTTACATAAGTTCTGCCTTATCAACAGTCCAAGACAGTTTTCTTTATTAATTGACCAGTCTTACTCACAGCATACAGAAGGGAATCCCACATCACTTCCCTTTTTTCTGTTTAAATAAAAAGGAGGGTTTTAGCTTTAACATAGTAAAATTATATAAAACAAAACAGGTGTAAAACAAAAATTATAGTTACAATGTTTATATCTATTTTATCTATTATCATGTCTAAGGAAAACTATAATTACAACTATAAATTCTTCAACTCCATCAAAGATTTCAGAAGGATATAATATTACCTAAGTAAACAGGAAGTACACTGTAAGCAACTTCTGAAACTCTAGAATTGACAGGTACTTCTTGCTGCCTGGACACTCACCCAAATTTCTTCTGTACCATTGGGGCATCCATATTCAGCCTATAGTCCCATAATATCTGGCAAAGTTTTTTATGAAGCAGGAAATTTTAAAGACAGTTTCACCTAAATTGGCAGTTTGTCAGTTCCTTTCTTCTGTGTCCTGTAGAATGTCTAGCAGACTCTTTCATAAAGCAGGAACCCTGAAGGCCCATCTCATCTTTAGGCTAGGTTAGCAGTATTTTCTCTATGGGTCCTAGATATGCTGTTCACCAAGCAGTCCAGGCAAGAACAGTTTCTTGACAAAATGGCTAACAAATTCTATAGGGAGTCTCTTCAATGCCAATCTTCCTCTGAAAGCTATTGGTGTTGACAGGAACAGATGTGTCTCATTGTCATGAAAAGTCTAAAGTTATTAAACATTTTACATGGCATATTCTCTAGTTTTCAAAAGGTTTGAAAAATACCTATCCATCTGAAATACATATCTGCACATCTAGAAAACCTAACTAAAATGACTATGAGCTTGACCATTGTAGATGACTTTCTATTAACCTATATTTTTAATTATACATTACATTTTAAAATGAGCCACACAATAACAATACCTTAATCAAGAACAGAACTATATATACACAGTATAGGAAAATTGACCTTAAATTTGTATCAATAAACCAAGATCCATACCAGTGCAAATTTCCATAGCATATCCCCCATTATTTGTACAGAAACATTTATAAACAATCTTTGGGAATATGGGCATAGTTTTGTCCATACTGCTTCCTGCTGATTGGGGACACTAATAATCAGGTCTTTCATGGTGTATCCTGTGTGCTAGGTTCATCTCAGTCAGCAGTTGTCTGAAGTAATTTTGGGGGCGTCTTTTTCATAGCAACCTTTCAGGGGGTCTTCATGCATCAAACCATATTAGTCTGGAAGCAATCCACAGGTTCTCATTTTCTATGGAATCAAAAGAAGAACCTCTTTTCCAAAGCAACATATCGTTAGACCCAAATTCTGAAGTAAAGATACCTTTATAATATACATGCTGTTTTAGTTTAGCAGTTCATACGATAAAATGTGTCTGTGTCCCCAAGGAAGCTAAGTTCCTTCACAGTCAAACAATTAAAAGAAAACACAGTAATATACATAATCCAGACTCTCTGTGTATTCTCCATCTTTACGTGGCTTATCCTTTCTTTACTTCTTTTAATCGATAACTGTCTGTACTCTGTCTCTTTAAAGACTTGTTATATTATTTTATAACTTGCTATTTTTTTTTGCTTCAGGATGCCACTGGGAAAAGATATCAATAGCCCTACTCAGTTTTGATAGTCTACAAACCACAACCCTGACAAGGATCACAAGATGTCCCCTAAGGTGCAATAGTGGTACTTATATCTGGGCAGTATCCTACATGCCTTTAATTCTATTTAAGGCCTGCTCAATAAGAGGAAATTAATTCCTAGTATTATTAACTCAAGCAATTACCAGTGGTTGATGTGTGTATGGATCCCAGACATTTGTGAGTAGTTGTATGTGAATAGTTTCTGTGTCAGAGTTCCTCCTCTCAGCATGAGCCAGGAATCCCTCCTGATTTTTTTTTTTTTTTGCTGCTAATGCTGAGTCAGAAATATTTCTCTTAAAGGAATCATGCTTCTCCTTGGCTCTAGCAAACTGAGACCACATGAGAAAATGCTGTTAGCAAGAAGCCATACTTAACTCTGTTCTTTTGTGTCTAGAATTCCTTCTCAAGTTTTCTCAGGTTTTATGTGGATAGTCACCCCACATTGGTACCATTTTGTAAACAGAGGCTGCGTTTTGTTTCCTGTGTGTCCAGACCTGAATAATCACACAGAAACTATATTAATTGCAAAACTGCGTGGCCTATTATCTCAGGATTCTAATTAAGTAACTTTAATATTTTAAATTAATCTATTTCTATTAATCTGTGTATTGCCACAAGGCCGTGGCTTACTGGTAAAAGCCCAGCGTCTGTCTCCTTTGGCAGCTATATGGCATCTCCCTGGCTCTGCTCTCTCTATTTATCTCTGTTTAGAGTTCCTGCCTGGTTTAATTCTGCCCTTCCAGAGGCTGAAACAGCTTTATTCATCAACCAATAAAGCAACACGTATACAGAAAGACATCCCACATCACTGGTTACTATGGCACAATACATTCCTAGAGCAACTTCATGTAAGAAACGTTTATTTTTGCTTGTGACAGGGAAGGCTTTGCTACAAGAAAGTGATGCTGCTGATCACACTGAACAATTGTGCTCTACTAGCTCTCTTTTTTCCATTTACTCTGGGAACTCAGCCGACAGGATGTTGTGACTCACATTTGGAGTGAGTCTCCCTCATCAGTGAAACCTCTTTGGAAATACCCTTATAGTTGCACCAACTGCTTGAAGTGTTCCTAATAAATTGTCAACCAAGGTTCACCATCACAGGTGCATAGTACATAGTTTAAGATTTTAATAATGGTGGTTATCAGCAATATTTTGATCACTTTTAGTGGTGAGGATTTGGTAAATCATTACCAAAGGTGACCCAAAATTGCTTAAGACCCAGTGTTCCCAAGATCTAAGTTAATTGTTGACTAGAGATTTGGCTTTAGTAATTGAAACTAGAAACAATGTCCTCATAATTAATCTATGTTTTAAACATTAAATTAGAGAACACAGTAGTTTCCTTGATTTCACTAGTATTATATTTTATATAAACAATGTAAATATCCAATCAACAAGGAATAAGAATAAGAATTTTCAGTTAGATGCAAATCAAAACAAATGTCCTTTCCCATGATAACATCTTTTATTATATTTAACACTGACTTTGCTGGCTGGCTACTTTTCAGTGTCTCCTGAGACATAAAGAGGAAAAGCAATATGACGCACAGTGTAATAACACATGCAGTGTACAATAGATTCCACTAATAATGTACCAAACTCCAGCTATCTCATTTCTGATTAAAGATCATTCATGCATTCCCTTCTCCATATTAAATATGTCGACCAAAACTACCCTAGCTCTGTATCTTGCAAGCCTCATCAGCATCTTCGAGGACAACGAAGGAGCTTTGTCTTCATGAACTTCTGTTATGTAGCGTTTAACTTACAGCAGTTTGCATGCACTTTTGCTTTGAACCTATAAATAGATTCATTTTTCAAAATAAGCCATGCTTTTTTTGCAAGTCTGTTTCTGCACAGACACTTAACTCCACATATGTTCTCACAAAAAATAATTAAATTGATCTTAAGAGTGTGCTTTACAGCCCTGAAATTATTGTTTCAGAAATTCATGTGTCTAGCCTCATGCCTTTTGTCTCTTGGCATTTATATCTACACTGGTATCTTTTCAATTGAAGCACCAAATACAATCAATCAATAAAGAAAATTCATATTAACATGGTAGACCACATAGTCTCTACATCAGATATTGGACATTAAAGCAAACAATATAAAAGTCAGGCAAATGGAAGGCATCTAAATGCTGCAGCTGATTTCCTCTCAGACAAGATCATAAATGGTCATTATGGGAAATGACAGGTTGGCCAGGAACATGGCTGTAAACCAAAGAATCTTATGCATTTCAAAGAAATAACTGCAGCTGTTTTGGCCTTGAAAAGAACAGTGATGTGGTAAGTCAGCAACTTAAAGCTGAGAATTATTTAATATAATAAATAGATTATTTTACTTTTAGGAAACAGCTATATAACCTAGTATCGTTTAGTATTCAAAACTTGAAGCTATAAACATCTGACCATACTTGAAAAGAGTAATGTTCAAAGCAATCCCAAAACTTCCCTATTGTGTTTTTTGTACTCATAACAAAGGAAGCACAGACACCTATACATCAACCTGCTGAAGTTCCTTAACCCAAAGTCTTCCATTTGTTTCATTAGAAATTCTTCAAGCAGTCAGTTCAGCCTTCCAGATCAGTTGCCTTCAAACAGTAAACAAGAATGTAATTTTCTGTCTCTCAGAATTACTTAGTATACCTCAAGGTTTTATGATGACTGTGCCAGTTAAGCTTGAAGTGAGAAAGATATAGCGTGTTCTAATTAAGATAACTGGAAATTATATTGGTTAGTGTTAATTGTCTACATGATAAGATCTGAAATTTTGTTTGGGAAAAGCCTCCTGGCACACATGTAAGAAGTTTTTTTAAATTAGGGTAGGTTTAGCACATACCTGTGGAAAGTTGTCACTAGATTAGATGGGGGAGGAACTAGTTGCCACCCATATCTGCCTCTTACTTTATACCTTATTGAATGTCAGCTAAACTCTTTGGAACATATTCATTGTAGACCACTGGTTTCCAATAACTCAAAAGCTAAGAATCTTACCAAAGAGCATCTGAAATCTACAGAAGAAAATTCCTCATTTTGTGGAACCCATCTATGTCCTGACCACACCAGTAAACTCTGTAAGTACATTGACTTCTGAGTGTCTTTTATTCACTGTCTAATAAAATCTTACATAGCAAGTTTCACTCTTAAGCATGCCAGTAAAACATACAAAAACCTCTGTCTCAAGTTCGAGAACATTAATATTTGACTCAGAAAAAAATCTTGTCCCTTATTTGGAAAAAAAGTTGCACTTTATTTCAACATTAGTAAATAGTAAATATGAAAACAAAAGATATTATTTGAGTGAGTTTCTTGTGTTGTGAATTTATTCCTCAGCCATCACGTATGAGACTCTATTCAAGGATTACTTCATTTAAGAATCAGGGCCCATATATCCTGTTTTTTGTCCAATCTTTCTCCCTTTGCCCAAAGAAGGGTTCCCATAATACTGGGAATAGACAAGAGAACACAAACTACAAGGTCTGGTTGCCACCCTACTTACCAGGCTTGAAAGGCTTACAACCTAGAGTTTTATCTTTTCTGTAACTCTTACTCTTGCAATATATTTAAGTGTTCGATAATTGTTGTTATAATTTGTGTATAGATGAGTTATTAAGACTGCTGCAGAATAGGTTTAGTTATTGTTTTTAACATGTATATTTAATTGGACTTGCAATTTGTATGCACAGAAACAAAATGTTTTCTCTGTAAAAAGATGTCAGCTACATTAGTGCTTCCTGAGGAATTACAGACATCACCCTCTCAAGCTCATACTCATGCCTTTGATGAATATTTCAATAATGTTACTCCCTAGACCATTGCCTAAATCTTGTTTTTTAATGTTTTAAAAGAAGTTTGAAGTCAGATAACTATATTAAATTAAAGAAGATAAGTATATTAAATAAATAAGTATATTAAATTAAAACCTCCAATTTCCATATCATATAGAAATTCCAATATTAGTACTTTTAGAGAAGTTCACAGACTTTTCAATAAAACTTAAGTATTATTTAAGACTATTGCAACAAGATGGTTCTGTAAAACCATTGACACACTATTTCGAGGACTCTGAACATGAGCACAATAACCAAAAGGAGCTTCAGTAAGCATTCGGTTAAAACGTTGTGTCAGAGGGCAGAGACCTTGAACCAGAACTATTACAAATGCAATGAACATTTGTGGGTGGGACCGACTGAACAAAGGTATATATTGTGTGAATCACTGCAGCTCTCGGAGCAACTAGGACTATTGAAAAGGTGTCTGATACATGAAAAAGACAGAAGAGTGAGGGTTTTTGCATGTTTGTTTTGTTTTTAATTAATTTTTTTAGGGAGATGCTGAAGTGTGAGGGGCAAAGAGGAGAGGTGATTGGGATTGTGATGCATGATATCAAACTGACAAAATAATTAGTAAAGAATTATGTCATAGAAAAACATGCTGAAAAGAGATGTTCATATTATGAACTATACAGAGACTATAGTAGATGTGATTAAATACATTATGAGTCATAAAAATGACTTTGTGATATATTAAAGAGAAAGAATACCTTAGAATTACTTGCATAGTGTAATAATGCATAAGTTGTTGCTATAATGAAATACCTGAGTAGACTAACTTCATAAAGGAAAGAGCTTTATTTAGCTCATAGTTTTATAGGCTGGAGGATAGGTATAAATTGGCACAGCCATATCTAATGGAACAGCAGAGATCATAAGCCTGCACAGCTGCTTAATAAAGATCCAACAAAGCTGGGCTGCATGATGGCTGCCGTGGCACCGCTGGTTTTCATCTCTACCTGTTGCATATTTGGGTGACTTTTAATATTTGAACAATTTGGGGATATCAGATTAATGGAAATTTTCTCATGAATAATTTATGACTTCTTCCAGGAGTATTGCTTCTAAACTTCCCCAGAAAAGTCTTGAACATACTACCCCTCCCACTTTTAGGAACATATCTTTATCTACTTGACAGTGTTCCTTATGCCTTGGAGGTTATGGGACACATAAAGAAGCCAGAGGTATTTTTAGGAGGCTATGAGACATTTTTGAAACATCTGTTTCTATACTTATGCAGGAGCAAGATACTCAAAAACAAAGTAAACTCTAAAAGGACAAGATTTGATGGGCTAGAGACCTGACCACAGATCAGACTGCAAGTCTCCTTCCATTAACACTCAAGCAATTGCGTGGCAAATGACAGCAACAAAGTTAGATTAGCTGAAGTTACCTCTGCCCTATACAGACACTAAGTTTATTGGCAAAGAATGATGTAGAAAGATGATTTAAAAAATGAGATGTCAATACATCCCTTTTTTTAGAAGAGTTAGCATATGCAGAGCCAATTTGGACCATACTATCAACAGGAAGTGAGGATGTTAACACTTGTTATACCATAGTGTGTAGCTTCGGGAATAATGTGGTTTGGGTTATTATGTGGCAGAACATTACACATATCCTGAGCCTGGTTCTTTTACTTCTCCTTGGTCTAATTTCTTCAACTACAAAATGGAGCCATTTTGAAGATTCGTTTATATATACAATGAATTCTGTTTATTCTTACCTGACATAGGCTTCCTTTATCCCATGCCTCTGTTTCCTGCTCTCCTTCCCTACAGCTTTTCTTTCTACACTGATGTCTTTTCAGTGTGGCCAAAGGTTTGGAACTATCCATTGGAGCCTGGAAGGCTCACCATTGGGTACACAACTGAAGACAATGCCTGACTTTCCCTCATAATGCATTAGTAGTAGTAGTTTGTCAGGGCACAGTGGGCTCTATTAGCCTCTGTCTAATCCAAAGTTGACTGTTGAAAGTTCGAGTCCTCCAGGCACAATGCAGATAATTGCCACTGCTGTGTGACTGTGTTAGCAATGGTATGGCATGGCTTGCAGCAATTCTGTCTTCATCATATTTTCTAGCTCTTTCTTGTTACTTCTGTCCTCTTCTGAGTTGAAGCCTGACTGTCAGAAGAAATGATATAAATATCCTGATTTGGATAAGCTCTCAAACCATCACTGTTTCTCAGTACCTTGAGCTGCCCTTGGTTTGATATCTTCCATTATTGTTATAGGAAGCCATTTGTTGGTTCCCAGCTGTTCAATCCAGAAACCATATTATTTAAATCACTGCTTGGCCAATTAGCTCTAGCTTCTTATTGGCTAATCTTACATCTTGATTTAACCAATCTCCATTAATCTGTGAATCACCACAAAGCCATGGAATACCAGCAAAGTTTCAGCACATCTGTCTCCAATGGCAGCTCCATGGCTTCTTCCCACTCTGCCTCTCTCCTTTCTCCCAGCATTCAGTTTGGTTTTCTCTGCCTACCTAAGTTTTGCCCTATCAACAGGCCAAGGCAGTTTCTTTATTCACCAATGGTATTCACAACATACAGAAGGAAATCCCACATCACACTACAGCAAAGCAGAGCCTCTCAGATGAAGGATGAGGAGAACATGTTGCTGACTGGTCTTAGAATTTATGTGAAAATAAAAGGGTATTTTAAAAATATTTCTATTTTATTAAAATAATATATGTGTGGTATTTTGCCTGCATGTATCTTAAAATGCACCATGTGTATGTAGTGGCCATAAGGTCAGAAGAGAACATCTTTTATCCCTGAATTGAAATAGAAAACAATGGTGAGGAGCCATGTGGGTGGTGAGAATGAAACGTAGGTCCTCTGTAAGATCAGCAAACTGAAGTGGGAGGATTAATACAGACAGATGGGTATAAGTCAACACAACTTTAATGAAAATAGCACACTACGCAACCAAAGTTCCAGCGATGCACCGAAACAGGAAACAGGAAGCGCAGCCGCGTCTCGCGCCCCATTTATCCGTAAACATTTTCCCGAGTCTGTCCCGCCCCCAAAGGCGGGCTCTCCCTACATCTCCCCCTTTTGTCTAAATAAGACAGAACTAAACTAACTACAACTATGAACAATAATAACAAATAATAAATATAACAAACAATATTGAGAACAAAGTTTTCCAGACACTCTATCTCAAGGAGTCTAATGATGTAGAGAGTAATTACAATTATATATCTTCAACTCGTCAAGATCTGAGAAGGGAGTAAATGTTACTTAACAAATGAGAATATCCAAATGTGCCAAAATGACGTGACAACTGACTACCTGGGCAATCACCCAAATTCTAGTTGAATGTTGGTCACCAACTTTGGCTAGGCCTAACATAACTGACATGCCATTACCAAATGCAAGGAACTTCCTTGAATTATCCTACCCTGTCTTGGCAAGATAAGACAATCCTGTTTCATATCTTTGTCAGTATTGAGGATTGGGCTTTTCTTACCCAAGGCCAGTTCTGCCAGAGACAAGCTCCCAGTAGGTGTCTTTGGTGCTCAACGTTCTCTGGGAGTGAGTGGCGTTGCCGGGTATTGTGTCTCGTAGGCCGATTCTAGGTTAGATTAAGGCCATTTTTTCAGCTCTTTAAGAGGCTGAGATTATACTATCTATACTAAATATAATCTCTGGGTAACTAGAAGACCTGATTAATCTAAAAATAAACATGACAAACATATAATTCTCAATACCTATCTAACTTGAAGACTAAAAGAATAAACAGTTGTGCAATATATGAGACATGATCTTCATCTGTGAACAATGTCATTACATATCAAATGTAAACAATGATATTACATAAATAGTATCGAGGTGAGATGTACATTGTAATATAGTGATGTATCAATACAATATAAGCATACTCTTATACAAAAATAGAGGTAGGACACTCATTCAATATTCAATATATCAATATACAGGAAACAGTACAATACAATTTTCTAAAAACAGTAACTCAATACCATCATCCCATCAAACCAGTTAATCCTCCCCCGCTTTTTTTTTGAACTACTCCTATTTCTAAACATCTCCCCTCCCTCAACCCCAAACCACCATTAAAGATGTCCCTACCCCGGGGCAAACTCTGTTATATGTATTTTATATGTTAAGTTAAGCCTTTCTTTTTGTTTAAACAGAAAAGGGGAAATGATGTGGTGTGATTTCTTATCAATAAAGAAACTGCCTGGCCCATTCGATGGTCCACCCTTAGGTGGGTGGGAAAACAGAATGGATTCTGGGGAGAGAGGCTGGAAGGATTGCTTTGTCCCTGCCGGCAGACACGGTTAAGATCTTCTCTGGTGCCAGCTCGGGGCCACGAATAATGAATGGGTTGATTATATGTAGAGCTGCCCATAGAGGCTAGTCGGGCCGGCAGTGTTTAAAGAATACGGTTTCGTATTATTTCGGGGCATAGTAGCTGCTGGCGCCGCGCTGGCGGCAGGAAGCGCCTCTCAACAGCAAACACTCTTAATCACCAGGTCATAACTTCAGCTCCTGGGATAAGTTTTTGCTCAAGAAATTTCATGGAAAAAACTTGTTTCATCATTCCAGTACTTTAATGGATATTCAACTGTGTTTTAATTTTAAGGAGAATGCTTTTCTTGTTGAAAATTCTGGAATTATTCAAAACAAAACATTTAGATGAAGTCTAAAGTTGCTCCAAACATCTGTGTATGCATCCAGCGAAAGCAAGTTTTAAATAATAATATACATGCATAACCCAGTTTTATTAAAAGGCTTGGGAAGTGAAGAAAGATGTATGGCATGAATTGAACACCCAGAATCTTGTTTTTGAGATCTTTTTTCTTTGCTTAGTTTTTTTCAATGGAGCAATATCTCTGAGGTTTTCTTTCTAGTAAAGTGTAAGACCAAGTAAGGGGAAGAAATGAATAGGAATAACCACTTGTAGAGAAAATATGTTAACAACATGTCAGAGAGTAAGTAATGCAGAAATAAGACATTCCATATTATTAGAGGAAATTGAATAAAAGTGATGCTTAAATAAGCCTGAATTTAAAGAAATTAGAATTTGGATTATATAAACCCAATATAACATTATGAAATAAATTCTCATTTTCTTCTTAAGAATAAAAAATTCTATTTTATTCATCTATAATTAGCATCAATGAAAATGTTTCTCCAAACATTTTCAAAAGATGAGTATAAATGAACAGTCCTTTAATTGTTAAGTGTTTTCTTTGGCCTTATAGTGTAACACCTTTTGTCACATAGAATACTACATACTGGTAAGAGGTTTCTTCTCATTTGGAGGCATTATTTTTCCACTTAATCTGTTTCAGACAAATAGCAAACAAGTAAAGGGTTTTTGTTTGTTTGTTTTCCAAATAGTATGAATGCCATAAGTCTTAAAATCTGTTGTCCTGCAACTCACTGTGTAGAACAGACTGGAAATGAACTCACAGAGATCTGCTTACCTTTGCCTTACAAATGCTGGGATTGCATGCCTGTTTCACTATGCCCAGTTTAATTATTTGGCCCATAAGTTGGTTGCTGAAAGTAACATGCAATCTTATAATCTCTGCCCTTTTTTGTCTATTATTGACTTTTGCTAAAAGCAAGAAAATTGTGCCATCCCTACCCTTTGCTGTTGAGTCACCCTGGATTCCCAGAAAAACAGGAATATTTTGGATATATTTACCCTGATATAAGAGAAATCATCCATAGAGCTGGGACCAGAGATGAAACCATAACCAACCAGACACCTTGAACAAGACTTTCTAAATATGCACACATATTGATTCCTGCTTCAACTCCTCCTCTTTAGTTTCTTAGATCTTCCATCAGGACTCAAAAATAGGCTTCGGGTAATTGTGTCTATGTTATTTATTCCTCTACTCAATATGGTCACAGTGAATAAGTAATTTCCCTGTTTTTAATCCCTAATCATTACATTTATTGCATATTGGGAATGGGAAGCCGTGCCTATCTTTAGGGGCTTCCAGAATCCAGCTTTGGGACATCATTAAATCCCAGGCTGCTGACTCAAAATATCTGGTGATAAAAGTATTTTGAAAATGTAGTTTTCATTAATTTTCAATACTGCTGTTGAAAATTCAAAAAGTAAACACTAAGTATATGAATACTTATTTATAGAGAAAATGTTACAGTTGATGGGAACAATTACAGTCATTGAAAATAGATATTCACTAAGAGATTATACAGACCTCTGGAACACTTAATCTCTTTATTAGAAAATTTAACATATCAAAGCAGATCATGTGACAAACCCTGCTATTTTTTAGAGATAAAAATACAAATATTTGCAGGAAAATCAAATTTCAGGATACAGACATTCCTATACTGCTGTCTTTGCTCAGAATAGATGAGGCCATACCCACTTCAGCCTCTCCCTCCAGGTGTAGTGAATTGTAAGGATTTCTGCTGTGGTGAACCATCTTTCTCTTATTTCCTGCAGCCTGAGATTCAGAAGCAACCTGACAGTCAGCGTGAAGTGTGGGCTCTCAATTTGACCATGACTATGTTCTCCTGCTGT
This sequence comes from Microtus agrestis, assembly GCA_902806775.1. Taxonomy (NCBI): domain Eukaryota; kingdom Metazoa; phylum Chordata; class Mammalia; order Rodentia; family Cricetidae; genus Microtus; species Microtus agrestis. Next base: position 1,127,041 of record CADCXT010001974.1, read on the forward strand.
AGAGTTATAGAAAACTCTGTCAACCGTGAACATGTAGGACACACTGAAAAAATGACTTATTCTGCAGAGCAGCCAGTATGTCTCTTGTATATTTGTCAGTATGAATTAAGACTGTAATGGCACATGGACATGTTAAAATCATGTCAGAGGAAGCATATCTAAGAACTTCTCAGACATATTAGACTGCAGAAAGGATAAATTTCTCCAGTTGTTCCCAAGGTGAGGTGGACGTCCAGCAATATGTTGGTGATGACTCTTAGTAATTTGTCATTTGACAACCCAGTATGTGCATCGAGGATTGACAGGCAGAAAACTCCAAACCGCCTTGGGGGCTTTAGCTTGCTTGACAGTCACTGTTGAAAGGGCCTACTCTATTATTTTCTGGCTGTCCTTATGTTTACCCACCTGGACACATTGTCCTCTGTCCACCTGTTCATTCATCTGCATGATATCTGAACCTTTAAATCCTGGAGCTGAACTCAATCCTCAGCAGCCTGACTAACAACAGGAGGATCTTTCTTAGAAAAAAAATTATTTTCTGAATACAGAGATTCTTGTTTCCCTATTTGTGGGGATCCACAAATGTCAGTGTGTTCCACTTTGACTGGAGGTCAGAGAGTTTGAGCTTATTTTTGATCTTTTAAAGTGGTTGACAACAGGTGTGTCTGCAAACCCTGACGTAGGGTGTGGTACCTTCCTGTTTTGAACATTAAGATGACTCATAGTGAGGACTCTTTTCCATTCTGACCAAAGAACAGAGAATTCAAGCCAATTTCTGGTCTTTCATTTAAAATAGGAGGTTTGAAATAGAGATTAGCTACCTACAGGACACTTGGTCTAGGGTTTGTTCATTGCATATGCTGGCCAAAACATCTGGAAAAAAATGGCTTTACTCAAGAAACAATGAAAATTGATATCTCAATCATTGAAGCAAGTAACTGTTCTGGTTATTCTTTGTATCATGTTAAAGCAGTCTTTTAACTTATCTCATTTTGCATAGGGGTATAAAAACATATGAAAAATAAAAGTGAGCAAATTTCTATTCACTATACACTGAGTTGCCATTTCAGTACTATCCTGTGTCTAGGTATTTCTTTCATATCTCTCTTCCTCCTACTGATGTTTCTAATCTACATGCTCCTACTCTGGAATGTACAAATCCGTTATAACTGGACCACAACAGAGTCACAACACCTATTGCTCTCCCAGCTTTGGTTTCTCAAAAATATTTTAAACTCTTTGTCTCATTAACACATTATGCTCACTATATATATATGTATAAAATGTTAATGTGTGTGTGTGTGTGTGTGTGTGTGTGTGTGTGTGTGTATTTTCCACAGGAAAATATCTTTAACTTTGTCTTGGCCAGAGGACCAAAATACCATAAGGGTTCTTGGCTCCCTTTCTGATTAAGCATCCCTCTTCTTCTTGTATAGGTTAATGAGTTCCTAGAACCCCACTTTCTGGAAGATTTGCATGAGGAGTAAGTGCCTGAAGGTTACGAGCTCATGTACACAAGTCTCACCCCTCTTTCTGCCATAAGTACTATAGAAAGCCCTAGACAAGAGCTCAACGATAACCTGTTCGTTGGGACTAGCTTACTGTATTTAAGAGCTCTCTTTCAGTCTCTCAAGTTCTCACCTCCACCCCTAAATGAAACTCCTCTCTAACCTCATCTCATTGCCTCTGAAGTTTATTTTTCACACTAAGAAAAAAGGGAAGCAGAAATCATTGTCTTTTGATGTGTATGGATGTTTGCCTGGCACCCTGGCTCTCAAGCTACGGAACACCTGATTTGGAAAAGCTTCTACCACTCCTTAGGACTCCCATTCTTTCCCAACTCTTATTTCTAAATCAAAATGTTTAAGACCTAAAATCCCAATTTTCTGAGAAACCACCACACTGATTTCCAAAGTGATTGCACAAGTTTGCATTCCCACCAATAATGGATGAGTGTTCCCCTTACTCTACATACTCTCCAGCATAGGTTATCATTGGTGTTTTTTTTTTAATTTCAGCCATTCTGACAGGTGTAAGATGGTATCTCAAAGTTGTTTTGATTTACACACATGATTGATAAGGAACTTGAACATGTCCTTAGATATCTTTGGCCATTTGAAATTCTTCTGTTGAGAAGTCTCTGTTCAGTTCAGTACCCTATTTTTAATTGGGTTATTTAGAATTTTAATGTCTACTTTTTTGATATATATATATATATATATATATATATATATATCACCATAGAACCTTCGTCTGGCGGCAGATGGAGATAGAGACAGAGACCCACATTGGAGCACTGGACTGAGCTCCTAAGGTCCAGTTGAAGAGCATAAGAAGGGAGAATATGAGCAAGGAAGTAAGGACCATGAGGTGCTGGTCCACCCACAAAGACACTGAGCCCTAGCTAATGGCAGCTCACCAAATCCAGCGAAACTGGGACTGAACAAGCATGGGATCAAACTGGACCCTCTGAATGTGGCTCATAATTGAGGTAGACTAAGAGGCCAGTGATAATGGCACTGGGATTTTTCTCTACTGCATGTAGTGGCTTTTTGGGATCCTATTCTATTTGGATGCATACCTTCCTAAACCCGGATGGAGAGGGGAGTGCCTTGGACTTCCCACAGGGCAGGGCATCTTACCCTCTCTGAGGACTGGAGAGGGAGAGGGAAAGGATGAGTTGTGGAGCATGAGGGAAGTGGGAGGAGGGGAAGAAGTGGAAATCTTGAATGGTATTATTTATAAAGTAATAAAAAATACTAGAAAAAAGCTTAAAGTAAATTTCAAAACAAGAACAGCAATAAAGACATCATCTAAATTTGGGAAATTGAAAGTATTTTTGCTAGAGTTGTTTAACTAGCTAAACATAAATGATTGGGATTATTGCTTTAATATTTTTATGTGCTTTTGTTATGTAGGTAGTCATCCTAGCAGGATTGAAGTCTATTGAGCATGGGACCACTCTAATAGCCACTTCCATTTGAAACTACATCCAATACTACAGGACTGTGCGAGTTCCCATTTCCTCAAGTTCCTATTTCCCCTCCTCCTTTGCTTAAACAAACAAACCAAGAGCCAGAAATTGAAAGATAAAGAGCTTTATCCATGTATGAATTTGAAGACATATCTATGAAAGAAATGTATTCTGTGCTTCACAGAAGCAAAGACAATGGGAGTTTATTTGAAGTGACGGGTAAAAGATTCCTAAACTTTTCAGAGTTCTTTGTCAAGGATCCCATCAAGGACAAAAGTCTCTGCCAAAAATTAACTAAAATTGTCCTGTCATTCATTTGTGAAGTAGGACACAAAAGGAAAGTCTTGTCTGGTTAGGGACTTAAGATAGAATATAAAACCTTCCCAAGTGTACTCTGACATGTGTATCCCTGTTGTCATTGCTCTCTCTCACCTGTTCTCCCTTCTACTCCACCATAAACTGTCCTAAACTTTATGTTCTGTATGTATCATCTGAATTATTTCTAAGGATCACGAATACCAGGGATATGAGGGTAAGCTGGAGGCAAGTCCCTGTAACATTTCTGGTTTGACTAACTTGAGTTTGATGGTCAGTACCTGGAAGAAAAAGTTATCGTTACTGAGAACAAACAATGGAAAGTCTCTGAAAATACAAGATCAACAGGACCTAAGCCAGTCTGGTGTTTATAAGGCCCTCTGGATATCCAGCTTTTGCTACTGAAATAATTATCCACACTGCTACTTCTTACTCCTGTGATTTTTCAAGCAGGCATTTCAACCTAGGAGCTGTTAGGCTGAAGAATTCTCATACTCGGAACTATTTTGCCCATGGACAGATTAGAGAGAAAATAATTAATTAAGCCTCACATTTTAAATAGGTTTACAATGAACGCTTCTTATGGCGTGTGAATGAGTTCATTTATAACAGAAATAGAAAAATGAAGGGATAAAGGGAACGATTTCTATTTTGTAGTTAATTTAAAATTCAATGTTTTACTCCCTCTACATATTAATATGTATTCATCTACCTTTCAATCCCCGACACTTTGCACCTACTTTTCTGTAATGGACTTAATTAAATATTTTTAAAATATAACGTTTAACAATTCAACAAAATGCTATTATTCTCTGCTTTAATTTGACATCACTACAACTCGTTATTTCTTCATTTTCCATGTGCTTAAGCTATTTAGTAAACTCCATTTCGCAGAAAAAAAAAACATTTAGAGGCACACTGCTGGTGGAGCAATAGTGTCTAGCCTCAATGTGCACAGTTCTTTCACTTCATTGGCTCTCTCCATGAGGTAGCCACGGCATTTTCACCACACCACGAGTTCCATGCAACCTGATATAAAAGGTATTAAAAGTCCAAAACACAACTGAGTAAAAAGAAGGTATTGATGACTTCTGAGCAACAAACGTAAGTGAAAGTAGTACAGGCTTTTGCTGTGAACTAGGCAAGTATTATGTGTGCTACAAGGATTCATTTTAGATAATTAATCTGAATCATAAAGGATTACAATTTGGCAGTTGTCAGAAAGTTAAGAAAATATCAACATTTTCAATTGTTCCAAGTGATGCATGAATTAATACATGCATAAATCCCATATTTATGCATTTCTAGCATTTGTACACTTCCGTCATTCCTTAACCATGTGTCATAATGAACTATTGATCCTTTAGCTGAATCTGAGTAAGAAAATGACTGTTAATGCCATCCTGGTATATTTAAAAATGTCATTAAATGCACTATATTTCTCAGTCTATTTCAGGACATTATAAATAAGTGTAATAAGTAAAGAACATTCACCACACATAAAACATTAGAGGATAGCAGTTCATCATTGTGAATAAATAAAATAACAATTCTCTAAATACTCCTGGTAAATTATTATCATACTATATCATTTAATCTTCAGCATTTCACTTTGGTCTTCATTATCTTCAGAAAAGTCACACTTGGGGTCATAGGGATGCTTTTCATCAAAACAAATTTGTCTGGTCATGTAGAGAATTAAAAATGTCTTCAGCTACATCAACAGGTCCCAAGAAGTGTTTTTGTGCAGGGAAGGGAACTATTAGCAAAATATGAAGTATGGAAATTTAAAAATCACTTATGTAATCTCTAAAAGCCTTTCCTACTCAAACAACTTTGGCATTCAAACTAAATAAATCTGAATTTTTGGAGGCAGAAACAGTGCCTTCTTTTAACTTCTTCATTTCTCAGCCATGAACAGTCTATTCATACATAAAGAAAAGAAAACATGTGGGCACATACTCGATTGTATCTGTGTACATGTGTCTGTGTAAGATGTTTCTGACAGCTTTAGACATATTTATATCAATCATGTTATGAACTCATAAGTTTAAACACTACTTACATCTGTTTTAGATATTTCATTATTTGTTGCCTTCAATATTCTGTGTGAATATCAAGGAGAAAACACAGGCATGAGGTTGTAGCTTAGTAGTAAAGCTATGAGATACAAGGACTCAGTTCAGCTAAGCACTGAAAACACCCCAGCAATAAACAACTTGATCCTGGTATTCTGATGTCTTGCAGCGGAGTCCCTGTGCTCAACTCACAGCTTGCATCATATGATCATGTTGAATGTTAAAGACATTGGTGTATATCCATAGTCACTTTAATGTTTATAATACCAGCTCGGGATCAGATGTTTGGGTAAAGATTGATTCATAACTCTTATTTTGAATCATAATATTGTAATTTCATATGACTGTAATTTTTCACAGTGTAGAAACTCTGCTATTCCCTTTAGTATTTCTTTCAAAATATTAATCAGAGAAAAGAGCATAAAGACATAAACAGACACAAGTAAAAATACCATTCAAAAGAATAAATGCCTATTTCCAGTTGATTAAGCTTGGATGCATATGGCTTCACTAAATATATTTCTTCCATCAAGAGATCAGGGAGAGCAAACATAGTCATTTTGGAAGTCCAATGATAATCACAAGTGTTAAAGCAGCAGTAAAGACCTGTTAAGAGAAAACTTGATCTAGACCAGAGAATGGAATCGCTAGTCTGGATAGAAGCCCAACATTTTGTTTGTGCTCATCTTTAGCTATATTAAAGAAATAGCAGACATAATATCCTTTTTATTTTCAGAATTTCTGCCTTAACCCTACAAGTCACTATTGATCTTTCCTGGGCTGGATCTGCCTACCTCTTGGGGTCTTAGTCAATGAACAACCTCTTGCTTAAAAAAATAGATATTATTTTTTAATTAAAGTATATTTATATCATTCTCTCCACCTGTTCTACCCAAACTCTTTCCATGTACCTCTTCTTGAACTTTCTTTATGTCCTCTCCCAGACTCATTCTATCTACTCTTTGATTGTTGGTATGTGTGTTTATGTTCTGAAATATATAAATGTAACCTACTCAATCTGTATAATGCTATTTATAGTAATCATAGCAAAAGAGGTGGCAGAAAGATTGCAAGAGTTGAGAAATAGGAAGCTTGCTGTAAGATTGTGTCTCCTAGGAATGTTAGAGAAGCTAAATCAAGGAGGTCCCAGCAACATGGCTCTCTAAACAAGACCTGAACAGGAAAGATATCAATGGACAGGCTAACATGGAAGAATGAAATCTCATGGGGTCTCAACCTGTACAAAGAACTACAAACAATGAAAAAATGCTGAGAGCAAAAGAGGGGCTTCTTTTCGAAAAACAAGGAAAGAGCACCCCTTTTTTCCATTGCTTTCTTTTGGATGCTGGCTTGAACTTATTTTTTTTTATGGTAACTTTATCTCTAAAATTATCCTTGCCACCCTGTGGCTGCTTCTCAGATAAGAGTTTGACCTGTGTGCCAACCAAATAGTGCAATAGTTTTTCCACTTCTTTCCTCAATTCTCCTCCTATAGGAAGCTGTTTGCCCTGGGGAATGTTCTTTTAAACTAATAAAATTGTCCTTGAGTTACTGTTTGAGTCCATTGTTAAATTATCTTATTAAGGAGACTAAGACTCCAAAAGTGACCAATTTCCCTGGTACCACAGCACATTTGTATTCTACTACTTGAATCTTTGCTCAACTCCTCCCTAATTACATAAATCATTCCTACTTCTTTTCATAAATGCCCCCAAAGGAAGAGTTAGCCTATACTAATATCACATCATATATAATTCTTGGTTAGCACAATTGATCAATTTTTTCATTATAATATTATTATATTAGAAATGATCTCTACCTGGAAGAGATCATTATTTAAGGCAGACCTGCACTCTACAGATTGAGTATTAATTATATCATTCATTCATCATTCTATGTTGCAACCAAAGAAACATATATTGAAATATTGAAAATATTGTAACATTGAACCCTGTCTCTCCTTTAGGATCATTTTAATGTTTGCTTGTATCTGCAAACCTATATACTCACATGCATTGAATCAACTAAGTTGAACATTTTAACTAACTTATTTTGTATTTCATACTATTAAAGTTATTATCAAATAAAGTATGCTGTCACAAATAAAACCATTGCTACGGAAGTGCAGTTCAGGTTGTAGTGTACATAGCCCATACCAAAAGAAACTTACCACTGCAAATCATAGAGTTCTATAAGCACAGGAAAACATTCTACAACACCATGCACTTAGGACATTTATTCACCAATCTAAACATTTTGAAGTTCACACTACTGGTATTGCCTCAGCAGTTACAAGAACAAGTCAGTCTCATTTTTATAGTATTTTTACAATGCTACCCTTTTATTTGCATTGTAAAATGTATCTACTATAAACTTAGGGATCTGAATCTGTATTAGTCAAGATTTCTATTGCTGTAACAGGACAACATGACCAGAAACAATTTGAAAGCAAGGAGTTTATTCCATCTTATATAGTCGTATCACAGTTCAGCATGAAGGGATGTCAGAGCAGAAATTCAAACAAGGCAGGACCCTAGAGGCGGGAACTTAAACAGAGCATGGAGGCACCCATATGAGCACCAACTTAATTATATTGTGTGCTGGTAGGTACTGAACACACCATTATATATTCTAGGTAAGTGCTGTACCACTGAGGTAGAATTCTGATCTTTCAAAGAATCCTGACTTTCAAATTTTGGCCATATTTGATGGGAGGAAAAACTGAGGTAATTAAATGTAATAACAACAATTTCATAATCCTAGAAAAATTAAAATAAATGACTCCACAATGTTTATCCTTCTTTTGTAATCTCACATAAAATATGTGATTTAATAATCTTAAAAATGGACTAGCCATTTTTTTAATTTTTTCTTTCTTTCTTCAACCATAAGATTCACTCCTTCCTTTTCTTCTATAACCGAACACCAAATCTCCCATATTCTCTGTACACTCTCATTTTTCTTTCTCTTCAGCCATCCTGGCCCCATCCTTATTTTCTGTCCTCCTCTCATCAAAGTCTTCTTCCTTTTAACTCTCTCTGCCTAGAGTGTTCATCAACCTGCCGTCAATCTCATGCCTTTGCTTCCTTGTGCTGCCTACTTCCCTCATCTTTTCTATTTACTTTACTGGAGATTTTTTTACTTCTGTCTAAACTCTACACATCTTTTTGGTTCAAGTACTTATCACCATCAAAGCACATTTACTTTATTTTCTTATTTCTTTTTTTTTTTTTTGCCTTCCTGCTGGAATATAACTTCCCTTAGGAACAGGGATTCCTTTGATTAGTCTCTACTTGGTAAGAGAAGGGGAACTGAGAAGAGGGAGTTTAATTCCCTTTCATCTAGGTACAGTAATTGTATAACACTGTGTTGAAGCATTTTTAAAAAGTCTTATTGCTGGAAAAGTTCTTGTATGATCAGACCTAATAATATTAGATGAAAAGGATAACTAAAATCTCTTTCTTCTCTCTAGGAAATATTCTACTATTCATAGAAGAGGAAAATTAATCAGATGGCACTTCATATGGTCCAAAAGGCAATAAAAACTTATACTTCCATGAGTTCAAATGGCATTTGCATGAAATTTCTAGATTAAGCACCAAGGTCTTATAAATGATGACAATATCTCAAATGCCAAAAAGAATTATTCATCAAATATGATACAGAGACATGTAAAATGTGTCTAGTCCATAAGAAAGTAAACATCTATTCTGAATAGATAGCGTAAGTGTTCAGGAGTTTTCTACATAGTATAAAAGAATAAAAAAGTTCTACTTTTGTTTCCTCTCTCCTTGGGGATGAAGGAAAATGGTAGAGTTTGTCTCATTTATAAATAGAGGAAAATACATTATTCTTTAATCCTGGAAATATTGTGTCACCTGACGTGTGCATCTACAGATTCTGTGGTCTCTTTCCATTACTACAGGACTACATGTGGAATACCAATTCCTCATTTTTACCCTGACTGCATAAATTAAATCTGTCTTGACTGTCTCCTCCTTTTCTTCAACATCATATAAATGGAATACATTAATTCACAGGTGAGGAAACTTCTTAGATCCTTCACAGATTGTGGCAAAATAAATACAAGGTCTAGCAAATAAGATATTGAAGAATGAAAAAAAATCTTCTGATCAACTGAAATCTCACATTTCACACAACTCTTTAGATAGCTATAAGAAAAACAGAGGAAAATTGACTTCTGCCCATGTCATGAGTAAACATACTCCCCACTGCATACAAGATCTCAGGATCTATGTGCAAGCACAACTTTGACCAGGAAAGAACAATGAACATCCATACACACCTTAGCATCAATTTCAAGTTAACAGCAATGACTGGGACCCTGACAAAATAAACGTTTTCCTTTCAAAGCATGGTATAACAGCCTACTAGGTAATTACTTTGATTTTAAATGTCTATAATTCCAGTTCCCAAGATGGTTCATAATAGCTCAGTGAGAAAATGAGGACATGCAGATGAAGTCTTTCACTGTGTATTTATGCAGTCAAAAAATGGAGAAGGAAAACTAGAGCCTGAATTCACAAAACCTAATTTATAAGAGTTAAATTTTTATTATGTGGCTTAAGGGCCCCTTTGGGAAGGACTAGAAGCAGAGAGAACCTCTGAGACTTCTCAATTGAAAGCTATTATTTCAACAGTCTTTTGGGAGGGCTGCTTCAGCAATATCCTCCTACAGTTGTCAATTTGTTTCTTTCTAGTTTGAAGCTAAACACTCAAAAATGAAAGGGAAGAAATAAAACACCGTGCAGCCAAGCTGTCTCTGGGACACATGCTTCTGTCAGTCACCATATTCCTGATCTATTGTAGCAATATGTCAAAGATGTGCAGTCATTGTGCAATTTATTACAGCAGTGCATCAGCAGGGTGAGCCTTTCAGGAGTGTGACTTCCAGGCGCAAGCCTTGCTTGCTGCCTTAATTTATTTTCTCTGAGTTTGGTGTAAAAGACAGAGTTGGGGAGAGTTGTAGTCAAGACTGGAAACTACTTTGGCACATACGTTAAAATGACTCTTGAAACTCAGGTAACAACAATGAAAATCAAGCCTTTCACTTAATGCTTATCTTTAAACAGGTTAGAATGTAAAGGCTTGAATATTGTTATGTCTTACAGATTTATTCTGAGAACTAGTGAGTGCATGTGTTTGCTGTTGACTTCTTAATATTTTCCACTGTAATAATAATATGTTTGAACTATAATGATAGCAAGAGGATATATGTATCTTCCATTTCTTATTTATTTTTTATTGTAATGTTACAGGTTGAGTTAAAAAAGAAAATAAATTTTCCAAGTAAAGCACTTATTAATATTTTAAATCTCAATGTCAATTTTATCAATACTTCAACCATGTCCATGTGACTTGTTTTTTTTACGCCTATGTTGATATTTATTCTTTGCATGCAGTAAACTAGTACATAAATTTTGTCATGTTTGACTAAATAGGTCTCATTACAGAGCAGGGCTCACTGGATAACGTGAGAGTTTGGAGGCAGAATCTATGTCACTAATAACCTCCTTGTTCATTCACTGCTCAAACTTGCAACCTACTTCTGTCCTTGTTAGTGTTTCTATTGCTATGAAGAGACACCATGACCATGGCAACTCATATAAAGAAAATACTTAATTGGAGTGTTTGCTTACAGTTTCACAGGTTCAGTCCATTATCATCATAACTGGGTGCATAACAGAGTGGAGGTTGATGTGGTGTTGGAGTTGAGAGTGCTACGTCTTACAGGCAACAAGAAGTCAGCTGACACACTAGGTATTATCTTGAGCATAAGAAACCTCAAAGCCTCCCACCACAGTGACACACTTTCTTCAACAAGGTCATACATAGTCCAACAAAGACACCTGTCCTAATAGTACCACTCTCTATGAGATTATGGATGCCAAGTACATTCAAATTACCACACCAGGATTCCAAAATCTTGATATATTGCCATTACATGTACAGTTTAGTGACTGATCTTGGCTTAAATTTTGCTGCGGGAACTGCTTCTGCTCCTTCAGCCAATAGCTGCTAAGATACCAGGCCACTGGGGCATGGTCTCTTTCTCTTTAAAAAGCAGTGGCAGCCCTCCGCTTGCTCTCTTGCTCCAGTGACTAGACTCCTTTCCTGGCTGTCATGTAGGATGGTGTTCTATAAGTTTTTCCCCTCAAATAAATAACCCTTTGAATCCAAACAGGTGTGGGATTATTTTGCTCATTATCTGGTTCCCAACGTGGGGCCCAAACCCACAACCCTGAGATTAAGAGTCTCATGGTCTACTGACTGAGCTAGCTGGGCAGCCCAAACAAAAAACCCACCCATTCCTTTTTACAACAAAATTTAATATTAAAGAATCTTAAATTTTAGTTAATAACACTTCCTACTAAAGATTTGGGAGCAACATCATTGGCTCCAAATTAGATTTATTGACTATAAATCTGAATTTTAATCCCAGACATGGTGATACACACTTTGAAGCCATTGATTCAAGGACTTGAGAGTCTTAGAATGGAAGATTATTGTAAGTTCACAGACAACCTAGGCTTCACAGTGAAACCTAGGAAAGCCACAATTTTAGTGTAAAACTGTCTAACTTAAAAAACAAATCAATTTGCATTTTTAAAAACACTCATATTTTCAAACATAGAATAAGAAGATCTTTAATTTGTGAAGTTCAGTAATAGGCTCTATAATGTAACTCTGAGTCTGTAGAAAACACCTAAACCATACCTAAAAATAAATTCATTACTTTTGCATTGGCATAATAAGATATTTTTAATGAGATTTAAAAAATAACTGCAAATTTATGATCAAAGACTTGTATGTAGTATGAGGGAGGATTTGAGTTCTATGAATGTTTCTATTTCCAACTCTATCACTCACTCTCTAAGCTTATTCTGACAAAAATGAAATAATGATAGTAGCAATGGTGATGATAATAATAACATAACAGCTAATTTGACAATAATGTCAAATATAAACCAAAACTCTTAAAGAGCTGCTGAATGACAGCTATTACTAGTTACTTTCTAGGGGCTGATAAGCAGTTTTCAGGAACGCACATGACAGAAGGAGAGAATGCATTCCTTCATGTTGTCATCTGACCTACACACCCCTGCCATAGCAGGCACATGTATAAGTACACATATAAACACCCACGAAGAAAATAACAAGGTAAATAAATACATATAAAAATATGCTTTAAAACCTCCAATAAAGCAGATTATTAGCTATTGCAGTTAATATTATGTCATTCCTTTTAGTATTTTTTATAATATCATTATATCTTTTCTCCCTTCCTTTCTTTGAGATCATCCAATATACTTCTCCTTGTCTTTTTCAAATTCATGTCCTCTTTCTTCATTAATTGTTCCTACACACACACATACACACACACACAAACACAGACACACATACACACATAAATACAAAATAATACTATGTTTGATAAAACTTTTAAAAAAGCAGAGCAAAATTAAAAGGATGCTGTTACATTGTCCTTCTTGCTGGACATGCTCTTAGGACTCGAGTTCAACTTTTTCTATTTGGTGTGCTAATCAATTTTATGTTGGCACAATGGGTTTTAGTTCCGGTATGGCTGGAGTGTCTACACATTCCTCAGGATTAACTTCCCAAGAGCTTCTGATTCTAGTAGAACCTGTTTTGCATCTACTATTTTTAACTTAAGAATGTGCTCATTACTCTCTCCAGGTCCAATCTTTGTTCAAAACAGAAAAGTCTATAGAAACATCTATTTTGTTTCTTTTGCACTAATCTGACATGAGAAGTAGAAAACAGTTTATATGTCTTCCCTAAAGGTGGTCTCAGTAAATGAAGTAAGACATTGTATCGAATGCTACACAGCATGTTTTCCTTTTACCCTAATATTACTTCTCATTACACACTTTTTCTGGAGAATGTAAGGAATGGTGAAGCACAACATAAGCTTGTTTGTGTATCTACACATCTGTCACTTCTTCTAGTACCTTGCTACCTCAGTGAGGTCAACCCCTGGAGCCATGCAGAACTGAGCAGCATGTTGGTTTAATTTATGTTTCCCCATCATTCTCTCTCTCTCTCTCTCTCTCTCTCTCTCTCTCTCTCTCTCTCTCTCTCTCTCTCTCTCTCTCTCCCTCTCCTCTCCCTCCCTCTCCCTCTCCCTCCCTCCCTCCCTCCCCCTCCCTCCCTCCCCTCCCTCTCTCTCTCTCTCTCTCTCTCTCTCTCTCTCTCTCTCTCTCTCTCTCATTCTCTGTTTCTTTCTCTCTTCTGACCCCCTTTGTTACAGCTCTAAAGGAAAAGATATCACCAATGCAAGTATTGTGACTTTAAGCAAAAAGATTTCCCCAGTGCAAGTATTACAGCTCTGAAGGGAAATATATTCTGGTAGTCAGGAGGTAAGAAATATCACGAAGTAACACTGCACATCAAACCTCATACAAGAGATTTATTTGGAAAGACACAAGAGGATAGTTGCCTCTGTTTAGGAGAGAAGCAGCAAAGAACTCAACAGGAAGCAAGTTTTATATGTAGTTTTTGTGGAGGAGGGGATATCCATGTTGGCCTGGGATTGATTGGATTTTGTGGCCTAATCATGGAGAAAGCTCAGGGATTGGTATGGGATTTTTTTTTCTCTGTAGAACAAAGCTTAGCTTCCTGAGACTCCAGGAGAGTAGTCTGGGGTGATGGTCAGGGCCACTCATGGGTCAAAGTAATTATACCAACCTTTATACTTGATAACAAAGCTGTTAAAACACACAAGCAATATAGGTAAAGTTTGTCTTTGTGTCAAACAGAGGATTGAAATAGAATTATGGACAGATGGTTTCTATGCTATATTAGTAGATTCATGCCATCTCTCTGCATCTTCTAGCACTGAGATGAGTCAAATATCTTCAAAAGAATGGGTGAGACACAATGAACATACAGTGTGCTAAAAAGATTCTCCTACAAACTCTCCCAGGTGCTCTGACACAGCTCAGAGAGGATGTTGCAATTGGACATAACTTTATTAATATATCTGGTTTAAGTTTTCTGAAGTTTAACTCTTAAAAATAGTATTCTTATTTAATTCATTTATACCCTGAGTAAAGTTGCTTCTATGTTGAAAATAGCCTACAATGATGAATCCCATTGTTGATTGTGCATAAAATTAACAGGATGACTCTAAACATGAGATCCATTCTTCACCCAAAAATGTAGCATCAATTATTCTTTATGAGTCTCCCAAACCATCATTGCATAAAACTCTGCAAGGAGGTATTAACTTCCTATCTATGTTAATATATACTTCATATTAATAAATCAAGTTTTCTTGACCATATTGTTGACAATTAAGGCAAGTGCATCTTTCTAAATTTTATATTACCCAAACGGTTTTATATTATGATCTGAGGTTTCCCTACAAATCCGTTTGTCTCTCATTAACCACCAGGATACTTATTAAAGCCTTTCAACAGGTATTTAAGTCATGAAGGTAGAGTCTTCACAGAAAGACTGAGGGCCTGAACTGGAACAGGATAAGCTCTCTTCCCTCAGGAGAAAATAGATGGAGAGTACTTAGTGTCTTGCTCATCTTCCTCCTATGTGACGTTGCAACAAAGCATCTTCCATCAGACACCGAACCTGTATTCCTACATCCTAGACTTCCTCGTCTTCAAAATTTAAGGTATAAAATTATATTTTTGGGAAATTCATAGCACCAGATAATGTGTTATAGGAGCATTAAAGAATAAAACAGCACTAAATAAAACTCAGGAGACATCAGTTCTCTTCCGTTCCACTAGCTCTTTAATGCCTCGCATTTCAGCAACCATGGAGGTCTCTGTACGGGCAAGTTGAAGAGCCTCAACCTTTCCAGGTTTCCCATAGAATCAAGTGGTGTGGTTTTGACCATCTTTACAACTTAAGCTCAGCATAATCATTCAATTCTTGCAATAAATATTTGATGCTTCCTCTCAAAATGGAAGGGAATTTTATAGTATTCACTCACTATGGTTCATGCTTGGAGTCAAACCCAGAGTTCATTATAAAGCAGCTACTATCTCAAGAGGATAAGCTACTGATGATTCAAATTTGCTGTTGTTACAACAGAGGTCACAGTACTGTTTGGACAGGGTAAAAATATTACCTCGGGAGTCCACTTATTTTAAACAGATCCTCTTTTATTGAGAGTGTAACCATTTATTTTGCCTCTCTCTAAGTTATATATTATATATTGAACTGTTTTTTTCCGGTTCACATTATAATAATTTCCTTTTTGTTTTTTGTGCTTCCCACGTAGCACTTTCTGGCCTTGAACTTGCTTATGTAGACTTACCAGTCTACATAACCTTGAATTTCCCATCTTCTTTCCCCTTTCCCCTGCCTTCCCAATGCTAGGAATACAGCCTCTGTCTCCATGCCCAACTATATTATTTATTGAAATTTCATAACTATTTTTCTGTTAACATATTTTTGTTTTTCCTTTGCTTTTAATATCCTCAAAGCACCATATACAAATAAAGAATTTTGTTTTAAATATTGGTACAACAGAAACTATTTATTTCAGTGCCTAAAGTTTTATTACTCTCTACAAAATTGAAATTTTTGTAACTTATTAACACACCCTTAACTTCTTGGCTTCCAAGATACTCATTGTGAGCTCATGCTGGCATTATTTATATGAGATCATAGTACAGAAAATATTTTATCATCAGTTACTTAAATAATAATAGTTTGCTAAATTTAATCAGCTTGTAAGATCTCTTAATGCCTTCATGACCAAATAATGATATTACTTGCAGCTTAAATAGATTTATGCTGGTTTTCTCAAATATAAACATAACAAAGCAAGATGCTAATTTGGAAAAACTTGGCAACTCATATTGCTGAAAAGTTCATTAAGCTAATTCAGATATGAAATTTTTCAGTCTCTACTTGACTTCATATTGGCTCATTTTTTTCAACAAAGTAAATATGCTATGCATGTTATGTGTTTGCCCTATTTCAAGTTTATTGCATATGCATAGCAGGCTAGAAGGCATGCTCTCAGATACTTATGTGCAGCTATCTCTTTTTTTTTCTGTATGTAAATTTCTGCAGTGAGGCCTGGAGCATGAGTGTCCGATGTCTACTCTTCCTTTAAAAATTCCATGTATTGCCAAAAAACCCTTACAGCTTCTCAGAAATATGAATTCAATACATGAGCATCAGCATCTCATGCTGAAGAGACACCAGTTATTTTCTAGGTGAATACACTCATGATCCTGACCATTGGCTGTTATTCTTGTCTGGGAACACATCTCTTTTAGGTGAGTCCAGCTTCAGTAATGCTTTAATTTGCAAGACTAACCAAGCTGAACCATCACTGAAATGTATGTGGTTTTGAATCAAAGGGATTGTGTTAAAAATAGACACCATTAACCCTACTGCACTATCGTCCCAGTCTTACCGAATAGGAATGCCAGTGGCATAGACTACAGGAAATTACCCAGGGTAGCTGAGGCCTTTTTGCTGAGCTCCGATTTTGGTCTTATTTTGAAAAGCTACTTACTTTTACATTTAATTCACAGGAACTTTTACATTTAATTCACGGGAACATTTTTGTACAATGTTATTTTTGTTTCTTTCTTCGTTTAGTCATTGATCAAGCAAATATTTTCTGAGTACAGCAATGTGTGACACTTGGAATATTCAATTATAAATATAGAGAGACGAGAAATACATCATCTTTTTATTTATTTTTATGTATAATTGTGTGTGTATTTGCACCAGTGCATATGTATGCAGAACTCCCAGGTCAATTACTCAATTGTTTCTCCATCTTATATGTTGACATAAAACCTCTTATTGAACCATGAAATCATCAATTTCAAGGAACTGTCTTTCTAGCAAGCGCCATGAATGCTTCTGTCTCCTACCTCCCAGTTCTAGGACCACAGGCATGCCTAACTTTGCCCAGCTTGTAAGGGAGCACTGAAGAATGAACTTAAACCTCATGATTTTGTGGCAAGCACCCCACTGACAGAGCTATCTCCCCACCCCTTAAGTTTCTAAAGGAAGGAAGCAACTTATAATTTATTATTACTGGAATTCATGTTGATACAAGTTACATGCTTGCCTAGTAAAAATTTATACCATACTAGAAGTCCTTTTTAAGAAAAGTCAATAATGCAGAGAAGTTAAATGTTCTATATATACTAAAGGTGATGCTGTGGGACACTGTTTTACCACCATGCCTCTATCTCCAATTGGTGCTAATTAATTTCTTCCTCATTCCACTTCTTCCTGAAAAGAAGTGTGTTTTAATTTTTTACTAAGGCTAATTTCTTATAAATTAACCAAGGTATAGTATCAATTCATTTATATTGTCCAGAATCTGAACTACCCAACTTAAACAACTCAATCATAAAAGCAAAAGCTCGGGATTTAATATATTATTAAGTCTAGATTAAAAAGCTTAATCTATATTTTACAATTATTAAATTATTCTTCAAAAATTATATGGAAGTTTAGAGACAGACTCAGGGTTTGAAGCGTCCATCTAACATTATTTCTGAGTTTTTACTTTGTTTTTAATTTCAGCTTTATTGGTGAATATGCTTCTTTAGAGCAAGAAGTAATATAATGGTAATTTATTGACTTTTCTTTTTGCCTCAGATCTGTAAAGTATTTATTTGGCATCATAGAAATGCCAACATGTGCAATCCAAGAAACAAAAACAAAGAAAAAAAACTCTATTTACAACTAACAAAAGACCAAAAGGAATAGACAACCCAGCAAAGCACAACTCCCTTCAGCCACAAAAAGAAATATATCTAGTCACAATTATACCAAAAGAAAATGAAGGTGAGGAAATCCTGCTTGGAAAATATCAAGACACATCACAATTATGCTAACCTCTATCATTTCCTCCAAGAAGGATTTCTCAGCTGCTTGAATCTGTAAGTGTATTCCTGTTGCCAGCTTTGGAAAGTTTTTGTCATTGTTGCAGCTTTCCACTTGTATTCATGTATGTACCTATGACTGGAAATGTAACTTAGTAACAATTGGACAGATACTAAAGACTTGGATTACAGCCATGTGCCACTATGCCCAGAGTTTGTGCTTTTTGTTATTAAGATTCATAGTTCTTACATCAAAAAACATCCACCATGCTGGGCGGTGGTGGCGCAGGCCTTTAATCCCAGCACTCGGGAGGCAGAGGCAGGCAAATCTCTGTGAGTTCAAGGCCAGCCTGGTCTAGAAGAGCTAGTTCCAGGACAGGAACCAAAAAAGCTACAGAGAAACCCTGTCTCGAAAATAAAAAAAATAATCCACCATGATCAAGCTGGCTTCATCAAGAGGTGCAGGGATGCATGATTCAACATTGAAAATGTATCAATATAATCTGCCATATAAATAAACTGAAAGAAAAATAAAACTTATGATCATGGCATTAGATGCTGAAAACGTATATTACAAAATCTAACACCCCTTCATGATAAAGGTTCCAGATAGGTCAGGGATACAAGGAACGTATCTAATCATAGTTAAAGAATATACAACAAGCCAACAGACAACATCAAATTAAATGGAGAGAAACTCAAAGTGATTCTACTAAAATAAAAAACAAGACTAGGCTGTCCACTCTCTCCATGTCTATTCAACATAGTACTTGAAATTATGGCAAGAAAAATAAGACCACAAAAGGAGATCAAGGGCATATAAATTGGAGCAGAAGAAGTCAAACTTTTGCTATCTGCAAATGATATGGTAGTATACATATGTGACCCCAAAAGTCTACCGGGGAACTCTGACAGCTGAAAGATACCTTCAGTAATGTGGCAGGATTCAAGATCAACTCAAAAAAATCAGTAGCCCTCCTATAAACAAATGATAAAAAAGTGGAGAAAGAAATCAGAGAAACAACACCCTTCACAACAGCCACAAATAACATAAAATAACTTGGGGTAACATTAACCAAAGAAATGAAAGTCCTGTTTGAGAAAAACTTTAAGTCATTGAAGAGAGAAACTGAAGAAGATACCAGAAAATGGAAAGAACTCCCTTGCTCTTGAATAGTTAGGATCAGCATAATAAAATGGCAATTCTATCCAAGGTAATCTATACATTCAATGTAATCCCCATCAAAATCCCATCACAATTCTTCCCAGCCCTTGAAAAATCCATTCTCAACATCATACAAAAAGCAAAACAAGATAGCCAAAACAGTTCTGTACAACAAAGCAACTTATGGAGGCATTTTCATTCCTGATATCAAACTCTATTAAAGAGGAACAATAATGAACAGTTTGACATTGACATAAAAACAGACAGGTTGATCAATTGAATTGAATTGAAGACCCACATTCTAATCTACACACCTACTAACACCTGATTTTAGACAAAGAAAGTCAAATTATACAATGGAAAAGAGTGCTGGCATAATGGATGTGGACATGTAGAAGAATGAAAATAGATCCATCTATCCCCATGAGCAAAACTCAAGTCCAAATGGATCAAAGACTTCAATATAAATCAGACCACACTGAACCTGACGGAAGAGAAAGTGAGAAGTAATCTTCAATTCATGGGCACAGGTCACTACTTCCTAAATAATACACCAGTAGCACAGACAACTGAGAATAACAATAAATAAATGGGACCTCCTGAAACAGAAGTTTCTGTAAAGCAAACAACATAGTCAATAAGGCAAAAGAGCAGCCTACTGAATGTTATACTAACCCTATATCCAAACAGAGGACTGATCTCTAAAATATATAAGGAACTCCTGTATTTAGATATTAAAATTCTTAATGATACAATTAAAAAATGGGGCACAGATCTAAACAGAGAATTGTCAACACAAGAATCTCAAATTTCCAAAAGACACTTAAAGAAATATTCAACATCCTTGCTGGGCAGTGGTAGCACATGCCTTTAATCCCAGTACTGGGGGAGGAGGCAAAGGCAGTCAGATCTTGTGAGTTCAAGGTCAGCCTGGTCTATAAGAGCTAGTTCTAGGACAGGCCCCAAAGCTACAGAGAAATCCTGTCTTGAAAAACAAAGACAACAACAACAAAAATGTTCAACATCCTTAGTCATCAAGGAGGGAAATGCAAATCAAACAATTCTGAGATACCATCTTATACCAGTCAGAATGGCTAAGATCAAATTACCAAAGATAGCTTATGCTGGAGAGGGTGTAAGGAGAATACTCCTCCATTGCTGGTGGGAATGCAAATATGTACAACCATTCTAGAAATCAGTATGGTGGTTTCTCAGAAAATTGATAATCAACCTACCTCAGGACACAGCAATACCACTCTTTGGCATATACCCAAAAGGATGCTCACTCATACTCCAAGGACATTTGTTCTACTATGTTCATAGCAGCATTATTTGTAATAGCCAGAACTTGGAAACAACCTAGATGACCTTCAACTGAAGAATGGATAAAGAAAATGTGGTACATCTACACAATTCAGTGAAAAATAATGACATCTTCAAATTTATATGCAAATAGATAGAATTAGAAAAAAATCATGAGTGAGGTAAACTCTTGGGGACTGTAGACCACCAGAACTGATTTTTTTTGTAAACAACTCATTTTCCTCTGCTCTGAGCATCCTGAAACTTCTCTGTGCAATAAGGCTGACCATCCTAGAACTTACTCTGTAGGGCAGGTTGCCCTTGAACTCAGACATCTTCCTGACTATGTACCCCGAGTGCTTGGATTAAAGGTGTGCAACAACATATCCTAGAAATGTATATTTCTTATATGCAGCAAAAGGAAGGGTTCTGGTTTCATACCCATTTTGTTAATCTGTGTCTTTTTATTGAAGGTTTGAGGTCATTGATATTGAGAGACATCATTGAGCAATAATTGTTAATTCCTGTTATTTCAGTGGTGGTGCTGGTAGTGGTGGTGGTTGTAGTGATGGTGTGTTTATGTGTGTTTTTCTTCTTTATTTTTAACTGATGTGAGGTTTTTTATTCCCTGTATTTTCATGTGTGTAGTTGACTTCCTTGGTTTAGACTTTCCTTCTAGCACTGTTTTATAGTACTGGATAAATATTGTTTAAATTTGAGTTTATCATGTAATATCTTATTTTCTCCATTTATGGTATTTGGAAGATTTATTGGGTATAATAGACTGGGTCAACATCTGTTGTCTCTTAGAGTCTACAGCAATCTGTCCAAGTCCTTCTGGAATTTGGAATCTCCAATGAGAAATCATATGTATTTCTAATTGGTCTGCCTTATAAGTTACTTGGTCTTTTTCCTTTGTTAACTTAAAAAGAAAACTATACTTATGTGTGAAGAGGGAACCTCAAAAGAGAAAATGCTTCCATCAGGTTGATGTGTAAGCAAGTTTCAGAGGAGGGTGAGGATGAGGTATTTTCTTAATGAATAGTAGTTGGGATGGCTCAGGCCACTGTGGGTAGTGCCACCCTTGGGTAGATGCCCTACGTTGTATAAGAAAGCAAACTAAATGAGTTATGAGGAGCAAGCCACAAGTAGTGTTCCTCCGTGGTCTCTGCTTCAGTTCCTGACTCCAGGTTCCCACTGAGTTTTCCTTGGAAATACACCGTAATTGGGACATGTAAGCAAAATAAATATTTTCTTTCCTTAAATTGCTTTTAGTCAGCACTTTTACCACAACAGAAAGCAAACTAGAACACATCTTTCATGCTACAAAGATATATCAAGATTTAGCATTTCTCCTTGGAAATATGCTCTGAAAACAAATTTAGGCAACGACTCTCAAAGAATGTCAGACATAAGGAACATCTGCAATTGCAATTTCTAGGCACATCAACACCTCTTTGCAAGTCTTTGTATCACTGAGGTAACAGATACCTTCCAAAAAATGATTAACATGAGCCGGGTGCCAGCAGAATGAAAGGCTATAATCATGCTGTCTCAGCCTCTGACAGCGTTAGTTATTGTTTCAGCAACTGTAGCGACAACAGTGACAGGTATAGAACAGAAATAAAGATGGAGAATAAAATTATTGTTGTCTTTTCCTTTTGCCTTAATAAGCAGATTATCCAAGAGTGTTCTGTCCCCAAGAGAATTCTGCCATGTGTCATGAGCACCTTCCTTTCTAAATACTTGGATACACTTCTGCCTGCCTTACTATTGTGATAAAATTTCAAAAGCACATCTAATTATGGGATTTTTATTAATACAAGCCTTGTTTAAACTTGTGGATGTGGTTTAACTATAGCAGGAGAAAAAACGTAGTCTAAAATTGTAACTGAGTTAACATAGAAAATTATTTATGTTAATAAAGACTTGTTAATCTTCAAATAACAAAATAGAAAAACATCAATATTTTAAACCCTTATTTGAAAGAATGTGGATTATTAATAGGCTTTTAATATTATTTTGTTAAGATACTCAAACTGTATATATATATATATATATATATAAATTAAAATCTCTATAAACATTTCAGCCAACTCTGTACAATGATAACATGATTTTGATTAGAACAAAACTGCTCCCTTTAACAGTCTAAAGATTCACCATGTACATGATTGTGTGAAAGGCATTAAAATGCAACACTCTTTGACAAACAGACTCAACACAGTTTGATTCTCATATGGATTCAAAAGAAATTGCACTCCAGGCATTTGGCAGAGAGAACAGAGGCATTTGGCAACATACTATGTCAGAAAAATTCAGTTGAGCATAAGTCCTTTTCCCTACATTTTTGTATTTCAGCCACATTAAATAGGCAATACTCTCATTAATGCTATGTCATCAAACATATTTGTCTACTCTGCTTGCAATGAGATAACACCTAAATTCCTGGCAATCCCTTCACACTTTAGTACCCTCTAACTGAAAAGTAGGCTGGAACATTACAGCCTTGAGCCTGGGAAATCTGACAGTGTCAGTTCACAAGTGCTCTGATGCTTCATCAAGAGAAGGAATTACAGAAGTACCCAAAAAGGACTTCCGCTAGTGTAGATGATGTTTCCCCACCTTTCCTTTTGTATTGCATGAGCTCAACATTTTTTTTTTACTTTATATGTTTAACTGCATTTTATATCTCACTTGGTATTTGGTGGTACTTTAATTCTTTCATAAAATCTTTATAACTGCTTGTTTGTTACCCAAGGTTTTGACATTTTAGAAGGCCCCTCCAATTGTACAAATAGTGATAATATCTCAAATAGTGATACAACAGCTAACATAACTTGTTTTTTAGAGTTGCTGGAACGTTTCTCCACCTGTCTGCCCTCCATGCCATTTGCAAAGAGGAATCTCTAGTCACTTTCCACTTGTCTAAAATCTGAACCCACACCTGATTTTTTTTTCTGCTTTAGACTTCGTCTCTACCAGTGAACTTCCTCTTATGCTGCTGTGTTTGCCCAGGGAGGAACCTTCTTCTGCTACTACCATCCTTCTTGCCCATTCTCCCAGGCCTGATCTGAGGATACTGTCCTCCTCAGACAAAACTCAGACTTTTAATCCACCTTCTTCCTCCCTGACAAACATTTACCTATCCTTCCTGCCACCACCACACAGTCGCTGTCATTTGACTGCTCCTTTTATCAAGCCCTACTTTATTCCTCCACTCTGCAGGGTTGCAGTTTCTGGAGTCCCAGTGAAAATCCCTTTTTCTTTTCCTCTTGCCAGTCTATCTATAATAGAAGCACTTAGATTCCAAAATGTATCACAAAGGAATTCAGTATCTTATCAAGTCCTTTAATTTAATTTATCATGATATCTATGTCACTCTGTTCTCTTTCCCTATCTAAGGACAGGGAGCATCTCCAGATATCTGCTCAGCACCTCCAGATATTGTTCATGTGCAGAATAGGGGTCTTAACCTAATTGGTGCTATAGAAGTCCCAAGCTGTGCTGCTTAGGTTTTTGTTAACTTGATACAAACTAGGGTCATTTGGGAAAATGGAGCCGCCATTGGGAAAAGGCCTTGATTGTACTGGTCTTACACATGTTGTGGGGCATCTTTTTGACTAATTATTGATGTGGGAAAACCCAGTCCATATGGATAGGTGGTCTTGACCTCTTTTTAAAAAATAGTCTCCTTATAAAGTAATTGAATTCATTGATATTAAGAGACATTAATGACCAGTGGTTGTTAATTTCTGTTATTTTTCAATGGTAGTGGTTGTGTGTTTCCCTTTTTGTGTTTTTCTGGTGAGAGGTTATCTGTTGCTTGTACTATTGTGGGTGCAGTTAGCTTCTCTGGGTTAGGGTTTTCCTTCTAGTATTTTCTGTAGGACTATTTTGTGGATACATATTGTTTAAATCTGGTTTTTGTCATGGACTATCTTGTTTTCTCCATTGATGGTGTTTGAAAGCATTGCTGAGTATAATAGTCTGGGTTTGTATCCATGGTCTCTTTGTGTCTGCAGCACATCTGTCCACAACCTTCTGGCTTTCATGGTTTCCACTGAAAAGTCGGATATAATTCTGATAGGTTTAAATTTATTTTTCTGCTTATCAAGAACCAAGGCTAAATATACTCGAGAAAGTGATGAAAAGATTAGATATCCATCCACCTTCATATCATTTCAGTCAGCAGCCAGTATTAGATAAAAGCTTCAAGGATTAGAGAACAGCCCTCACAAACTCCTCAAAGTGGAAATAAAAAAAAACATCCTTCAAGGTTTTTAATAATAGGGCAAAGGAAACAGGATTGGGTTAGATATCAAGTGCTGACAACAGCCTTATGTCATACTCCTCAGGCTTCCTGAGTTCGTTGGGATTGACATCTGCTACCTAAAACAAACAAAGAAGATGAAGTCTCTGCTCCCACCTCCATCCATCTGACCGAACACAAAGTGTAATGGCTAATCATGGTTGACATCTTGACACACTTCGGAAGAGTGAATCTCACCTGATAATTGCTTCTACCTGATTGGCAGGTGGGCAATGTCTATGAGGAAATTGTTTATTGCTAATTGATAGGAGGGCCCATTCTCCTTTGGGTGATTTTACTCCTAAGCAGATGGTCCTGAATTGGATAAGAAAGATGACTGATCATGAGCCATAGAGAGCAAGTCAGTAATAAGCTATCCCCTATGGTTGCTCAGCACATTTAGATGTTTTCCTTGGTTGGTACCTCTGCTTCTACTTTAGATCCTTCCTGGCCTTCCCTTGGTGATGTATCAGGAAGCGGAAGCTGAAATAACCCTTTTGCTCCCCCTAATTGCTTTGGGTCATGGTATTTATCACAGCAACAGAAAGCAAACTTAAACATAGGGCAAAGATGTCTGTTACTGATAAGCCTGATGCATCTAGGATATGGGAATGTCTTATTCAGTTATATCAGAATTTACTGTACCCATACAAGAGTTCTTGCTCTCTCTGATATGAAGTAGAATGTAATTCTGCCAAAACCAGACTGACCCACCACTGTGCAATCTATTTGCATATTCCTTTCCTAATTCCTTCTTGATTATTCTCAAGTTATCTGATCTCTCTCCTAGGACATGTATTCTAGAAAGTTCCCTGCATCTGTTCTTTATCTGTCTGTCACAAAATCTTAAGAAGGCAAACTAATTTGTACTACTTTTTAACCAATACTCCTCCCTTCTGGGAACTCTGTTTACCACTACCATCTGTTTTTTTGTGTCGAATACACATCCTCCTTACTATTATTCCACAATGTACTCCTGTACTAAACAATTTATATGGATCTTTAGCCTTTGTGTGTCAGGAACAATTATCTACTCACCCTAAAAAATTTGAGGAACTGAAACCTATCATTAACTGACTAATCAAAGTACTAATTTTATGAATTTTATGATCTACTCTCTCTACACCACTCACTTTTGCTATCCAAAAGTAGATAAGTATTCTACCACTTAATCCAAGTTTTGTCTTATTAATTGACCTGCATGTCCACATATACCTTTTTATCCAACATTCATCCTTCTATCTCTTCTCAGTCCTTGATACAAAGGTACTTTCTTTATTATTTCCCCTTTCTCATTGATTTTCTTGCCATTTGAATTTACCTGGACAATCCCTGATACCTAAATGATCTCACTGCTGTTCTGGACAAGACTTCCATAAGTATTTCCCGATGGCCCTCATCTCCTTGACCAAGCTCATGTATATATTTTATCTTAAAAATTCTCCAAGGACATGCTGCTTACATAGAGATGGCCTCCTTCTCTGTGGGACATCTTGGGACATGTCTCCAAAGCCTACCTAGATCCTCATTAATATCTTGGCTCATTGGGGATACCAGGTATCCTCCTGTAAGATTCAGATAGCCTCTATTCAATTAACTTTCCTTGGCCACAGTCTAACTTTTTTATTTCCTTGGAATCGTAGCTAATCCTTTTGTTTATTGAAAATAATTCCTTTACCATACAATATATTCAATTGTGGTTTCGCCTCTCCCAAATACAGTTCTTCCCTATCCTTTCCTCCATCAGGATCCATATCTCTCATTATAAAACAAACAGACTTCTCGGGGATAATAATTCATTAAAATTGGATGAAATAAAAACAAACCATTTGGTATAAGACAAAACAAAGAGAAGCAAATAAGTCGAACTAAAAGAACAAACAGATAGACCCCCACACACAAAGGAATTCACACACAGAGGAGTTTCAGAAAAACAAACAAAAAAGCAGAAACAAATATATACACAAAGGCATTTGTTGTACAATGAAAAAGTCTAGAGTCAACATTATACAAAAAAGAATGCTGTTTATTTTATTTTGTGATGTTGATTTACTTTAGCTAAATATCTTTACCAAACTATTTAGAATCTCTGAGCCTCTCCTAAAGTATCCAACCTGCATTGTCTACGTTTAAGACAGACCTGGCTGCTCCTGTTTTAGGGCTTTGATACCCCTCCTAATATTTTGCCTTGTTTTTCCTTGTCTATTTGAACGTAGCCCTAGCTCTTATCTGTGTGTTTTATGGAAAAACATCAGAGAGTAGCTTAACAGTCTAATAGTCAGACTTAGAGGTACATTTGGGCTTCTTTTTTGAAGACCCATGAAGTTACCTCTCTGTGAATGATAGAAAGTTTCAGGCCAATATTCTAACAACATACTCAATCTCTGCTTCCAACAGACTCCATCAAACCTGATCATTTTATTAAAGACACGTTTCTAGCTCACCATCTTGTCTCAGACTTCCCACACCATCACCCCACAACTATTTGCTCTCAAGCCTCTCTCTAAAGGGCTTTCAGACTATTTCCCTTCCCCATACAGATCGCTGAGGACATCTCCTAGGACAGCATTTATACACCAGCTTCATCTGTATATCATACTCTCAGCAGTAGTGCTATGTTCTCATGTTAGTATACCTTTGGATCAGGTAGACTAGAAAGCTTTCCCACCATGTTGAAGAGGAGATAAGATGTCATTTGTAGCTTCTATCTGTAATCATTCCTTGCTTTTGCTTTATTTCTCCTCTACAATCTGACAGAAACCTCTTTTCATTCCCAAGGAAGCTCAGCATCTAGTTATTTTGTCAGGTAATAAATGCTCCTTCTCTCTCCCCTATAGTTCACAAGAAAGGCAGAACTTACAAATGTTTCTTTCAAATTATTAAGCATTGCTGAGATTCAAACTACCATGGTCAGCTCTTCTACATAATTTTCTTCTTTGTTTATGACCTCCAAAGAAAACTCATTAACCTTTGCCCTTTGAGTTTATATGACAGAACCATTCATTATTATACACCCTCTACCAAATACCTCACCTTCCTTTCCTAATATATGCTCCCTTTCCCTTTGCATGAAACCAGTCATACTCAAAATCAACGACCTCCCTATACCTCAACAATATCCTGCAGTATCTTTACATATGCACGTGGGCAACTGTATTTGCATTTAGGATCCTTCCCTAGTCTTACAACCAAAATTGATATGAACCTCATTGAGGTAATCACAATAGCATAAATTAGAGACAACTCTTGCAGGCTACAGCTCTGCAAGCTCAAAGGATGTAGACCTCAACTCTAAAACACGTTCGGTGGCCCTTACTTTTCTAATTCCTCCAGTCTCACAAATGCAAATTCCCCATGCATAAGCATGTCCACCTGGAGCTACTCTGATTTATTAAACTTCCCTGAAGTAAATAAGTGTCTGGACTTCATTTGCAAATCTTTGAAACCTGCCTCTATATGCCTCCCACAACTACCAGCCACTGCTAAAGTACCATGCTATGCCCTTGGATACTGTTTTTCCACCTTTTCTCCACTTACTACCCTATTCTGATCAATAGGTAATAGACCCTTCATGGTCCTTAACCCATTACTGACCTTGCGAGATGCTGCCTCCTTTTCTACACACTGAAAGCTTCTTTCTAATCCTAAAATTCTGATATACAGGACTTTGCTTTTCTTCACCTGTCAGATCAACAGGCATATTTCCAAAAATATCCCAGCTCACGTCAGTGACATAGCTCCATAATGATTACTTTATTGGATCTATGCAGCTTCTTTTATAGGAATCCTCTTACCCAGCGTCTCTTTGTATATCCCACTTATTCACTGTCTTAGCCTATAATGCTCCTTTAGGAAACTCCCTTTCTTTCTTCACAGCTAAACTCTTCTTCTTTCACCTTCTACTCATTACTGAGACCTAGATTTGTCTACCCCAACTCATGCCAATGAAAAGACCAGGGGCCAACTGGAAAAATCCCTCCCATTTCTTTCTCAGAGACATCTTCCTTTCCCTCTTCCACAGGTAATGAGTGCTCTCATCCCTTGATATGCTGTCATCCTTCTTTTCCTTCTGGCACCTGCTATAACCTTTCTCTATTTGAGAAAGATAACCTGACTCATCCCATTATCCTGTGGACTGAAAGTAATTCATAGTTAAGCTCTAGGGACTTGGTGAATCTTATATACTTCATACTTCCAAGGCCTTACTTAGAACTTTGACTACCCTCTCTGGAAAATACTCAGTTTGAAAAAAATGAGGTCATTGTCCAGGAAAACTGGGATATTACCCCATATATTCTCTCACATCTTCTTTTTCATAATTTTGATTTTTCAAAATCAACTCAAAATGAAATAAGACTACTGAATTAAAACACATAAAGAATGTTTTCTTACATTTTTAAAGGCATGTGTTTTTAAAAGAACTCCAACAAAAGGAGACAAATGATATTACTGTAAATTAAAACCTTTAACATGATAAGGAATCGGCTAACAGAATAAAGGTTTGACCTAGAGAATGGTAGGAGGTATATGTATCCTATATTTCTGTCAGGGTTCATATTCAGAATTTATAAGAATCCCAACTCATAGTTAATACCTATTCTAATTAAAAATGAACAAAAGAGTTGAACAGATGTTTCTCAGCATACTTCCCGAGAGATATACAAAGAAATATGCCACATTGCTAATCATCTAGAAAATACAAATCAAAATAACAATGAGTTGCCATATCACTCTAATTCAACTGTCTACTTTCAAAAACAGTGTATTTTTGCATGCGTGCATTTGTTTGTGTATAGAAGTTCCAAAATTAGTCCAAAATAAAGCAACAAATTACCTAGAAATTTCAGTACTAATCACATACTCAATGGGAATGAAATTCTTATGTCTAAGTGGTATGTGCCCTTCATGACCAGTGTGATTCTCTAGTTAAGAGAGGGAATCAACTTATGTACCTAAGGGTCTCAACTGATGAATGATCAAAGAAAATCTAGGAATTATATCTCTCTAAAATGTTATTTGCCCATAAAAGTGATAAAATCCTATTACATTATGGAGCAGCAAAAATATATTGGGAAAGCATTATGTTAAGTGAAATAAACCAGAAACAGAAGAAAACTATCAAACTATCATAATCCTCCAAGGAATCTAAGACAGCTGATCTTACAGAAAAACAGAATACAGAGAGAGAGGAAGTCAGGTGCTTGGGGAAAAGTTGGTCAAGGATACTAAATTAGGTAGTAGGAGGTAAGCATCCTTCCATTCTAAAGAGATGACTATCATTAACAATATCATATTTAGTAAAGTGAGCATCCAAATTGCCTAGGCTCCCACAAAGCCAGTGATGTGGGAGTGATTTCTTTTTAATAAAGAAACTGCCTAGGCCCATTCTATAGGCCCACACTTAGGTGGGTGGAGTAAACAGAAAAGGATGCTGGGAGAGAGAAGCAGAGTAGGAGTCGCCATGATGTTCCCATGCCAGGCAGACGCAGGTTAGAATCTCCCCGGTAAGCACACCTTGGGGTGCTACACACCTTATAAGAAATGGGCTAGTCCAGGTGCGAGAGCTAGCCAATAAGAGGCTACAGATAATGGGCCAGGCAGTGTTTAAAAGAATACAGTTTCCGTGTAATTATTTCGGGTAAAGCTAGCCACGTGGGCGCTGGGTGCTGGGGACACAACAGCCCAGCCGCCGCTCCATCAACAAGCCAGTACGTGCAGTAGGATCAAAAACCCATTGCCATTGTTCTTGAGTTCTCAGTAGTCCTCATTGTCCATTATGTTCAGCGAGTCCAGTTTTATCCCTTGTTTTTCAGACCCAGGCCAGCTGGCCTTGGTGAGTTCCCGATAGAACATCCCCATTGTCTCCGTGTATGGGTGCACCCCTCATGGTCCTGAGTTCCTTGCTCGTGCTCTCTCTCCTTCTGCTCCTGATTTGGAACTTGAGATTTCAGTCCGGTGCTCCAATGTGGGTGTCTGTCTCTGTCTCCTTTCATAGACCTGGAAGGAGGTGGGTGGTCCTTGGACTTCCCACAGGGCAGGGAACCCTGATGGCTCTTTGGGCTGACGAGGGAAGGGGACTTGATCGGCGGAGGGGGAGGGAAATGGGAGGCGGTGGCAGGGAGGAGGCAGAAATCTTTAATAAATAAATAAATAAATAACAATATCATATTTATATTTAAAGCAATTGGAGTAGAGGGTTTTTTAATTTCTTTCCAACAAAGAAAATGTCTATGTTTGGTATGCTATACACTGATCATTTTATGTGAACACAGGTGCCCATAATCTGTGTGGATTTTATTAATGAATAGCTAATTTGAATATTTTAAAATATGCAAACCCTAAGGCAAAAGAATAAAATAGACTTAGAAACTTTTTTTCCAATATTTTGACCTAGCCAGAAATAATATTGTTTTGGACATCAACAAGGACTTCAAAGTTACAGTCACAGCTGGGTATGCTTTTAATATAACAAAACATATACTTTATATTTTCCTAACAATATTCCCTTCCTATGTCACCATGTTAGTTATCTTTATCATAAGTAATAAGGGGAGAACAAAATCAATAGATAGAAATATAAACTGGGATGAGTTAAGGGTTTTATGAGGAGCTACAAAAGCATTTTCTGCATTAGAACATAAAGAGAAAATAGAACCACACTGAGTACATGAACTTATCTTGTATTTTCCAAAGTATTAACTAAAATCTCCATTCAGAACTTCTATGCTGTATTCTACTTTATCTTCACAATATGGTAGGTTGAAAATTTGCACATGAAAACTTCAGTCTACAAAAGCTAAACAATTTGCCTAAGTCTCATGACCATTAAATTTAAAAAGTAGATGAATAATTTAAGTGTATGATTCTTTGATCAAGGTTACTGACTTAAACACAAACTAAATCTAATCAAGACTGAGCCCATTATTTTAATGGCATGTAAGCAATCAGCTCCTAACTCTCCCTGCCATTTAAGCCACCACTGGAAAAAAATGAGGTACCAAAACTTGAGCCATGGCATTTCCTTCTTTTTCAACAAACTCACACAGTGTACTCCATGTATCTTCACATGAATTCCATATCTGATTCATTGTACACATTGGTGCATGGTTGTTGTCCTTACTTACTGGAAGACTTAAACACGAAGGCGTGTTTGAACACAAGTGTTCTATGCTAACCCGAGTCCCATAGCTAGGCTCTATTTCAAAAAACAACACCAAAGACAAACAAACAAACAAAAGCATCCTATTGTCGTCCTTATCCCTATAAATTTTGGTCAGTTGGTTCACCTTTTTCCATTAATAAAGCTTTACATAAACTGGGCCTATCTACCTTTTTGTTGGTTTATTTTCTGCCTGCTTTGGCATTATAAGGGTCTATAGTCAACACACAGGTCATTTAGTCTGTGAACTTTCCAACATTATGATCTGACCCTCAACAAGGTATTTTCCACCCCTCTCAGACCTTCCTCAAGGGATAAGAGGACTGAGAACTGGGGATTTTGTACTTCTGACAGCCACTGGGATGGTGTGTGGGATAAGACTGTCCTAGGTGCCTCGCTAGTCAGGAGTAGCTCTTCACATATTGAATTTTCACCATCTCCAGTGCTGACACTTCTTCCTGAGGAGATGAGAAATACATTGGCATATGATCATGTACCTGTTTCGAGGGTTAGTCAAGAGAAGCATAATGAGTCTTCCACTAGACTTCTTATGTCAGTAAAGGACACCAAGACCTCATTGAGTATGATAACTTGTTTATGAATGTAATCCTGTGTGCTGTTTTCAGAGTTTCCAAAGTTCCTGTGTTCCACCCAGTGACACTTTTATAACTTTCCTCTATTCAGGGAAATTAATATAGTTTCACATATTAAAACATTATAAATAACCAAGAAGAACATGTAAACCATTCAAGTTCAGCTCAAATTAAAACTTGGAACAAACCTAATATTTGTCTCCTCAGAAAAAAAGTTATGAAAAATTTCTTTAGGTCAGCAAATACATTTCAAGAAGGTTTTCAAACTACCCATAGACTCTCTGTGTACTGAAAAGATTATTCAATCAAATAAGTTTATACAATTAGTTCTTTTGAAATTCCTTGATACGTACAAAATTATTAAGTATTTAAATTATTATATAAAGCAGTAATACAGAAGCACTGAATTCACTTACATGTCTTCGGGATCCATCGTATTCACATCGCTCAATTTTTCCTAAGCTGCCATCTGAGAAATACAGCTTTTCTGCTCGGTGATCAATGGTGAGTCCATTAGGAGTGAGTATGTCTGTGCTGACTATCACATGCGGATTCTTCCCAGTCAGTGTGGCTCTCATGATGCTGGGATGCTGTTCATTCCAATTGGTCCAAAACATTAAACTGATTAAAGTAAAAATCGTAAAAAAAAATTGAAAAAAATTGTTATTAAAAATAAAAATATTGTAGAGATACAAGGATGTGCAATTTAATATTTCCTCTAAGTCATGACCCCATGGAAGTCTAAGTAGTAAGAAGTGGATCTTGTTTTCAGAAACAGCTTCTAGCATTCTCTTAGGGATACCCAAAAGACTCAGGCAAATCAACTGCCCTGTGTGCATCTTCGGATGTAAGGAATCAGTTTAATGTATAATGAGGAGAAATTAATTAATTGTGCAACTAATCAAGGACAAAACAGTAATCTTAAAATGTATATGAACTCTGTTTTCTTCAGCTGAATTTTAACAATCATGTCACATTTCAGCAAATCCATCATGATCACTAAAGGCAATTATTTTTTTGGTTATGTCATATATATATATATATATATATATATATATGATAGCTACATATTTTCCTAGAATTGATAAAAATAAGACATCTTTTGCCCTTGCAAATTACTTTGGAAATTCTGCATTTCTTGTTTGTTTTTTTAGATATAAAATGATCAAACTTCTTTATTTCTATAGTTTTTAATCTGTTTATTTAATTATATATGCAATAAAATATATACAATTATTCTACAATTGGTGGGGCATTCTGGGGTATTTCAAATCTGTTACCACAATATCTGCTACATATAAATGTTAGATTAATGTCTGTATTATTGTGCTCTGAGGAAGTCCAGGAATTACATGGGAGTTCTTTGAGCTCAGCAGGGGAGGGACAAAGCCTGTAAGTCCTATTTTCATGAAACAGCTTTTCACACATCTTCCTCTGCACTATCTGCTTAGGTTGGAAGTGGAGAACACAAAGTCAAAGAAAGGAGAAGAGTCTAGAAGTATGAACACTCTGAGAATCTGCTTAGCTAACTGGAATCAAGAAAATCTGCCAGAATAATATTTTATCTTTACAAACAGACTGCCCATACACTTCAATACACAAACACTTAAAGGGAATTTAGGGTATGACCATCAACGTTGCTAAGTAAGTTGTTGAGAATTTTGTGAAATCAATTTCTGTACCATATCCAAATTTAAAAAAAAATGTTTTTAGTTTTTGATTTTAAAAAAATCTAACATGTATCTCTAGTCTTTGTAAAACATAACAGTTCTTTCCCTGCAATCCTATGAAATAGAGACATGTTGTGTTTTGTGAAAGAGCAAATACACCAAAAATTACTGACAGCTTTAGAAATATTTTTTAAGTGAAAATTTGATTTATTGAATCATTTAATATTTAAACACTTAATATATGATATTAAATTCATAATTCTTCTACAATACTTTTCTAGATTGTTAATATTCAAAGTTTGAAGCTGTTTTCCATTTCTTCTCTCATTTCACAGTTAAGAAAACAGAGGATGAGCAATTCATTCTAGAACAATCCCAAATTATACAAATTATTACTTTCTGAGTCAAGTCTGGACTTGAATATTCAGGCTAGTAATTATAACTTATGATTTTCTTTTAAAATATGTTTTGGTCAACAAGTAACAAAAGTAATTTGAAAGTATCATTAATATAGATATGTAGATGATGACTAAATTTTCTTATTTTGTTTTAAATTTTAATTACAAATCACCTTCCAGTTCAAACTCTTCAATGTGTATAATTCAAATATTTAGTTTGCTAGATACAAGTTGAAAGTGAATTTGAAATATTTTATAATTAATAGTACAAATATGAAGTAGTCATCAATTGGTAATTATTATAAGTAATAGCAGGAGTCATGGACCTGTGATTATTTTAATTAACGCATTTATTCCTTTGACCCATTTTTCACTCTTACTCAAGAGCAAATGTTACTGTGCTCATGAACTGAAAACATGAAGTGAAAAATGACCATTTTCCCCCTAATGTAGAACAAATATTACTGTGCTCATAATGACTTGAGGCTCAGTTAGGGAATTCAGTCTAACTTCATGAGGTTCCAAGAACTTTCACGAAAAGTTCAATGTGAGCCAAGTCTGGTAGCCCTTTTCCACTCAGTGTCTGAGGTCCCTGCTTATCTCGCCACAGCACTCATTTTTGTAGATGCTTGAGAAAAGAGCTTTGGGGGTTGTTCAACAAAGATGGGATAGAAATTAAAAGGCTATAAATGGGGGGAGCTATCCCTATTTGCAGGTGTTATTCTATTATACACAAGAGATTTGAAAAAACCCACTGGAAGCCTTCTAGGATCATTCAAACATTTTAGCAAAGAGGCTGGGTACAGAATCAGTTTCCAAACACCAATAGTTTTTCTACACACCACCAACAAACACACTGAGAAAGAGATCATGGACACGTTGTCGTTTGAAATAACATCAAAGACAAGTTACCTTGGAATAAACCTAGCCAATGAAATAAAATACCTCTTCAAGTAAAACATCAAACATCTTAAAAAAGAGGTTGAGAAAAACACTAAAAAATATAAAGGCATCAAATGCTCAAGAATTGGCAGGATTAATATGGCCTTTCTATATAATCAGTTTGCATCTCTAATGCAGTCCTACCCAAAATCCCTAAAATATTTCTTACAGCTGTAGAAAAAAAGTTCTAAAATTCATATGGTACTGAAAAATACCACAGATAGACAGAGAAATTCTGAACAACAAAAAAATAATTCTCAAAGGATTGCACTCCAGATTTCAATATGTATTACAGAGGCACAGTAATAAAACAATACAGCACTAAAAAAACAGTCATATATATCAATCGAATAAAACAGGAGACCAGACATGAATACCCCAAATTATAGTCATCTGATATTTGACAAAGAGGACAATAGCATTTAGTAGAAAAATCAATATCAACAAGGTACTGAGTGTTAAAATCGGATGTCCACATGCAAAAGCATGAAAATATAGACATTTTTACCATGCTGCACAAAAATTATCTTCAAGTGTATCAGAGACTTCAATTTGAAACCTGAAGTCCTAAAAATGCTATAAGAAAGCACGGGTAACTCTGTTTAAGATATAGGTGCAGGAAAGACTTCCTGAAAAGGCAATAATTGACAAGTGGAACCTCATAGAACTAAAAAGCTTCATACAGCTAAGGAAACAATGGATTTATTGAAGAAGAAATCCTCAGAATGGGGAAGAATCTTTGACATCTACATCCTTGACAGAGGACTAATACCCAGAATAGATACTGAACTCAAAAAAAAAATGAAACATCAAGGAAGTAAATGACCCATATGAAAAATGAGCTGATAATTAAAAACCGTTCTTCATACTCATCAATTATGAAAATGCAAATTCAAGCAACTCAGAGATTCATCTCACCCAAGTCATGTTGGCTCATAATATAAGTGGCACCAATTGCGATGAGGTGGCTGAGAAGGGGAACTCTCATTTACTGTTGGTGTTAAGGTATCCTGGTACAATCCTTCTGGAATCCATTGTGGGGAATCCTCAAAACACTAAAAGTCAACATACCACAACCAAGTGGTATCACTCCTTGGCATATCCCCAAAGTACTCAAATTCCTATCCCTCACATACTTGCTCACTCTTGCTCTTTGTTGTCCTATTCACAGTAGCTAAGGAATAGAAACAACCTTAATATCATTCAACAGATGGATGAATAATTAAAATGTGTTTCATATACACTACGGAATATTATTCATCTCTAAGAGTGAAATGACATTTGAATGCAAATAGATGGTCCTAGAAAATATTAAATTGAAGGCAAACCAGAGAATATTATATTGAGAGACAAACCTCACAGCTTCTCTCTCATCTGTGGATCCTAGATCCTCACAAGTGAGGATATAGCACCAAGTCATTAGCAGAAACCAGGAAAGTGTTAAGGAACAATGGGCAAAAGGGGAGATTCTGTGAGAGAAGCAGGATACAAGTGACTGAAAATGGTAAATGAAGAACAGGGAAGTGAGCCATAAGCACAGAGGCAGGAGGGAAGTCAGTACAGAAAAAGGAAGAAGGAATAACAACACGAAAATCGTTTGATAAATCATATTAATTTACATTTACCAATAAGAATACAAAATGTTGCCGTTTGGAATGTGTACTAACAAAACCTCCAATATCCCTCATGAGAAATCTCTTGTCCGATGGTTGTTCAGTTTGTCAAGATAGTCCAAATAACTCCCAAAGCAATATAAGCTCTTGCTATCACTCTTGTGTGCCCTCAGAATTTGAAGGAAAGTCTCTATTAGGGAAGCCCCTGCACACTTAGGCCATAGGATTCAGAGTTCTCAAACTGTATATAATCTAAACGCTTCCTTCTCTTCTTCTGACATCCATAATGTCAGAAATAACTGTGCAAGTTGCCAAGGACATTTAGCAATCAGCAGTCCTGCCTATCTGGGAAACAATAAGCTGTAACAATGACCAGCATAACAAGATATCTATAAAGGTGCAATAGTGGTTTTCACATGTGATTGTCATTCAACAACTGTGTAATGAGACTGAAGACCCACACAATAGGATAAAAGGTAGGCCTGGTTGTAGAAACCTGGGTTATTTCATGAGACTACTGAGGACAGTGCCTTAAAACAAAAAGTATTGCTACCACTTGGATAGACTGGCATATTTCTTTAACAACTTTTTAAATCTTATAACCATAGATAAGTGTGTGTGTGTGTGTGTGTGTGTGTGTGTGTGTGTAATCGAAGATTCTCTCTATAGCAAACAGAGGCCATCACAGAAAATTTTAACTGGATACAATGAGAAATAAATGAATTGTGGCGAACTCAGCCCCAGTGAATACAGGTGCAGCGCAGCTACAGCATTTGTGGCTCAGGGAGCATCACATAAGAAGGGACGGAAGGATTACAGGATTCAGTAGACCAGGAATTCTGTGTCTATAAGACTGCCTCTTTAGAAAGGGCTGAGTAAACAAAACCTGAACAAAATGTCAATAGGCATGCTATTACGGAATAGGAAAAATCTCACAGGGTTCTTGCCCTAGAGGAAATAAATACCAGCAACTAAGGTTTGGATAGAGAGGGAGAATTAGCCTCTCCCAAGGATGAGCTCTCTGCAGTTATGAGGTCAGCTCTGAAATCACACACACACACACACACACACACACACACACACACACACACACACACACACTAATAAAAACAGACTCGCAGGTTGGATTTTTCTGTCTACATCATATACAAGAAAGAAACTTTCTATTTGATACATGATGCCAGAGTCAAAGAGGGGGTTGGAAGAAGTGGATACCAGAAGAGGTAGAGTGAGAAAAAGAAAAAGAAAAACAAGTGGCATAATTATATTCTAATTAAAAATGGTAAATACAAAGATTGAATGAATATACATTAGCTTCATTTCTATTGCTCATTTGGGGGCAAAATGTGACTTTCTCCTTCATATCTTTACCATACCATAATGAAGTGAAATTCAACAGGTGTATTTATGCCTAACTGCTATGTCCTTCACTTTTTTTTGTAAAGATGTCCTTTATGACACTACTCAACACTGTCGTGTTTTCTACGTTGTTTTATTTTTATTTTCTCGAATTATCTCTAACATATTCTCCTCTTAGAAGTACCTCCAAATCACCAACCAAGTGTCTCGACAGTGTATCAACAAATGGGTGAAGTTGAAAAGATAAGCATATACAGCAATAATTTCATTGTTGAT
This sequence comes from Microtus agrestis, assembly GCA_902806775.1. Taxonomy (NCBI): domain Eukaryota; kingdom Metazoa; phylum Chordata; class Mammalia; order Rodentia; family Cricetidae; genus Microtus; species Microtus agrestis. The sequence continues at coordinate 1,166,069 of CADCXT010001974.1, forward strand.
TGTTTTCTTTGGATTACTTTTAGGCAGATCCCCAGATATAAAAATCATTGGTTCAAGTAATAAAAATACCTATTCTAGGAATTAATTAATATTGATAAATTCTTTATACATTTATAAATCAATGCACTCTATGCACCATAGAATTTTCTGAATTTTCACTTTCATTACTTACACTCATTTTTATCAGACCCTTTCCAGCAATAACACAGAACATTCAAGAAATACACATTTTAATTAGGCACACAGTGTTCTCATAAAAAGAAGAAACACTTATAGAAGGAACTTTGAAGGAAATCTTTATCTTTAAATTTAATTCTCTTAAAGTGCATATAGTGGTCTACTCTCCTGCTATAATGCAGATATAATAATGTAGCCTCTTACTTTTGGCATTCATCTAAAGCTAGCACATGAGGGTGGTCGTCCTCTGACATGGTGATGACTGCTTCCCTGTCAATCGCTCCGGGATGAGTCTGGTCTACTGTGTGCCTGGTGATGGATGACGTGCTGGAGCTGGTCCAGTACAGAGTGTCCCAGGCTCTGTGATAGGCAAGACCCTCAACAGATCCCACATCTGATGGAAGAAAGTAGACAATAAACCACATTTTAATTAAAAAATGCTTTCTGACAAAAACGTTATTCAAGTTATATACAAAGACCTTATTTTATCAACCATATGTCCACAATCTTTGTGAGCTAAAAACACAAACGTGATTCTTATAAGTAATATATTGCAACGTATAGTATGTGACAATTGAATTGATATGTGTTTTTATTTGCATGTGTGTGTGTGTGTGAGGTAATGTGGGAATAGTTTTATAAAATAGTAATTAAATATGTAATGTTCATCCAAACATGAAAACCACAAATATCTTATTTCCTTTTGGTGTAAGAAAATGATGGTATTCCATTTGTGCCTCAATAATTAATTTTAATAAGTCAGAGAACAAAACAACTTAAAACATTCTAAAAATCACTGGCATTCAAGACCACATAGGTTCAGTTGTGGTGAGTTTTCTTCTCATGTTGCAGATCTAGGGATTTCAAGTGTAACCAAACACATCAGACTGACAGTAACATCAGAAGGCAGATCAGCAGCTGCCTTGTTGCTGTCAAAGCCGCTAGATAATATTTTAATAAGCTAGCTGACAAGTTGTTCCATCCTGTTCTGCTAATCTGTTATAAAAACACAATGAGTTGAAATGAATTGATCTCTAACACATTTTGCAAATACCATGAAAGGGCAAATAGTGGTGCAGATTCTAATACACAAGAGTAGCAAGTTGAATACTGTTGAAAGGCACAACAATCATGTCATCATGTCTCCATTACTCCATCCCATTCCCTAGTAAAGAGAAAAATTATAAGCCTAGTTAAACTATAGTTCTCAAACGATCATAAAACTTTGTACAATATAGTCGGTTATAAAAAATAAAATGAGTTTTTACTGTATATTTCCACTTGGTGAATTTCAGTGTATGGGAAAATGCTGAAAGCACATGAAATGCCGAATCACATCCAGTTTTTACTACTGAAAAGACATTCGTAAATTTTTACAGCACATGAGAGAAAAAAGGGGAAGGGGACAACAATGCATGTCTCCAGGACTCCATAAGACACTAGATAGATAGAGCAGATAGATAGATCTCAGAATACACTTTTTAGATAGATAGATAGATAGATGATACTGATGGATGGATGGATAGATAGATGATAGATAGATCAGCATCAGATAGATGAAATGATAGCATAGAGAGATAGAGGATACTGCAGTTAGATGATAAGATACATAGATAGATGATAGATAGATAGATAGATAGATAGATAGATAGATAGATAGATAGATAGATAGATAGATAGATAGATAGATAGATAGATAGATGATAGATAAATGATAGATAGATGATAGATAGATAGATAGATAGATAGATAGATAGATAGATAGATAGATATGGCAAAATGGGGTGAAAGGAGTTATTTTCCCATTTCAGAAGTATATCTAGAAGTTAGAAAAAGTTAAATAGTGTTTCATAGGAGTATAAATCAATGATTAAGACTTTTGGACCAGATTTCTTGCATATATTCAAGTTTTAGACACCTATTTAGATCTTCTACATTAAAGAATATTTAGGAATATCACAATAAATATCTATCACTATCTGCTGATAGAACCGAGTATCTGCTACAAAATGAAGGCTCTTTAGAACAAGTCACTTTATTTTCTGAATTAATACATCCTGAAAATTCTTTCTTTTCAATTTTCTAAGGAAACTGAAATTTATCTCCATAGGACTCAAAATGTTAAGGCAAAATTTTTACATCAGATCCATCTACATCCAAAACTTTTTTTCTTAATACTTCCTCATTTGGAGTTGTACTGAAGACAACTATTGCTTATTCTCAATAGAAAACTGCATGGTAACAAGTGAATAAATCCTTTGGTCGCATCTTGTGTGACTAATGAAATTGTAGAACAAGCAATTTGCCACGATAGCCTCCTCTCACAAAATAAACAATGAGTTTAAAATTAGTATAGAAACTTAGGCTAGAGACAATGGAAGGAAGACCCTAAAACACATCATGAGGAAATCTGTTCAGGTGATTTCACTTGAATAACTTGGTATTTTGGGAGCGAGTATGTGGCTAGTAATTATCCAAGGCACTTCAGATATCGATTAAAAACATCCTGCTTTGTTGGTGTATTTATATATTTTATAGCATATATAATTATACTAAATTTACTGACAATGGCTTCAGCATTGGAATCCTTTACCATTCATGGCTAGAATGAGACATAGCACAACTCTGAACTCAGAGCAAGCTGAATCATTCTTCGTTCGTTTTGCATACCCCTGTGCAGGAAAATGTCCTCTTTCTGTCCATTTTCCCCTGCCAGTCAAAAAAGAAAGTCACTGGTATGTCAAGTAGATCTCCTCTTCCATGAGTAACAAATCCAGAGCCCGGAAGAACATAGTGTGTCTAAGTAGTCAAGGAATTTGTCTTTGAGTTTGTTTCTTCGAATGACAACCTGACTGTAGTGGTTTAAATAAAAACGTGCCCCGTAGGCTCTGATTTGAATGCTTAGTCCCTAGTTTTTGTTACTGTTTTGCGAAGCTTAACAAATGTAGCTTGCTGGAGGTAATATGCCATTTGGGGAAGACCTTCTAGTTCAAAATCCATTCCCAATTTGCTTTTGCTGCTTAAAGTTTACTGTTTAAGATTAGAGTACTCAGCTTGTGATTCCAACTACTGTACCAACAAATTACTTCCTTTTTTTTCATGAAAGACACTTATCCCAGTGCAACCATATGTAAACAAAACTCTTCTTTCTGTAAGTTGGCCTTATTATAGAATTTTATCACAACAATATAAAATGAATTAGTTCACTGACAGTTCAATAAACTGGAATCTGATACTGTATTTTACAAAGTTTCAATAAAGCTTTTCTTCTACCCCTAAAAGAATTCCCCACAAAAAACAAACAAACATGAGTTTGCATTTAAAATTAAATGGCGCCTCTCAAAATGTGGAGTTTATATGGTATTCTCTGCACATACGCACAATCACCTGTATCTGTAAGCAAATCTTAGGATACTTTTCAATATTGTGGCATCATATGGTGTGTGTATATCGACATATGCGCGCACCTGTATGTGTTTTCTCAATGAGCTTTTTAATTGGTCCATCAAACAGAGTAAGAAGTTTGAGATGCTGATCCTAGTAGGCATTTGGATAGTTAGCATAAAACGGTTATTTAAGTGATCAGTTAGTTCAGGAAGTTGGTACAGAGCTAAATACTGCTGGAACTTAAGATAACAAGTCTGCTCCAGAAACTCCACATTTCTCTGCACAGACAATAATTATGTTTGGGGGAGGGGATATTGTGAAATCAGAGCTTCCTTATTATATACACTTGCTATCACCTAAGTAAATAAGGGATCCTTTCTTCTTTACCTAATTAAGATGTATCAGTTTTTCTTAATCAAGAGAGACCTAGTTGATTTTATAAAAATGAGAGGGGTGCTAATGAATGAATGAATGAATTACTAGAGCTGAAAACGTAGTTAACACCACGTACACAACTACTTCCTTTATGTCTTGAATTCAAGAAATTCCTTGAATGTCTTTATTAACAGTGGTAAATATTACCACTTGTCATCGCCTACCAATAATTTTTTTTAACAAATAGCCAAGGACTTCACTTGAGTGTAAATTTCTCCCTGTTCTAGTTTGCTTTCTGTTATAATAACAAACACCTGAACCAGAAACAATTTTGGTAGGAAAAGGTTTATTTCTGCTTGCAGATTTTAGCTTATCTTGAATGGATGACAGAGCAGAGACTCAGGAGAGTGTCATGGAACTTAGGCATAGAGCACAAGGGATCAATGCTGATTGATTGCTTTTGGCATACTCAGCTAATTTTCTTACAGTGTAGGCTAATCCAGAGAGGGATGGGTCCCACTCCATCAACCAGCAATTAAGAAACTATCCCCAAGGACTTGCTCATTTGTGATAAAAGCAATTTCTTTACCTAGGCTCCCTCTTCCCAAGTAACTCTAGTTTGCATCAAATTGACAAAAACTAACCAACACAATCACATTACAATTGATGAGAAATGGTATCTTAGACATCCCCTTATTTGTATATTGCTATAAAGGTAGGAGAAGAATTCACCTAATGGAAAAATAAGTGTGTTTTCAATGACTCTGCTCCTTCTCTGGCTAGAAAGAATTTAGTACAAAGTGAACAAGAAATGTTTATGTCAGGAACGTACTAAAGCTGAAAAGAGTCTTGTGCTACTGTTGATTGGGTACTATGTTCCTTCTCATTGCATTATGCCCTGGGCTGAAAGACCTGAGTTTACTGTTTGAGACTATACCACTGATGTGGAACAATCCAGGCTTTTATGGATTGTTTGTTTGAATAGTCTAAGTTATTTTGACAAAGAGAAATAGCTTTAATTTATAACTACAGGAAAAAGCTTAAAGTAAGTTCCTTGTGGACATAATACTCTCCACATGTCTTAACTTTGCTGTTCCCAAAAAAAGCAAAATTCTAAGTTAGTTTCAGAATTTTCTGTTGTTGATATTTTTAAATAATTTATCTAGCTCCTCTTTGATTTGTGCCTAACAAAGCCCTGCTTTACTTATATTAGATCTAAATTGTATCATTTTATTAAAAATATTTCAGTACACTTTTCTCTCTTTCTCTCACAGTCTCTACAATTCATTTACAAAGTTGTATGTTTACTAAGAAATGCAGAGTCAATTCTAAGTACCTACAACTGACATGGACAATTAAAACGAAATATATTTAACCTCCATTACGTATATAGTCTTACATACCCCACAGGAAAGTAGAGGCAGAGTTAAATGACGGGTAGTAATACAAGACAAAAAGAACCAGTAGCCTGGAAAAGAGACAAGGGTGTAGACATGCATGATCCTGACATGCCAGGAACGGCAATCACCTCTTCTCCAGCTCCAATCAGATTAAAGGATTTTCATGCTTTTCTTCATTGTAAACAAAATAAAAAAATGTATTAGCACATTCCTGACATTTGGCTAATGTCAGTTGATTTACAAGACTGACAAAACTAGATTCAAACCCTAACAGATACCACAAAGCCTTTTGATAAACAGCTTTGGAATTAGAGCTCTACATGGCAGAAATTTAGAATGGTGAAATAAATCCTTGGACCTTGTGTACTCAAGCGATGTCTTAATTATCTCATTCACAGTCAACCTAAACTCCAATGATCCTAGAACAGTCTAACTTTATTTACCTGGGTCTCCTTGATTGACCTCCAAGGCCTTAAATTCAGGAAGATTAGAGACTCTAAACAGTTCAATGCTCTGAAAGCAGCCAGATTTACTAGATACCAACCTTATGATAATTTTTGATTCTCATCCTGAGAAAAGACTATCAAGTAGACAGACAGATAATAGCAATCTTGGAGGCAATTTCAGATAGAACTTCAATTTCTCTGATGACATCAGAAAGGGAATTATCACAACTTTTATGGACTCTCACTTAAACTGTATGATTCTTTTCTCATCTGCAACTCCTTCTGCCTGATAGCTGTCAAGATTTAGTTTGCCTTACCTGTTATTTTATTCTTAAATTTTGCCCTAAGGACTCTTTCTGACTCCATTTTAAAAAATATTTTTATCAACGAACCAAGAGAAACAAAAGGAATGATCCCTTATTACAGTAACTATGCAAAAAAGAAAGGAATTGTTAAAGTATCCAGGATGCAAAGCAAGAACAAAAATTATAACTATGAGTGTCACATACTCTTATATTTACAAAATGTCAAGTTACTGGGAAGTGACTTATTGGAGAATAGAAGCTTTTTAAATAATCATCATTATAACAATACTATAAGCAAACATACAAAAAGAGACATTCAAAATAAAAATGTGACCGAATGTAGAAGGTAAAGTAGAAAACTGTTGGATTAGGCCATCTTCTGCACATCTTCATGTCTTATGTAAGATGATAAAGTACAGACAGAATAAAAAAGAAACTGCAGACACATGGAGTTCATCAAATTAAAAATGCAGATGCTTAGCCAGGTGGTGTTGGTATACTTCTTTAATTCCAACACTCAGGAGGCAGAGGCAGGCAAATCTCTGTGAGTTTGAGATCAGCGTGATCTTAGGAGCAAGTTCTAGGATAGGCTCCAAAGCTACAGAGAAATCCTGTAAAACAAAACAAAACAAAATAAAAAAAGAAAAAAGTTCATGCTTCAAAAGATATCACTACAGTTCTTCACAAAAGATTTCACTCATATTAGAAGAAAAAATATTTGCAAATCATTTCCAACACAACAGACATATTATTTTAAATATATCAAAGAGCTCCTACAACTCAAGAAGAAAGTAGCATATAAGGCAGATGGGAAGTGATCAAAGCTTATAAATAGACATTTTTTAAAAGGTATACAAACAGCTGGCAGCCACATTAAAGTGGATCAACATTCCTAGCTACAAGGAACACACCAATAAAAATCACACTTCATTTCCACTATAATGCCAATAACAAAGACAGGTTTTTTGCAAAGCTGTTGAAGAACTGAAAATATCACACATTATTGATGGGAATGAGAAACTGTTCAATCTCACTGTAAAATATTTTGAATATGGAGTCAGCATATTTCCGGCAATTCTAATGGTAGGTGTAAATCCAAGAGAAATTAAAGCATGCAACATCCAAGTACAGTACTTTTCACAGCAGCGCTGCTCATAACAACCAGAGGCAGAAATCATGCACATGCCAATCAAATGACAAGTGCATGAATAAGGTAAAAATATGATACAATGGAGTGCCATTAAGGAATAAAATATGAATGTCTGGTATATAATTAAACACAGGAAAGTCTTAAATGTATCGTACTGAAAAAAATAGGTAAGTTGTGGGAAAAAAACATATGTGCATTTTCTTTTCATGTTCTTGTCCTTTCTTTATTTTAAAAAAGTTTTTTTCTTTTTTCATTTTACATACCAACTCCAGTATCCCCACACCTAAACCCCATCCCAACCCCCACCCACTCATCAGAGGGTGGTATACCAAGTTGAGGCAGGACCAATCCCCTCCCCCTGTATCAAGGTTGAACAAGGTGTCCTAGCTTAGGGAATGGGCTCCAAAAAGACAGTTTATGCCCTGAAATAAGTCCTGTTTCTATTGTCAGTCCCCTACAACAGATCAAGAGACAGCATATGTTCATTTTCATAAAATGTGAATTATTAGTCTTCTTTTTAGCCAATTCTAGCCAATTCTCTTTCCTGACTCGTATGTGAGCAATAAATGATTCTAGGAGTCCCCAGCATTGTAACGAAGTGGAAGGTTAACTCAAAGTGGGACTGAGGGATGCAATTTCTGAGAGACTGTCACCCATGATTGGGTGAGATTTTACAGAACTATGGTTATATTGGAGTGACCAGTGTGTAAACTCTTATATGTCACTCAAGTTGGACAATGTTTTGTTCATTTATTTGATCTCTCCTTTTTGCTCTATCTAATGTTTGTTCCTTCCTGGAAAACATTAAAGGAGAAAACCTCTGCTTATACTTAAATCACATTAACATCTTTATTTCTCTATTCATCATCTTAACCTTCCCATTCTTAAATTCTGTAACAATTTGAAGATCAATAATTTTTTGCGAATCTAATTTACTAAAAGCTAACTGTTGGCAAATCAATAATATTGTCTATTTTTTTATCAAAAAGTAATTCTATTGTAAGGAAACTTTTTTTTAAAAAAAATGATTGAGTGCATACCTTGAACACAGAGAATTCCTGGAAAAATTCAACAAGTATTGTAAATGTTGGGAAAACAATGACATGTTGCCAAAACACTATTGTTTATGAAAATAACAAACTAAAACTAATGATGGGAAAAGGGTGTCATTTAAAGCATGTGTTGGCAAAAAGATTCCTCTCTTTCATGCACTTAGAACCATGGCTGGGGAGGGGGGACCTCAAGAGAAAAAAGAGTATAATTCACCAGAAGGGGCTGAGTGAGAAATAATTCTAATCTTCCTTTTCCTCTCTTTAATTAGGCTTCTTATTAAAATAACTGTTTTCCATTAAAAAAAAAACTTGTTTGCTGGAATGTTTCACTGTGTTCAACAAAGGCACATTTTATCATTTGCCAAGCAGCATTGGTTCTCTTGTTGGAGAGCATTTCAAATATTTTCACGGCAGAAGGGAATCTTTGCTTTACATTGTACAGAAGAACGGTTCTATGTATTAATTTTCCTCAAACCGGAGTGTTGGATTTACTGAAAGTTGATATAACCCAATCCAGCCAAAGTGATTATTTCCTGGGTCAATGAAGTTGAAGTTATTGATGAATATCTCTCTATGCCTGAGTTCCCTCCTGCGCCACTCAGCCAATGTTACAACCTTCCTGTTCTATTTTTCAATGGAGGAGCAGTCATAGAAAAGAGTATGTAACCCTGTATCCTCAACAAGTGGCTGGAATGGTACGAAAGGTGACTATTTCCCTCTATCAGAAGAAGTCACTTTCTTTCTGTCTGGCAGAAGTGACAAATGGCTACCTATGGTACCCATTGACATACAAAGGGTCATGCTGTCTTTCTGACTCTTCCAGTACTACATGTAAAAATGTAAAAATAGAGGCAGATCTCAATATATATGGCTTACTTCATGGTTACCAAACTTTACCTAGATAATGCAAGTATTTATTGATTTCTCTCTGTTTTTATGGAAATTAATGTTCACTCATATATGTCTCTATCTATTGCTTTGTATTCCTCCCTTTGGTCAATCAGAAAAACAAAACAATACAAAACCTAGCAATTTTTAATGCCAAAATAAACAAAGAACTTAAAATTTTAGAATATTTTGTTAGCACTCTGAAAGAAGAGGTTAACTCTCCAACTGACATGTTCTTCTAAAATAGAAGGAGGTTGAGTTAGACCTACTCTTTTTTGGGCGCAGAGGATTCGATATGATCTTGGAAGAAAAATGCTGCTTTTCTGTCAGCAAATCTTGTTGATAGAATAGTGTCTGGCAGATATAAGAAAGAACTCCCAAGGAAGATAGCAAGCCAACATACCAAAGCTGGTTGAATCCTGGTTCAGCTCACTATCTTGGGTAACTCCCCTTGTCTCCAGCCTCTTAAACCTTCTTAGCATTCTGTTTATGCTACTCCTGGTAGTGTCTTGCCTTCTAAATATTCCAGTCCAATTAGTTAAATCTAGACTAGAATCTGCTAAACTCCTAGTTCTGAGAATCCAATCAAGAAATAGAAGATAATGATAGCTCATATGTGCAATAATGCCAAAAACAGCAGGGAAATTAAACGAGAAAAATGCATTGGCTAACTCCTGATCCAAATGTGTGCTAATGCTAAGATCATCCTGACCCTCCAGGGTGCATAGTATTTATAGGAACCATAAATGTACGTACCATTGTTCTGCTTTCATAACCACCTGATTTCTACTATTATAATAGAAAGACCACAGTGACACAATTGCGCAGTATTTTTCTTAAAAGTTCAACTCTATTATGTTTGCTAATAGCCATTGCAGTTACATCAATGGGACTTGCCAAACTTGCTGTTTACTTTATAAAGTCCCTGTTCTCTCAGCTTGGGGCTGCTACTTTGGGTTTGTAGTCATAAGACTGTATCCATGTCTTGGTCTCTGTTACTCAATAATTACTTCACATTCACAAAGAGCTCATCCTGGCATCCTTTTCTTGTTTGAAAAAGCCCCATTAAAACAATGGCACATATAGGACTCTAAATGACAATGATTTCCTTCTTCTTCTTCTTCTTCTTCTTCTTCTTCTTCTTCTTCTTCTTCTTCTTCTTCTTCTTCTTCTTCTTCTTCTTCTTCCTTGTTTTAATATTTTTGCAATAGTTTTGTTTCTGTCCTTTCTGGTGTGGAAAATTCCCAGATGAAAGAGACTTAAGAAAGAGTTTGTTTCACATCTCCATATTTATGGTGGTATGAACTGGAAATGCTGCATCCAAAGATAGGAAGCTGAGTAATGAATACTGGAGTTCAATTAGTATTATCCTTTACATGCAATTTAGGTTCCAAGACCAAACATCTGATATATTTAATGAGGGTCTTCACATCACCACTGATCTAATTAACATAATGTCTTATGGACAGGGCAACAAGCTAGCATAATCATTCATAGTCTTATGAACAGGCTTGACTTCAGAGAGATTCAAATTCTTCTCAAGTTGATAATAAACTATAATCATTACATTTGTGGTTTTACTGTTGTTTTTTTCTGTTTTAAAACTTCTAGCTTTTGCAAAAAGACTACTGTGAGTTTAAATTCAGTTTAGAATCATAATAAGACCATATCTAAGGAACAGAGCAAGCAAGCAAACAAATAGCTAAATCCTACATTTAAGACAAGATTTTAGAATCATTTGATTATTATCTAAACTGATGCGGAACTAATAGCATAGGCCTGTAATTCTAGCCACTCTGGAGACTGAGGTAAAACCATCATAAATTCAAGACTTATACAGCTACAGAGTATGTACAGTGGTAGCCTGTGCAATGTAGGGGAACTTTGTCTAACAAGTAAAAATGAGAAGGAAAAAAGTTAAAATATGGATATTATGATAGTTCAGTGACAGGCAGTTACCTCTGTCTCCTGTTACTATTACACAAAGCTAATAATTGCAGTAAAGATTTAGTCTAGGTTGATTCTCAGTGTGTCAGGCTTTCTGGAACAACTGGAGCAGAGCACTGGCATTAATAAGATTAGAATAGCTCCAATATAACCAGGAAATCATTAATTCTAAGACACAAAGAACATCACCAATTCTAAGGTGACCAAAGCCATAGAATTGCTAGGGGAGATAAGAAGACCAACACCTAATGTACTGAAGTAGAAAATGACATGAAATCTACCCTTCTTGTGTTCTTGATAAGAGGTATGTCTGCTTATTATTAGGCGGAGAACAAAACAACTATCTCCAAGATCAACACTCGTGGTGAAAAACAATCCCAGCAGAGATTTACTCACATAGAAAGTAATAGAAAAATATTCCACTACGTCACGTTAACTGAACTAAGATGTATGTGTTTACAGGGTTCTCATATTCATCACATTTTATTATGCTTTCTTCCATTATTCCTTGCTTTATCAGTGTGTATATAATACTCTTTACAGGATTGAATCCTTAAATAAATAATAGCTGGTGTTTTATTATGTGATATTGTAGTCTCATATTTGTGGTGTTTTATAAACTGTATACATCTATTATGTAGGGGAGATAAAGTAATAAAAATCACCCTTCAAAATATAATCATGAGTGAACAGTTGAACTAAGGACTTTTGGGAATCCAACACACAGCAATATATGGGCTATGAAAGAAAATCTAGCATTCAATGGAGTTCATCAGCTATTCTCTAGTAATAGACCAGTAATTTCAACAATATGTACTTTGGTGTCTCTCATCTGTGAATCGTTAAATAATCAATGAGATACATGCAACTGAACAGAATAAGTAGTTAAGACATAACTTGTTAGAATGATTCTCAGCTCCTGTGATTTCCATCCTAGAATTTACAATTGTGCTATAGACTTAACATAGAAAAGAACTATTACCTGGGTTTTTTGTTTGTTTGTTTTTCCATATGAAGTTGGGTATTGTTCTTTCAAGATCTGTGAGGAATCATGTTGGGGTTTTGATTGGGATTGTATTGAATCTGTAGGCTGTTTTTGGTAAGACTGCCATTATTATTACGTTGATCCTACCTATCCAAGAACATGATAGATCTCTCCATTTTCTGATATCTTCTTCAATTTCTTTCTTCAAAGACTAAAAGTTCTTTTCGTACAGGTCTTTAACTTCATTGGCTAGCATTACCCCAAGATATTTTACGTTATTTTTGGCTATCGTATAGGGTGGTGTTAAACAATTCAGTACCATAAAGGAACCTCCAGAGGCATCAGCATCCCTGACTTCAAGCTCTACAGTAGAGCTACAGTAATGAGAACAGCTTGGTATTGGCATAAAAACAGACAGGTGGCCCAATGGAATTGAATCAAAGAATCTGATATTAATCTACACACCTTGAACACCTGATTGTTAACCAAAAGAAAGCTAAAATAATACAATTGGAAAAAGAAAGTGTCTTCAACACATGGTGATAACATAACTAGATGTCAACATTTAGAAAAATACAAATAGGTCCATATCTATCCCCATGTACAAAACTCAAGTCCAAATGGATCAAAAAGTCAACATAAATCTAGTCACACTGAACCTCATTAAAGAGAAAGTAGGAAGTAATCCTTAACACATGTGCAGAGGAGATCATTTCTAAATATAATACCACTAGCACAGACACAGAGAGCAACAATTAATAAATGGAACCTCCTAAAGCTGAGACACTTCTTTGAGAAGAAGGAAACTGTCACCAAGACAAAATGGCAGCCAACAGAATGGGAAAAGATCTTCAATAACCTCACATTGGACAGAGGACTGATCTCCAAAATATATAAAGATCTCAAGTAACTAGATATCAAAATATCAAATAATCAAATCAAAAATGAGGTACAGATCTAAACAGAGAATTCTCAACAAAAGAATTGCAAAATGCTGAATGACACTTAAGGAATTGATCAATATTATCATCCATGAGGGAAATGCAAATCAAAATGACTGTGAGATACCATCTTACACATGTCAGAATAGCTAAGATAAAAAACAATGACAATAGTTAGTGCTGGAGAGGATGCACAGTCAGGGGATCCTGACTCCATTACTGATGGGAGTACAAATATGTTCAACCACTTTGGAAATCAGTATGGTTGTTTATCAGAAAATTGGGAATCAATCTATCTCAAGACCCAGCAATATGAGTCTTGGGCACATAGCCAAATGAAGCACACTCATACTGCTGTTGGCCAATGATCTGTACCTGGTCACTTGTATTTTAAATAAACACTGATTGGCCAGTAGTCAGGCAGAAAGTATAGATAGGATAAACAGGCAGGAAGTAGAGGCAGGGCAATGAGAATTCTGGGAAGAGCAAAGTTTCAGTGAGCAGTCATCACCCAGGCAGAGAGGAACCCAGATACAGAGCAAAGAAGATGTGACTGCCTCACCAAAAAAGGTACCAAGCCAAGCGGCTAACACCGACAACAATTATGGGCTACTATAAGTTACAAGAGTTAATAAGGAGACTGAGATACTAGGCCAATAAGTTAATAATCAATGTAGACCTCTATGTGATTTCTTTAAGACCTAACAACTGCAGGAACTGGGCAGGACAGAAACCTCAGTCAACAGAATGGAGTGCCAATGTGGGGATGACCAAATTCCCTTAAAAGCCTGAGAGAAACCTCAGTCAGCACTCATACTACAAGGACATTTGCTCTACTGTGTGTATAGTAGCATTATTTATAATAACTAGTACTTGGAAACAACCTAGGTGTCCCTCAACTGAAGAATGGATAAAGAAAATGTGGCACATTTACCCAGCAGAGTAGTACTTGGTGGTAAAAACTAATGACATCTTGAAATTTGCATGCAAATGTATGGAATTAGAAAAATCATCCTGAGTGAGGTAACTCAGACCCAGAAAGACAAAGCTGACATGTACTCATGGGTGGATATTAGATGTAAAGTAAAGGATAACCAGCCTATGGTTCACAACCCCAGAGAAGCTAGATAACAAGGAGAAACATAAGAGAGACATACATGATATAATTTTGGCACCAATAACTTCATCTCCAGACAAGAAGAAAGGGCTTTTTCCCAACCCAGTATTCACCTTTTAGTCTGGCCTATGGTATGTCCTCCTTCCTAAGTGCCTACTCCACATAAAGTTACATGTGCTGCCTGCCAAAAATTAGGGCAATGTAAAAGGGATCAAAATCTAAAATTTTTAACATATGCATTAAACCCGAACACTTTACAGCATGTGTCAAACTTTTCCCAACATCTATAAGCAGTTACAAATATCATTAGATCAATTTCAGTAGGATTACAATGACATACATTGATGTTATCAAATACCACCAGTTCCAGTGTCTGAGCAACAGTGACAGGAACCCCCAATTTTCCCCCTTCTTAAGTGAAGAGAGGTCTTTTCATTAATGATAGACGCAGGGGCCCAATGACGGGAGTTAGTGTGGATCCTCGCCTGAATAGCACACCATACAGAGGTTGTAGAAACAGGCTCAACATGGCATGGTACAGGTATGAGGGCGCTCTCCACATGGCCTAAGACAGGGTGCCCTGTGATCTGCTTACTTTAATCCTTCTAGATGCCTTTTATTTGAGGAGCTCCAAGGACGGGCGACTTATGGCAGAATAATCCCCCAACCTAAGGCAGGGCCCTGGAAACCCTAGGACGGATAAGGGGGAAAGAAAAAAGGCCTGATCCCCACTCGACCTAGGAGTCATCGGGCACCCCTCTGTTCCCAGGAGAGGTGGATTGCTTCACCACTCGAGAGGAGGGTCTCTCCTTGTCTCAGTCCCTTCTCCTTTGGTCTGACACCATGGTTGACTCTGACTGGTGCTCTCCACGTGATAGCTGCCTGCCTTTGTATGGGAGGGGGAGAGGATCTGTTGGGAGCCATTTCCCCCTAGAGATCATTGCAGGAACCATCGCCCTGGGGAGACTGCGGGGAACCCCACACCCATGGTTGTGCTGGGAATGGTTCTGTTGCCCAACACCTAGTTGAAGCTGTTAATGGAGAAAAATAAAATAAATAAAATAAAATAAAAAATAAAAAAATAAAAAAATAAAAAAAAGAGAGACATACATGGACTTTCAGTCAAGCATCACACCCTCAAAACAGTCCAGTCATAGACAAATATGTTGGGTTGTCTTTATACTAGACTGTTTTTGGCCTGAACACCAACGCTTGGACATATCTTCTTTGGAATACAAGGATTAAAATATTAATTTTTAAATTTCAAGTCTTTTCCCATTCAAAGTAATTTTGGGGAGATATAAAAAGCCAAATATAGTTCTGTTTCCACACATTATGTTGAAATATGTAAGCAAATATGTTTGCTTGTGTGAAGAGTCAGAGGTCAATTTCAGATGTCTTCCATTGTTTTTTATCTTATTTTTAAAACTGACTCTTTCTCTCCTTAAACCAGAAGCTCACGCATCTGTCAAAACTAGCTGGGTTGCAAGTTCCAGGCATTGACTGTACTCTTATTATCTCTCAGCCCTAAGGTTAGAAATGCACCATCATTCCCACGTATTTACACTGATGCTCATCGTGTAATCTTAGGATTTTTATGCTTGTAGATCACACACTTTGCTGACTGAGCATTGCCCCAACCTCCAAATATATTTCTTTAAGAGATATTTTTCCAGGATTTTTTTAAGGGTGCGATTGCTTCACTGAAAGTGATGCTTGTCTACTTATCTGCTTTTATGTTTTAGAAATTAGTAAGATTAATAGCTAAGACACTAATTTTTGACAAATAGAAACAATGCAAATACTTAGGCATTTAAAAACATTCAGTTTTTAAATACTGAATACAATTTAAAGCTCATCTGAATTGTTGAATAGATAAGTTTTAAATCAATGTAAGCATTCCTTACTCTATAAATAGTAAATTTTATTTGTATTTCTATTCATGTTGATAAACATATATTTTATTGAAATAAGATTATAGCATTAATTAGATTATTTTCAATGATTTCTACATACTTCCTAGAGGTATTGATCGTTGTCACCAAAAGCTTTTCACATTGCCTATCAATCTATCATTGAGGTGTGCTGGCTATCACCTTTGAAACAAAGGACCTAATGTGACTGACTATCTTCCTGAAAGACAGTGGCCGTTTGAACATGGTATAAAACATTAAAATACTTTGATAGTACAATATCTTCTGGTTACCCATATATTGTGATTTTTTTTCATTGTCAGTCTTATTGGTGGGTAGCTACACATTTTGTTTTCTTGAATCAAGAAATATGCACCTATTCTTAGAACCTGTTGAAGTCGCTTTTCCCAACACAATAACAACATCATTACAATTATTTGATGGTAATATCTTATCAGTACTTCTGTCCAGTGCATACCTATTTCATCTGAGTTACATAAAAGCTGCTGACTGTTCCTCAACTAGCTATTTTATTAAATGATGTTTTCTGATTTTTCTCACATAACACTAGTTTCTTTTGATAACTCACCTATTTGATACCACTGCTCCTCTCCTCTTTTTTCTCACATATTATTTGTTCAATTTTTATTATATTGAATGCTATCTAAATGTTTTATATCCAACTCTAACTTTTCATTAAATTTTATAATTATATTCACCTATCAATTAATAGATCTTTTAATTCAGAAAAAATATAAAATTAGAAATGTTATTTTCCTTAACTTTAACTGCTTAAGTTAATATACTCATCTTATGTAAATATTATCTATCATTCAAGAAAAAAATAATGCATTTCTCTTTTAAGTTTTTCTTGTTTCTTTTTGTGTGGTATATTAGTCAGTGTTTTTAATCAAAGCACACTTTGTCAGGTCTGTCTTCTTAAGCCTATTCATTATAATCATGGACAGCAATTCATGCCTGAGATCTGTCCCCACAAGACCTATAAATGTCATATTTGTCAAGCCAAGCTGTGACTCACACGCCAACTCCTATGTACCATAAAACACATACAATATCTATTAAAATTGTGTCAGGACCTAAAAATAAACATGGGCAGGTTATTGGATCTCTCTGTCCTTCTTTCAAGTGCGGCTTCATGGGAATGAATCTCCTTTTCTGCTTTTCACTATGAACTTGGTTCTTTTGATGTATTAAGGACAGGTGGTTAAACCTGAATTTTGGAAGCAAAGACTGTGGTGTAAAATCTGGCATGATTTTGATATTCAAGTTTGTATAAAGAAAGATTAAGAATTGTATTAAGGTAAAATAAAAATTGAGGCAGCAGGGTTTTGTTGTAGGTGCTGTTCCTGATTTTACACATACACTTAGTTATGAAATGTCTTGTTATGTAAACACGACTAACACAGCATTCCCCATGTATAGCCCAGACTTGTTTGGAACTTACAGCAATGCTCCTGCCCCAGTTTCCTAATTTCTCTAATTATAGTCATGAAAGCCTGTACACTCAACTACAAAGATTCATTGCTCTTGTGTCTTTTAAAAAGCTTATGATATATTCTTTGTGTGTGTGTGTGTGTGTGTGTGTGTGTGTGTGTTAAGCTGTAAATCAAAGGATACCAAGCCTATAGTTTATGATCCTAGAGAAGCTAAGTAACAAGGTGAATCCTAAGGAAAGCATACATAGATCCAACTGGAAAGAAGAAATAGACAATAACACCTGACAAATTTGGGAGCATTGAGGTGGGAGACAAGAGAGGGTGGAAAGGGAAAAGAAGTTGAGGAGAGAGGAGAACTTGAGAGAACAGGATACTTGAGATGGAGGGAGGACAGAGATGAAAGCAAGAAAGGGATATGTTGATTGAGGGAAGCATTGTGGGGCTGGCAAGAAACATGGCACTAGTGAAATTCCCAGGAATCCCCAAGGATAACTCTAGCTAAGACTCAAAGCAGTAGAGGAGAGGGTACCCAAACTGGCCTTGCCCTGTAGTCAGGTTGATGAATACCTTAAATGTCACCATAGAACCTTCATTCAACAACTGATGTAAACAAAGCCAGAGACATGAAGCAGAGCACTGGGCTGAGCTCCCAAAGTCCAACTGAACAGTGATAATAAGAGCAAAGATGTTGAGACCATGATGGGGACACCGACTGAATCAGTTTAACTAAGCTATGGGAGCTCATTAACTTCAGCAGGACAGAGAAGGAACCAACATAGGTCAAAATTAGTACCTCTGAATGTGGGTGACTGCTGTATGGCGGGGTAGACTGCAGGGCCCCTGAGAGTGGCACCAGGATTTTTACCTACTGTTTATACTGGCTTATGGGAACCTATTCTCTTTGGATGTATACCTTGCTTAGCTTTGCTAAGTCATTGGTTAGAACATAAACAATTGCATAGAGGTTGGCTTGGAGCAGGTCCAGAGCAAAATTACAGTTGATGTTTGGCTATTTACAGTCTCCTTTAGCAGCTCCTCCTTTCGCATCACTCTCTGACTGACCTAACATCCTGTGACTAACATGGAAAACACTTTGAAATGTGTGATGTGACCAGACTGCAAGCTTCTTCCAACCAAAAGTCTGGTGACATCAGATAACACCTGAGGTTGTTAGCAGGGATTGCTCCACTTTGTTTTAACATACCTGCTTTATGTTTCTATTAACATATTTGAAAAGTGTCTCAGTTTATTATTTTGTTTGTTCTGTTACTACAGAAAATGTCATCAAGCTGTCACAACATTGGAACATGAAAATTGAGAAGACTTGAATATGTATTCCCAGGCCACCAAACTCATATGGGGCTGCAGAATAAACTATCTCTTACTGCAAAGTGAAACATGTGTTTTCCTTTGGCAATCTCATTTGGGTAGCCAATGAAAATTCCAATAAAAAAATTAAAGATTTGCCTGTTAAAATGACTCTTCATTGAGCTTTTTAATGATTTTATAATATTGAACCTTGTTTCTGAAATTTGATATGTCTCTCTTTAGAGTTCCTCCATTTCAGTCATTCCTTAATTTTTTTTTTCAGAATAGGAAAATTTATTACTGTGCTTCCACTGTCAAAATGTAGGATCTTGGTCTTTCCTTCTTGCCTTTGTAGAGGGCCAAAAGGGACACGTTGGCTACTTTAACAACCTTAAAGCGGACTCCAGGAATATCACCTACAGCATGACCCTTTCGACCAAATCCAGCAACCAGAACTTCATAGTTTTCCTCAATGAAGTTCAAGCAACCATCATTGGGGACAAAAGCTGTGATCTTCTTGCTCTTCCTGATGAGCTGCACCCTGACACACTTCCTGATAGCAGAATTTGGCTGCTTGGCTTCAACTCCTACTTTTTCCAGCACGATTCCCTTGGCATGAGAGGCACCTCCAAAAGGATTGGCCTTCAGGGCTGTGCCCAAGTGGGCTTTCTTGTACTGTTTGTCATGCCACTTCTGGTCCCGTCGGTGGCTGCGGAGCTTCCTGGCAGTACGGAGACCACGACACTTGCCCATCTTGCCGACGCCACGGGTCCGAGGGAAAGAGAGAGACGGAGCGGGAACAGTCATTCCTTAATTTACTTTGACTATTGATGTTTGGATGCCAAAAAGTATTTGAGGAGGGGGCAAGATCATGAGCTAAACTCCTGGGTCATGCATGTGTCCTGTTAATGCTATAGAGTGACATTATGTATAAAAAAACTAGAATAATAATGTGATACAATATTAATGAACTTAAGTGAGTATCATTACAGAAAAGGCAAAAGCTTGAAAGTATTTTAACTAGGTTGCCTATGTAATTAACGTAAACGGATTGTTTGTTTAGAAAGGCAAGACAAGTGTAGGACTCCCACAGTGTCTCATTCTGTGTTTTATTCCCTTTTGTTTCTTTGTTCCTAGACTTTATGATCATCATAGTCTTGGTTTTCGCTATACATCTCTTGACACTGAATGTTCATATAACCCAAGGCTCTTAGTGATATTTGGATGGTTCATGGCTTTAGCTATAAGTACTATCATTAAAAATCCTTCTTACTGAGCAAGTCCTCCCACATCAGGCTTCAAGGTCTATCCTGGTAAATGGATGGATCTAGAAAAGATCATTTTCATGTAACCCGCTGAAATACAAATTACATCTCACTGGACACTCCTAGCTCCAAATCTTCAGCTGTGAGTATATATCCTGAAGTAACTTTAGGAAGAAGAAAGACAAACAGAATTTAGTAGAGAGTTTTGTGACCCTCTTACCTGTTGGGGAAACAGGGATTGGGGAAAAATAGACCGAGAGAAAGATGAAGAGGAGAAATGAGAAGGAAGATAAGGGAAGAGGAAGAATCACAGACCCGTGGTTGTAAGAAGTTTTCCTCCCCTATAAAAACAGAACAAGGCAATACCACCAACCTCCTTCAGTTCCATTTATCTGTAAGGATTGTCCTCGGAGAAATATCCGCTCACTAGGCTTCCTTACCCTAGGCTCTCCTCTCACTGCTTTACTCTTGCCCTTGTATTGCAACACAGTCCAAACTTCTAGTTTCCTATTTTAAACTGTATCAAAATGACTTTTACCCCCATCTCCTTAACTATTTTGCACCTTCTAGATTTAAAATTCAGAATATAAAACACAGTACCACGCTGATATAGTCATTTTCCACATCACTAGATCTCAGGGTTGACAGGTTGTGAATAGATGATGTTTGCTCAGTTCTCAAATGAAATGCTTACAGACTATTCTGTGGTTTAAATCAGGTCAGGACAGTGTTCTATGTGGTGTGTGTGTGTGTGTGTGTGTGTGTGAACATTTAGCTTCTTCTTTTCTAAAATGTTAATTTAGAACAACAAAGTTAATTATTAAAATGATGGAGGCATTTAATGTTGCAATTGCCTTGTCTGTATTTCCCCATACATATACTCTTATATGAAGACACAGTGACATATTTACAACCTAAACTGTCTTGAAGTATACCAATATAAAATGACACTTTAGGACAAATTTACTGAAGGACATACCACCTAATAGACCTTAGGTTATTAAATTCAACATCCATTTTTATTTTATTTTCATGTATGTATGTTTTGTGTATATGGGGGTGTGGTATATTTACATATATTTGTGTGCGTAGTACTAGTGCATGAGCAGAAACCAGAAAAAGATGCTGGGTGTTCTGCTCTATCAATATGCCGTATTCTCTTTAGAAATCATGTCTCACTAAATCGGGAGGTAGACTGGTGGCCACCAAGCCTGAACTATCTTCCCGTCGCCATCAGTGACAGGGTTACAGACACACTCAACTATACTTAAGTTTTTGTTTGTTTGTTTTCTTGTTTGTTTTTTAAGGGTGAACTTTGGTGTAGCTTTGGAGCCTGTCCTAGAACTAGCTCTTATACACAAGGCTGGCCTCAAACTCACAGAGATCTGCCTGCCTGTGTCTCCCGAGTGCTGGGATTAAAGGTGTGCACCACCACTGCCCAGCTTATACTCACGTTTTATGTAAGTTCAAGGCACTTGAATTTGGTTCCCTGAACTTGCACAGCAAGAGTTCTACCAACACAGTTATCTCTACAGCTCTCCATATCCCAGTCTAAATATTATCATGAAGAACATTTTTTCTTTTAATTTTCAAGTTACTTTTTGCCCAGTTCATAAGAGTTTCCCAAACACTCATTCTTTAAATATTAATTTTTGATTCTCAGATTTTGTTTATATTATAAATTCATTTAAGAAGTAAACATTCATGATTGCACAGAGAGAAACTTTTGCTTTATTGTGACTATTTTGCAGAAAATTTAGTATGATCTTTAAATATTCATGTCAATTTTAGAATGATCAGTTATAAATTAGTCATTATTTATGTGTCAAAATATACTTGTAAACTTATTATTATTTTTATTTTTCTATATCTGGCATTGGGATACCACCTAATGAGTCATTAATCTTGGGGAATGACTGATACCAAGAAGGTGGATATAGGAGTGAGTGAGAGGAACCCTGACTGCTCTTTGGGCTGGAGAGGAAGGGGGAGGGGAGCGGGGGAGGGGGAGGGAAATGGAAGGCAGAGGCGGGGAGGAGGCAGAAATTTTTAATAAAAAAAAATGAAAGAAAAAAAGAGTGAGAAGAGGATTTCTAATAATGTTTAAATATCTGTGTGAAATTGTCCAAGAATAAATTTAATTAAAAAATTGTATGCAGAAAATTATTTTAATGAGATATAACAAACAATTTACAAACCAATATTTTATCCTTAATATTTGCTCAACAAACTTCCCTTTATTTATTTATACATCAGTTCATGTTACAACAGGCACTGTCTGAATTCATCATTGTTTAATGCTAATTAATTGTGAATGTCATTTCTCTATTCAGTTGCTTTGTAAAAATGGAAATAATTAGCTATGCTAACTTTCACCTACCTTACTCAAATACCAATTAAAATTATAGTTGAATTATGGTGTGCAATTACAATGTGAATTTTTCTCTCATGTTAAAGTGAAAATTCTGATCTCAAAGTTTATAAAATACCAAATATGTGATTTACATGCATTAAACATGTATCATAGGCTTGATAAAACTGACAAATAATTTTTAATTTCATATATATTTTTCAAGGTAAAATTGTGATTATTCTTTATTGGTTAAAGTGCTTTTTATAACTCAGCCTGGACACCTCCTATGTTGTACTCTGTCTTATGACTGCCCAACAGCAGAAGGACCCACTGCATAGAGTGGGCACAGAGGACACGTTGGGTCTGGACATGGTAGAAGTAAAGAAGAGTACTGAGGAAAGATTGGGATAATAGAAGCATATAGTTGCTTCCACTATGCACCCTTTGAAGCAACAGAAGACACTTTTGCTTTCAAACCAGAGCTACTATAAAACAATCCTGGCTTAGCTTTTTAATAGAATGATCTTAAGAAGACTGAGTGATCTCAAGGATTCCATGTACCTTCCTGAAGGAGTCCAGGGATAAGTGGGACTGATGGTGTAGGCTTCCTGACAAACCCTGTCTATCTATATGACGGCAAGTTTGTAAGGGCATTCCCAGCCTGAGACCAGCAGCTGAGGAGATCAATACAATGGCAGGTGTTTAGTGGAAAATAAGAAAAGTGTGACAGGAAATGGCACTGCGTTTAGCAACATCCAGGTGTGAAAAGGGAGAGAGAGTGAGCAGTTGGTGTGCACCTTTTTGGTACTGCAAACCATGCCCAACCTAGCCCAGCCTCTCAAAGGCCATTGTCTGAAGGAGGTCCCCCAACGCCAAAAGGCAGGTCCTGAGGAATTTTTAACAATAGGTGATGAACAGAAGCCATATCACAGTCATAGTCCAGGACTTCTGGCTCTGGGCACAGCACAACACGGGTGCAAAGTAAATGGATTTGAACAAGTGGCAGGCCAGAAGAAGCCATGTACTCTCATGACGTGTTGAGCTAGAAGTCAGAAGTGTTACAGAAAGAAAAGAGGCCGTGAAAGTGTCCAAGTTGAATTTAAAGAAAATAGTAAATAAAATAGCCAAAGATTCATCTTCTGAGTTGGAAAATAATAATTTTCTATTTGCACAATACTATTTGAAGATATTTAATTACTAATCCTGATGGCAATGTTCACAAAGGCCAGCTGCAGACCTGGAACCACAGGCTGCACTTCTACTGTCCTCCTTAACACCCTGAGTCCCAAAACTGACTTGAAAATGGAAACACGGATTACTTTTGTGGTTTGACAGACTGCTATTGGGAATGATTTCGATTCGGATAATAAATGTGTACACCATTTGTATGTACATGTATGCTTGCATGTATGTATATGTGCACCTAGATATGTGAAGGAGTAAACTAGTCACAGAAATAGAAAACACAGATAAATGAGACAATTCTTGAACGTTTGAGACACTTAATGCCAGGTGACTCATATGACTCTCAAAATCATAGGCAGAGTGTAAGTGTTTAATAATCTTTTTAACGCAATTAGCATAATCAGCAGACTGTGTGACCAAAAAGAGCTCTCTTTAATCATTGTTTATCATCTATAAAACAACTTAATGACCAGCAAGCAGCCCCTAACTGTTTGAGGATGCTATGAAGATAAGTGAGCATATTTGTATGTAAGTTTATGGTTTACTGGAAAGAAGCATTATGGAAATAACTGTTAGCAAAAACGAATCTGGTAACATATTTTAAGTAAGACAAAGTAACATGTCATCCTCCTGTCACTTTAAAGTTTATAGAAGCTTCTGAGAAAAAAATGAATGTATTTAAATCTGAAATAAATGAATATGTGAAAAGTCTCCATTTCAAAAATGTCTTGAGCTGATAGGGCAGATTGATTTCAGGATACATTGCTGCTCTGTAGCCTACACATGGGCATTTTTAGGCATTATTAGCCTTCTCTATAAGTCTTAAATATAGCATATTTTCATGTGATCAAAATATACATCTTTCACTTCTTTCTCTTGTTGTCATATCTTCTTTTCTTTGATTTTTGAGATCTAATAGTCACACATTAAATCATATTTACTTATGGTTTATGAATTAGGTTTTGTACAAAATAATTGTGTATACTTCCAAAAGAAGAATATCTTAATAAAGATAGAACAAAAGCCTGTAACGTGAACAGTCTAAGCCCATATGACAAATGGTAATTATTGACCTGGTTAAGAGGGGAGAGCATAGGCCAGATGGAGCAATAGTGTCCAGTGAATTAAGGTTCATGTTCAGTCTGCAGCCAGTGTCATTGACTCAGAGCTACTATGTGCAGATCTTTTCAGTCCACACTATATACTTCTTTGAGAAGATTCTCAGTAGGATTTAACAACATTGACAGAAGCGTGCAATTTCATTTTTTTTTGTACTTAAAAATTTCCACCTCCTCCCCTCCTCCCATTTTTCTCCCCTTCCCATATCCCCCTCCCTCTCCAGTCCAAAGAGCAGTCAGGGTTCCCTGCCCTATGGGAAGTCCAAGGATTTTCCTTCTCCATCCAGGTCTAGGAAGGTGAGCATCTAAACAGACTAGGCTCCCACAAAGCCAGTACATGCAGTAGGATCAAAACCCAGTGTCATTGTCCTTGGCTTCTCAGTCAGCCCTTCTTATTCTTACAAATTTGGAAAATTATTCCCAACTACAGTAAACTCATCCATAGCTTCCTTTTTAGTATTTTAGTTACTGGATCAGCTGAAATTTAAAAAAAAATGTTAATATATGTATTGCATTAAACATCCAAGAGATAAAGAACATATTCAAACTCACTTAGGACAGTATATTGGTATGGTTAATCCACTTCATTTTTAGTTGTTATAGATAATTTTTTCTACCCCTAACCTACAGATCACTCTCTGTGGGAAAGAAAGTATAAAAGCAGTCTTATGCCACTCAGGGTTTAGGCATCCAATGGAAAGTTGAGCTTATTTCCGTTCTGATCATGTGTGGGAGTGCAAACATGTATGAGCACTAATCCACTTCATTGGTAACGTGTCTAATCTAAGTATCTAAGTGCTGCCATCATTTGAATTCTATCAACTCAGGTAAAGATCTGTAAAAGATAGCAAATATATTGCTTCATAAAAATTTTAAAATTACAAATATTACTATGTTTTTTCTATAAGAATTGCATAATATCCATGAGAGGAGAAATGTTACATATAAACAATAAATAATTAAATTTTCAACCTTTAAAACCAGATACCAAAAAGGTAACATTGCATTGTACTTATATGAAATCATTGTATTCTAAAAAAATATAAGCAAACAAAAAGCACTATGAATGTTTATAACTAGGATTAGTTAATCATATGTTTTCTAGGATTAGTCTAATAATATAGTTTCATTCAATATTTTAAAATCTTGTTACTTTAAACAATCTGATTGACATCATTTTTCTGAACAATCTACTTGTATTTAATTTCAAATTAAAGTATACAAAGCTTAAAGTATATATTAACAGTTTTATGAATTGCAGGAAATAATGATTTTGTCAGAAAATTCACCTAGACATGGAAATATGGGCAGAAATATAAAGAAAAAAATTATTGCTGACATGATGAATTTAGACATGGAAGTTTCTGGATGCTTAACATCTCCACTAAATTTATTCTCTCCATGATGATACTGTTTATGATTTTCAGATGAATAGCACACTTAAACGAAGCGAGCATTAATACAATATGATATTAATATACAAATACTCACATTATTCACCTGCCACTGACATTCTGAATTAAATCAGTAATGGGGTGTATAACTGATTAAATATCTACACTGAAGAAAGCACCAGTTCCAGATTTAGAGAGGCACTGCCAGACTGATCACATCATTACACTGCCAAATGCCATCTATCACTTTTACTGAACTTAACGAAGATGGATTACATCCCACAGATGAGATGCAGCCTATAAATACTGCCAGACTGATCTTCATCTGACTTTCCTCCAGAACAGACAAGCAACAAATCAATAATTGAAAAAAGTCATATTAGAAATTCAATGTTATTCAGTACCCAGAAGACATCATGGAGGGAGTACAGCATCAAATGGCCTTAAGTCAATGAAACCTGATAATCCTTGCTTTTCCTTAAGTGTATTTACTTCATCAAGTTCATTGAAATGCATTTGTTGCATTCATCATCACTACCCTCTCCTATATTTTCAAACTAAGACTGGTTTAACAGTAACAAAACATTTTACATCAAACGTTCTATATCATGGTCAATGCCCTTGTTAACTAACACTGCATAGCTAAACTGGTCAATCATGTTAGCTTTAATGTTACTTTCTTCAACCCTGAAACAAAATGAATACCATAAAATGCGTGTAAACAAAGTACTCATATCACAACTTCAGTGTTGATTTGATAACATTTCCCCATTAGACATCTGTCTTAGTTTCTGTTCACAACATATTTAATGGTCACCATTTACCTTGTGGAAAATGTATGTAAATTGCTTCAATATTCTAAGTATTGGAAATTAAATGATCTTTGTCAGCTGCCTTTGACAACATTATAATAACAGATGACAGGTGGTCAGGACTGGGCGTCTAAGGAGAAGATGCTGTCTGACAAGCTATAAAACATCTGAGAAGATGTTTAGTTCACACTTACTCCTAAGTGCACTATTAGAACCTTTTTTAAGGCTTTACCTTTTCATTGGATTCTGTACATGGAATATCTATACCTTAAAAAGAATCTTTAATTATATCCTTCTGATTTGATTTTGAGGTATCAAAAATCATGTCTTTAAACACAAAATGAAAAAACGAGGCATCATTGTTGTTTCAAATGAGTATAACGTGTATTTTTAAAAATATATCCTAGGAAAAAACTCCCAAAAAAAAACGAAGGTGAGGCATAATGTTCCCTTTAACAAATTAGCTTATACCTGATTTTGTTGTCTCTGGATTAGTGGCTTTTATACAAACCTTCTCAGTTATATCATTATGATTAGTTGATTCGATGTGTCACTAAGTTTTTTGAATTTGAATTTTCTAAGTTTTCTTATAACAGACTTATTTTGTCTGATTTATTTTAAAACACCTACAGCTTTGAAAGCATGTGAGTTAAACTGAATAAAATAAATAATGTTGTGTGCTTACACAAGACACACACACACACACTTGCATTCACCTTTTGTTACACCCAGGCAACAAATTTCAACATCAGGGACAGACATCACCTCAGAATAAAAGGATAGAAAGAGATATTCCAATAAAATGGACATAGAAATCAAGCTGGTGTAGACATTTCAATATCTAACAAAACAGACTTCAAATCAAAATTAACCAGAAGAAATAGGGTAGAATATTACATACATATTTAAGGAAACATCCATCAGGATGATATTATATTTCTCATCATTTATGCACAAAACATAAAGGGCACACGAGTTCATAAAGTGAACAACACTACTACATCAAAATCACATATTGACCTTCATACACAGATACTGGGAGTCTTCAGTGCCCCACACTCACCAAAACGCAAGCTATCTTCAGAAAAACTAAATGAGAAATAACATCATAAAACAAATGAACCTAACATAACACGTCACCCAATTATATACTTAATCAGCACCACATAGAACTTTCTCCAAAAGTGACCACATACTCAAACATAAAGCAAGTCTTAACAGATACAAGAAAATTGGAATAAATTTCTTCTTGTTTTCTGATAACAGTAGATTAAAATTTCATATCCACAATAGAAACAAAAAAATCTTACAAATTTATGGAAACTAAATACTTCTTATTGAATAGAAAATGGTCAAAAAATTAAAGACCTTCTAAAATTAAATGAAAATGAACATATCATCAAAGATATGAAACATATCGGAAGAAGTTATAAGAGGTAAGTTCTTAGAATTAAGTAACTACACAGAGATACACACACACACACACACACACACACACACACACACACCAGAAAGAGAGAGAGAGATCTCAGACTAATAAGTTAACAGCCAACTGAAAACTCCAGAACAAAATAAAGAAATTGCACCCAAAAGGCATAGACAGCAAGAAATGATCAAACATGGGCCTAAAAATCAATAAAATAGAAAGAAAAAGAAGCACAATACAAAAAATGAATAAACAAGCAATTGATTTGAGAAAATCAATAAGATTGACAAACCCTTATCAAATGAACTAAAAGGTGAAGAAAGCTGATCCAAATTAACATTATTAGGGAATGAAAGGAAGATATATATGTCACTGAGGAAATCCAGAAAATTACACTAGCATACATTAAAAAGCTGCACTCCATTAAAGTGGGAAATCTAAATGATACGGTGATGTGGTATTCCCCTCTGTATGCTGTTAATAAAGAAACTGCTTTGCGCCTATAGGACAACTATAGGGGAACACAAGTAGGTGGGGAAAACTAAAGTGAATACTGGAAGAAGGAAGGGCAGAGTCAGGGAGAAGCTATGTAGACCTGCCAAAGACAGACACCAGAATATTATCCAGTAAGCCACAGCTACATGGTGATATGCAGATTGATAAAAATGGGTTAAATTAATAGGTAATAGTTAGTTAATAAGAAGCTAGATCTAATGGGCCAAGCAGTTATTTAATTAGTTCAGTTTCTATGTGGTTATTTCAGGTCTAAGCTGCCAGGAACTAATTATTGGCCTCCTTACAACAAATTGGCTCCAACGTGGTCAGCTAAAATCCACTTAAAACCTGAGAGGGCTTGGAAAGGAATTCTAGACAATAAAAAACAAAGTTTAGCCACATTTATTTTCCTGAATGGGCTTTTCTTACTGGTAGCATGCTGTGGCTTTGTTAAGAGAGGTTTTCCTGATTTAGCAGTAGTAGGGGAAAAAAGCCATGGTTTTGAAAAGGTGGCTGCCTGAGCCACATTCTGAACACAAACACTGTTTTTTTTCTGGAGGCTGAGCATTTAAATGGGGTTTTGTAAACAGAGTACTACACCTGCTTAATGACTTGATGTAGATTCACTCCATACTTGGAACTGTGGCAATGTACCCAGCTTGGAGAGGTTGTGAACAGACTTCAACCTTTTGGACTGTGCACAGCAAGCAGGAAGTACCATATATACCCCAGTTATGCCTCAGCTTAAGTTTTTAAGAAGCACTTAACATTTTAAGAAGCTCTCCTGCACAGTAAAGAATTACAGATATACAATAGTACACATTCAGACATAAAAGACCTCTAAATGAGTCAGTGTTGGATAAATAATGTACATAGGCTTGGGAGAGAGAAGAAAAAGAATATAGACACTTATAGATAGTCATAGATTAAAAGAAATAAACAAAGAATAAGCCACATAATGATGGAACATTCATGGAGAGTCTGGAGTATGTATATTATTGTGTCTTCTTTGACTTTTTTGACTGTGAAAAAGCTAAATATAGAGAGACATTTCATTATACAGGTTGCTAAGATAAACTAACATAAAGGTATCTTGCCTCTAAAAATTGAGTCTAAGGATATATAGCTTTGGAAAAGAGGTTTTTCTTTTGTTTCCACAGAGGATGAGAACTTGTGGATTAATTCCAGACTAATATGGTTGATGGACCAAGACCCCTTGAAAGTCCACCTTGAACACCCCTCAAAAATTATATCGCCCAATAAACAGCAGGAAGCAGTTTGGAGAAGAACTACACCCATATTACCAAATATTGTTTATAAATGTGTATTTACCTTTAAAGGGGGATATGCCATAGAGAGTTGCATTGTTCTGGATCTTGGTTTATTAATATAAATTTAAAGTCAATTTTGTTTTACTGTGTATATGTATATTTCTTCTCTTGATTAAGGTATTGTTTGTGCAGTTCATTTAAAAATGTTATGTATAATTGAGAAATATAGGTTAATAGATGATCATCTATAATAGTCAAGGTTGCAGTCATGTTAGTTAGATTTTCTAGATGTATTTCAGATGAATGGGCATTCTTCAAACCTTTCAAAGGCTACAGAATATGGCATTTAAAATCTTTTAAGAATTTAGGACTTTTCATGACAATGAAATATATCTGCTCCTGGTAACAACAACCTACTACAAGAGAATGATGGGCATCAAAGAGTCTCTTTATTGAGTTTGCTAGGCATTTGGGCAAGAAACTGCTATTGCTTGGACTGCTTGATGAACTGGACATGCAGGACCCATAAAGAAATGAGTGCTGAACTTGCCTAAACGTGAGACTATCCTTCAGGGTTCCTGCTTCATTAAAGAATCTGCCAGACATTCTGCAGATCACAGTAGAAAGTGACTGATAAACTGTCAATACAGGCAGAACTGTCTTTGATATTTCCTGCTTCATGGAAATGTCTGCCAGATATTATGGGCCTGTAGGCTGAAGATCGAAGCCCCAATAGTACAGATGAACTTTGGGTGACTGTCCAGGCACTGAGATGTCCCTTTCAATTCTAGAGTTTTGGAAGTTGCTTACAATGTATTTCCTGTTTACTTAGGTAATATTATATCTTCTGGAGTCTTTGATGGAGCTGAATGACTGATAGTTATAGTTTTCCTTAGTTATGATAAAACATAATGTAGATATAAGTACTGTAACTGTAATTATTGCTTGATACCTGTTTTGTCATATGTAATTGTACTATGTTAAAGTTAAAACCTTCCTACTTATTTAATCAGAAAAGGAGAGGTGATGTGGGATTTCACTCTATAGGCTGTGAATATCAAGGGTTAATAAAGGAACAGCTTTGGGACTATAGCAAAGCTATAGGGGAACAGAGCTAGGTGAAGAAAACTAAACTGAATGTTGGGAGAAAGAAGTGTGGAGTCAGAGAAAAGCCATATAGCCCTGCCAGAATATCCAGATTAATAGAAATGGGTTAAATTAATATGTTAGAGTTAGCCAATAAGAAGCTAGAGATAATGGGCCAAGCAGTTATTTAATTAATACAGTTTCTGTGTGGTTATTTTGGGTGTAAGTGGCCAGGAATTAACTAGCAGTCTCCTTACAACAATATGGATAGTCATTTTGAAATTTACCACTCATCATGACCAGATAAAAAATTTAAACAGATCTACAGCACCTAGTGAAATAGAACATATTAATATTATTTAGAAATAACATTAGCACCAATAGTCTTCAAACCGTTCAGCAAAGTAGTAGTAGAAAAAATGTGGAGTTCATTTTATAAGACCATATTTACTCTAATGCCCAAACCACATAAGGAAGAAACAGAGAAAAAAAGTTACAAACTCATTTTCATTATAAATATAGATGCACAAATTCTCAATAAACTATATGCAAACCAAATCCAAAAACACATTTAAAAGATTATCAAATATGATCAGATGGCTTCAATACAGAGATGCAAGGGTGGTTTAACATATTTAATCTATAAATGTACTCCCTCATATAAACAAACTGAGAGACAGAAACCACACAATATTCTCATTAGATGCAGAACTAACCTTTGACAAAATCCAATATCAGTTAATAATAAAAGTCCTGGAGAGACATGCATCAGCATAATAGAAGTTTATTCTAAACCTGCAGCCTCAAATGAAAAGGAGAAAAAAATCAGAGCAGCTCCCCTAAAATCAGGAATGTGATGAGGCTTTTTAATCTCTCCATATCTAAAAAGTATTTGAAGTCTTAGCTAGAGCATTGAGACAAAAGGAAATCAAATTGATGCAAGTCAGAAAGGAAAAAAAAGTCATAATATCTTTATTTACAGGTGATATCATAGTACACATTAGTGTTCCTAAATAATCTTCCATGATAATCCCACAGCTGATAAAGACTTTCAAGAAAAGTAGTTAGATACAAAATTAAGGCACAAAATCAGTAGCTTTCTATGTATAAATTATGAATGTTTTGAAAGAGAAATCAGGGAAACAACAACTTTCATAATATCTCAAATAATATAAAATATCTTCAGGTAAGTAATAAAACAAGTGAAAGGCCTATATGGTAAAAGAATAAAAAAAACTTTAAGATACTGAAGATATGAGAAGATGGAAAGATTTTCCAAGATCAGTAGGATTAATATAGTAAAACTGACCATCTTATCAAAAGCATTCTACAGATTCCATGCAATTGTAGAGGCAGGGAGGGGAGCAGAGAAAAATGTAGAGCTTAATAAAAATCAGTAAAAAGAGAGAAACAATATATATCTTGAGAGTCGTCAAGATCTTTTAGTATAGAAATAAATTGTAATAATATGGAATATTATCAACTCAAAAAAGTAAGAGGGTCTGGAGAGCTAGGTAAGTAGTTAAAAATGTATACTGTTGTTGCAGTGACCTGAATATTTTTGCCACCACTGACATAGCAGTTCACAACCTTTAACTTCAGCTCTAGAGGATCTGATGGTGTTCCCTTGTCACCATGTGTATCTGCATTTATATGTGCATTGTATGCAAACAAGCATAAATTTTTAAATTTATATATATACTAGAAAGCTATTAAGATATAAAGGCATCGAGCAAACTTGAATTTATATTGTCATGTAAAATCCAATATGGAAAGGCTGTCCACTCCACAGTCATGACAGTTTTGTGTTGATACAGTACTGCAAGCTGACCTCAAAATCACTCTGGAAATGAAGCTGCCCTTGAACTGTGTATCCTTTTGTCTTCATTTCCTGAGTGCTATAGATATAAGCTTGTGATACTATCCATTCCTTAATTCTGTATATGATGTTTAAGCAAAACTATGATAGTATTTGTAACAGGAAAACAGTTTATATATACTAAAGCCCACACATCAAAATGTGTTTCCTAAGTTACGGCACATTTATTAACTGGAATACTGTGCAGATGTCTGTAGGAGTAAACTGTTAATGACATAAAACAAAATTTCATGGCAGTTCAGCTTACAAAGCAAACTTCAGAGCTACGAACACAAGTCAAGAAATTGTGTTTATGGTGCAAATGAATTTGTGCATGTGTGTATGTGTGTGTGAAACATATCTTATTGCTTCCATCTATCTAAGTGCAAATAATATGACCACCAATTCTTTTATGTTGAGTCTGGTTCCATTTTTCATATTACATTTAATATTTTTACTCTATCACTTTAATAATAACAAAAATAAACAATAGTAGTGATCAAACTCTTTCCAGTTTGTAAATCCTGTGCTAAACGGTATGTGCAAATTGCTCAGAAATGCTAATCTTGTCTCAAGACAGTGTAGTAAAGGTGACAAAGAGTAGTCAAACTTATGCTCCCATGGTTACTTAAATCTTTGAATAGGCACGTATTTTTTAAAAATATTTTTAAAAAGTAGTAAGAATGGTGGTTCCTACAGTGTAATCCATGGTGCCACAACATTTCTGGAATCTAGCAAACCCTCCAATTTAAAAATTTGACATCTGTATTAGTCAGGTTTCTCTAGACAAACAGAATGTATACACTCTTTCTACCTCCATCCCCTGTGTATAGGGGATTTATTGGAATGATTTAAATACAGGCTGCAGTCCAGTTAATCCAACAATGGATGTTTTTAAAGAGAAGATTCAAGAATGCAGTACTTGCTCACTCCACAATGCTGAATGTTTCCACTGGTCTTCTGTACATGCTGGAATCCCGAGGACATAAGCTCCAATGTCAGTGAAAGATTGGATGTGCTAGCAAGGTTTAAGCAAGCAGGTAAAGAGCAAGAGCTTCCTTCATCTATGTCCTTATGCAGACTTTCAACAGAATGTGTGGCCCAGATTAAAGGTGATTTTTCTCACCTAAAATCTAGATAAAAGCTTGTGTTTTGCAAGCTTAAGATCCATGTCAAAGTTGTGTGCCTTCCTACTGCAAAGGTCTGGACTAAAAGTGAATTTACCCACTTCAAACCAAGCCATAAAAAATCTCTCACCGCCGTGCCCTTCATTTCTGGAGTGTAGTTCAAGTTGATAACAAATAATAGCCATCACAGTACCCAAAAGTTAGTTAAATATCCCTGCGTGTACAATGAATTTTATGAACTACAATATGAAGACCTATAATTAAGAGGAAAGAACCAGACTTCAAGTTTTAGTCCCACTATGTAAATAGACAAAAACAAAAAACAAAAAGGTTATTTAATAATAATAATACAATAGTTTAAGAAAAACACACTGATAAGAAAAAGAGGTGCTAGGCATAGTGGAATCACACTTACGATTCCAGCTTTGTGAATGATGAAAATGGAAACATTGCTGCACTTTCAAGGTCATGCTGGGCTACATAGTGAGACTGAACTAAAGAGTAAGACCGTGTCTTAAGAAAAAAAAGATAAACTTGATTCTACCTACATGTGACATTTAAAAAGAAGTCAGAGATCTAGAAACTGAGAATGACATCAATAAGAATGTGGGGTGGAAATGTGAGTTGAATGAATACAAAGAAGCAACTCTGTGAAAAAGTTAAAGGAGCTAAGGTAGACTGTGAAGGCAGTGAGTAGTAGCAATACTCAGGGGGTTGGCTAAATGAGAAAACAAAGCAAAACCACAAAGGACTGCCTTTCTTCAAATGAGAGAAAAGCTCAACAAACTGACAAATGAGTTTTTTTTTTTTAGAAAGTAGAAATAACAACTGGTGGACGGTGACACACAGCTTTAACCCCAGTAGTCGGGAGGCAAAGGCAGAAAGATCTCTGTGAGTTCGAGACCAGCCTGGTCTACAAAGCAAGTTCCAGGAGTGCTGTGGGAGCGCATTCTACTCCTTCAGCCAATAGTGTTTAAGGTACCAGCCCACTTGGGCATGGTCTCTAATAATTTAAAAAGCATTGGGAACCTTGTTCTCTGGCTCTCTTGCTTCCAGCTCCTGATCAGGCTCTGTTCTTGTTTACTCTCAGAGGACTATTGTTTAGGATGGTGATCTGTTACTTTTTTCCCTTAAATAAATATCCCTTTTATTATCCTAATTCTGAACTGGTGTGGGATTGTTTTATGGCATCACAGGACAGCTAGGGTTACAGCTAGGTTATTTATTTGTCTCAAACAAATAAATAAATAAAAAGTAGAAATAGCAAGGCAAAACACTAGGATAATGTCTGGAAACAACAGTACACACAGTGAGAATGAGCACATTCAAAGGGTTAGGAACACAAATCACAGGTTTGATTAATGGGAGCCCAGCTGCTTTCCTGGGTAGCCTGTGAAGGAGGAGGCTTCAGTAGGAATCTTGTTACTTTCCTGGCCATGGGCTTCACTATGCTCAGTCTAAGGAAGGCTTTTCTCCCAGAGGTCTCCTGGGACTCAACATTGGCTCTGTGAGTTACTGAGAGTATCTGCACCACACTCTACTACTTTACAAACAAGATAGCCCCCGGTGTGCTCAGAAAAATAGAGGGGAAAAATACAAAGACCAAAAACAAACCCATTACTAATGACTCCAGGGAGTACTCTGTACCATTAGTAATTACTCCAGGAAGAACTCCCTGCCAGGGACCTCAGGTTTTCTGGAACTGTAGAGACAGAAAGACCCTGCTCACCTGACTTAGGGAAGAAGAGTGAGAGTAAGAGCTATAAAACAGAAGGCCACCATAAACCTGGAGTAGTACAGTTTGGTGCCATGGTAGCATGGCAGAATAGCAGCTGGCTCTTCTACAGAAGCAAAAAAACCAGGAGCAAGACAGTAGAGTAACACTTTGGTTTATTGTATCTGAGTAGGTTTCAAGGCTCAGTTACTGGTTAAGAAATAGATGTTTTAAAGACAACAGAAGGTTGGCAATGCAAAAAAAGTAAAGACAATTGTAAAAATAGGTCCAAAATCTATGATGAATGTTAAAACAACATTCCTAAACCCTCACAGTAAGGGTCAATTTCCTCCAGTTCCTAAACTTGAAAGTTGGAAACCATTACTCACAACAACAAAACTATTACTCATAAAAAACAAAAGCAAGTATGAGTCACAAACTTGCACAACAGGTAAAATGCAAGGAAAACTACCAAACAGAGAGATTATGCATCAATCACATACATATGGAAATTTCGGGGTCAGAAGTCCAATACTGAAAAACAGTCCAGAAGAGTAAACAAAGAACAAAAACTACCTGAAAGACAACATAAAACCCCAAACAAAAATACTGTAACACAAATTAAGACTGTTTTGATAGATTTGAGGAAAGAATATGCTTAATGCTAAACTACAAGCATGATTAATAATAAAACTGTGAATGATTTCTTTTGCAAATTGTTGCACACATTTAAATGCCAGCAATGCACATTATTGAATAAAAATAACAAGCAGAAGAAATGCTTTGAGGTAAAAGTGACAGAATTCTCCAAAATTGACAGACAAAATTAAAGATCCAAAAAAACTCAAAGAAGTGCATGCTACTTAAATATGAAGAGGGATGTTAAAGGTGGCAGGAAACAGTATCACAAGCTATGACATCGCTCTGAAGTGTTCCAGACCCAGACAGCAAATACACCCAAGAAATAAAGACAAGTTCATTTAATTACAACTATAGAAGAAGAAAAACAAAAAAAAAGAGAAAAAAAGAAAAATGAAAAAAAAGAAATGCATGACATGTTTCATTAAAACCATATAAGTATGAGAGTATGGCTTGTAATTTTAATGTATTGAGAGAAAAATTTTTGTGTCAGCAGAGATTTCCAGCTCCAAGAGTAGTTTGTCTTCAAAATTAAAGAAAAGATAAATATTTCTTGAACAAATGGAAGCTAAGAGAGTTTTTTAAAACAAATCTATTCAAAGGAGGTAGAAAGAAATTCCTCAGAGAAGAGGAACATGAAAAATGTTTGACGGCGGGCAATGGTGGCGCAATGCCTTTAACCCCAGCACTCGGGAGGCAGAGGCAGGCGGATCTCTGTGAGTTCGAGGCCAGCCTGGTCTACAAGAGCTAGTTCCAGAACAGGAACCAAAAAAAAAAAAAAAAAACCTACGGAGAAACCCTGTCTCGAAAATAAAAATAAAAATAAAAAAATGTTGGAAATTTAAAACTAAGTAAAGATGAGTGTCTGAAAAAGAAGAAATAGAGGAAAAACTTTCTTTCATTTCTTCTAATTTTTAATATACCTTATAACTGTTTTCAATTGTAATCTTCTAATGCCTTTTTGTTTGTTTCTTTATATCTTTTTTTTTGTGGGACTTGGTAGTTTGACACAAAAACTCAGGACTGATTAGAAAGTAGAAAAATCACATAATATCCAAACAGACACTGAACACAGGAAAAAAAGCTCTTCTAGAATATTCAGCACCTGGCTAACATGGCCTCTCTTCATTAGATCTTGCCTATGTGTGTCCCAAGAACACATCTTGTTAAAGTCAAAGCTGCTGCCTTTGCCCCCAACACACAAACTGCTTCTGCATACCTGTCAAGATCCCTGAATCCATCTCAGACAAGTGGAAAAGTCACCCAAACATTTAGAGATTAATTAGAATACTATTAAATGAAAAATAATTCAACGTGGAAGATGCTAGATAAGGCATAAAACACTTGGGGGGAGTCAAATAAAAATAAGCTCATCAGATATGTAAAATGAAACAAAAGTGATATTTAAAGAAAAATAACCTTAGTAAACAAATAAGAAAAAGAGATTCCCAATGCTTATTTGATAACATGACCCTACCACATGCTGCACACAAGAAACTCACATTAAATATATAGACATAAAAAAGTTAAAAGTAAAGAGATGGAGAAAATGTGTACCTTAAAAGTAAGCCAAAGGAAACTTAAACACTTGCTGTAATTCAAATGAAGAACATTTTAAAAGAATAAAGAGTATTAGAGCTAACAATCTCACTAAATATAGATAAGGAAATCAAGTTCCCAGTGAAACATACTCCTGAATCTTTTAAACTTTAAGAGCAGACCTGCAAAATAAATGAGGACAGACTGATGGCTTCAGTGAAAAACAGACAAAATTATTATGAGAGCTGAAGATTTCAGTGCCTCTTTTGCAGTATTTGATACATTAAATAGATAAAACACCAAATATGGCTAGAATTTCCTGAAAAATACTATCCATTATCTTGACATAAGTGACATTTATAGAATATTTCAATAGAAACACCAGACACAATTGTCTTATTTCATATGGAAAGTTAATTTGAATTTAGCACATTCCAGGCCATGACACCCAACTGAACAAATTTCAAGTAATCAAAATCAGAGAAAGTTTTTTGTTCAGTCTACAATGGAACTAAACAAGAAATTAATAACAGGAAAAAAATTGAAATTTCCCCAATTATTTGGAGATTACAGAACATGCTACTAGGACTCATGAGTAGGCTGTAAAACAAGAAAACATGAAGTCAAATCCCCAGCACACATGTCAATGATGGGCACGGCTGTACATGCCTCTAACTCCCAGTATTTGACATTTGACAGAAGAAACAGTAAGATGCCCGGAGTTGACTGGTATCCAGTTTAGTCAAAAAAGGGGAACTTCAAGTTCAGGAAACAAGCTGCCATAAAAATATAAGGTAAGAAAGACATAAGAGGTTATATGGTCCCTGTGCCTTGCACATGTGTATGGACCTAGGTGTACATTTGCACACATGTGCACATGTCACTGTGAGCACAACAAAGTTCCTCTCTTTGATAAACAACATCTCTAGTAAACATACAGCTAGATAAAATAATTGTATCAATTAACGAACGCAAGCAATAAGATAAATCTCTTAAGATTAAGTCTAAGTAATTCATATAAATAGTATGCTCTCATAAGCAAGAGTACACCATGCCATCCTATAGATTTAGGTTATGGCTTTGAATAGTGACTGTCTCCCAGAATGTGTTGTATAAAAAATGACAAAGGAGTAACTTTATATTGGAAACTTGGTCATCAACTCAGCCATGTTATAGAACAGTAGTACCAACACACATAAATCATATTGATATGGATATGTGATCTTGGCAGGAATGAAATGGTGCTGTAAATTCATGGCTCTCTTGGTTTGTAAGAGCACATATTGATCCTAAACATAAACATCAGACACAATATTTGGAGGACAGCCTTCATCATACAACTTGATAGTTTTCAAACCTTCTAGGTCTAGACCATGAAACAAATGGAAAATCTGAGAAACTGTCTCAGCAAAAGTAGGGGGAGGTAACAGAAATACATAGCATAAAAAATCTATGGAAAGCATCAACTTTTTGATTCATTAACTACAAAAAAAAATTGAACCATGCTGAAACAATATGTGATTTTTAGACAAAGCTAGATGAGGCATAAATATTGCCCTAATCATTTTCTCCATTGCTATGCAAAGCTAAATTTCTTTAAAATTATTTTAAAATTTACAACCGAACAGTGTTTGAATTTTAATTTCTTGTTAATATGCTGAGCTAACACACTTCACTTCTCTAGCTTTTACGTTATAACACAAAGTTGCAGAAGGAAAATGTGCCTGTAGAATTACATGTGAGATAAATGTTGTGTGGAGTTTTGCTAGAATTTGCTGAAATTTGAAGAACATACTAAATGAAGCTGATTTTTTTTTTTAGCAGAGTCAAGAAGACTGTCAAGTTTTTCCTATTATGCAAGAAAGAAATTTGAATGAGATCACTGTGAAAGAAATTCCACAGTTTTGGAAACTCAAATTTAAAATGTCTCTTTATTGCTCTCATTAATATATTCATCTGGTATACCAATTTAGTTGTGCGACGTTTGGATCAATAAAAGTTATAATATTCTCCTTCTGGTTGCCATTTTGTTGGATATAGGACAGAGGTCACCGATCTTCCTTATGAAAATACTTTTAGAAATGCATCCTTGCATTGCCTAGAATTGCACGTTTACTCTCCTGGAGTTGAAGACTTACATATTCTATAACAAACATGACCTTTATCATAACTGATCGCACCTTCCTTGGGAGAGTTACTAGTTGTGTCCAGGTATATGGTATAAATAAGTAAAGAAAGATGGGATCTATACATTTTGTTGTCCAAAATATATACATATATATCTAGAGGAAGACAGATAAGACACCTGAACAGTAATTTCGTAGGATTGACTTCCCAGAGCTGGCCACAAAATAACACATTGTGTGTTATAAATCTAGCAGATCGTGGCCTATCCTGTCCATGAATCTATATTTTTTGTGTCATTCTTAGTAATCTACACTTTCCCTGCAGCTTAGTCATTTATTTAAGAGCTGATGATGGCAGGTATTTTAAACAGAATTGAGATAAATTCGAACCCACTGTGACAAGCTATACTCTCTGGCAGCCAAATGTCTTATATATAAGCCAAGATTGTTGTGCCAATATTTTAGTTGAAACTAGCAGCTTTGTGAGCAACTTTGAAAAATAGTCTTTTTCAATCACGAAACTTCCTCAAGATTGTACATGTAAAAAAAAAATCAGC
This sequence comes from Microtus agrestis, assembly GCA_902806775.1. Lineage (NCBI taxonomy): Eukaryota > Metazoa > Chordata > Mammalia > Rodentia > Cricetidae > Microtus > Microtus agrestis. The sequence continues at coordinate 1,206,882 of CADCXT010001974.1, forward strand.
ATTATTTTCGAATAAAGTTTCTGGTTCTGTTGTTATGAAAAACCAATGTGTTATTTCGTACACAAATTACCCACACCAGTAGGCTGCTCATTACAGAATTGTTTCTTAGTTAGCATACTTCTATGGTCAATGTGATCATGCAAATAGGTAATATAACTGTGCTGCAGAAAACATATTCAAAATACCAGAAAGTTCATTTTGGAAACAGAAAAGGACTGTTTACTGTTAAATTGCTCATTGTTCATTGTACACTGTTACATTGATGTATTTAGTTAATATTAAGATATCAATATTTTTGATCTTCACATCAAGATAGAAAGAAATAAAGTCAAAATATAAATATTCATGACTACTCTTTAACAATCTATCACCTATCTATCTATGTATCTGTGTATGCAAATGGATATCATAGCACTGTTCATTTATGTGCCATAAGTTCTACATTGTGTTATTTGTTTTGAACTATAGCTGTATTGATAGATTGATATAGATATGTAAGCATGTTTTCCATTCACTAAATGTGTTCATTTATTTTTAAGGCATGCCATATCAGCCTAGATCTTTTTAAAATTTTATAAACCTACTTATGAATTCTCCAATCAAGTCAAGGAAATGGAAAATAGTGTTAAACATATATTCTTTTCAAAAAATTAACTATAAACCCAAAGGTAATTGTTTCTACTTATATAAATATTTAAATATTTAGTATACCTTTATGTTGGGAAAGTAAATGAATAACAAACAAACCCTACCTTTTCTTCAATATCCTAAGGAAAATCCTTTTAATTTTAAATAAGCAACAAAACAACATTGGATATTTTTCTTAATCTAAAATCTCCTGGTCACAAAAATAGCCCGATGAATAGACAGAAAACAAGTATTGTGAGGAAATAGGAAATAATGTTAGGATATGATTCATAGAAATCTTTTTTATTAGTGACTTTAAGTGAAAACATTGAAATGCTGTACTGCAATTTTCAAGAAACAAATTTCTATTTGTAGGAGTGCTACATAATATGGAGACATGAGGGATATATGAGAGTGCTTAAACCCAGGGACTGAACTTCGAAATGTCAGTCTTGGATGAAATGATACTGAGGCCCTATTATCAGACACAAGAGGTGATATTCTGAAGGATAGTTGGAGACAAGATGCTGCTCTCAAGAATTTGAATGAGAACCCTAGTCTGAGATGAAATCCTAAACACCATCAATAGCCTCTTTGTTACAGGTTATTGTCAACATCAATGATCATATTGATAGCATCAAGCTTCCTTCCCATGCTCTATGTGAAATGAAGGCCTGGGTTCTAAATCCATTTCTAATGTATTTTGAAGTTTTGATCTGGTCTATCTCTATCACAGGTTTCACAGACATTAGAAGGTGGTAAAATATGTTCCACAAGCAAATGGCTTTAGTGATACAGCCTTGCCCCCAAAGAATTTCCCCACTACTTAAGTGTTATTTTAAAATTCAAATTCTTTTCTCAATTGACTACGATTTCAATTATCTATTGTCATTAATCCCTTAAAGTTATGATAGATGATTTTCCTATCCCCAAATCCAATATAGTTTCTAATATTACTAGGAATAAAATAAAACAAAACATTAATGATATCAAGACACAAGATATTCTACTCATCATTCTGATTCAAATAGGTGTCATGTAACAATTGCCCACTCCCTTTAGCCACACAGGCTTGCTTTCTTTTCTTTATTGATCAAGCATGATTTAAGCATAGTGCTTTTATGCTTGTACCTGATCCTTGAACATTCAGTATTCCATTTAATCAGATCGTAGTTTCCTGAGAACAGATACACAAAATGTCCACCTACCGATTTAATTAAAATCATGTCATTTCATTTAATTATATATTATCTCCTTGACTATTCTTTTTTGCTTTAGCACATTCATAACTATGTGATGAAAGCATACAAATGAGTTCATCATCTTATAATGTATGCTCTGAGAGCCATGAGGTATGGCCCTAGAATTTTAAAGAGAGTCTGGTATTTTTACATACCTACTAAGGATTTACTCTGAGAATAAATAAAATAATGAATGTAATTTTTAGAAAGTCAATATATATACTTTCTAAAACATTTTCTTGTACTTATGCTGTTTATGTATAGTCAGTCATGCAACATGGAAAGAAGTGTGTCTGATGGTGTTTCTACAGATGCTGTAATGAACAGTCATACATTGTTATTTATAGAGGTCAACTAAAATGGCAAACTTAGACTGTGTAAGAGTCCTCACTATAAAATTCCACAGAAAACACAAAATTGCAAGCTGTTATCTATACTACGCCCAAAATTGCAGTACTCAGAGGATATGAAAACTTTTGTGACAGAGGTAGCGAAGTCTTTTGCAGACAGCTGCTCTTTTCTGGAATGTCAATCTTGAAACAAGGACTTGAGTAGAAGGGGAAATTAGCCTGCCCCGCATTCCCGAAGTTCATCAATAGCTTTAGTCTTTAATAAGAAATGAAAATAAATGCGAGTTTTTATTGTAGAAAAATTCTAAATCACCACACTTGTAGAATAAAATATTTACTGTTAGGTGTGGTTCCCTATAGAGTAGATATTTTAAAGTAGAATCCCTTAGCATCAGGATACTAAAGGATGAGCTTCCTGTAAAGATGTTTTAAATTGGTCATGGTACTCAGCCCATCATGAAAAATCACAGCTGGTATTGGTGTCTTCATTCTATCACTGTATAAAATTTGGGGAATTTTGAAGAACAAGCCATCACAAGACTATAAAATGTCCTTTATTTTGCTAAACCTAAGTGCCATGTGGCTTTTGCAAGCTTGACACACGTCAGATTCATCTGTGAAGTAGAAAACTCAATTGGCAAATGTTTCCATAATACTTGTCTGTAGGCTGTAGGTAGGCCAGGGATAGAGGGTTCATTTTCTTTACCATTGATATAGGAGTGCTCAGCAGTTAAAATCATGTCTTAGTTACTTTTCTAGTGTTATGCAGAGACATATGACCAGAATAATTTATAAAATAAAACATTTAATATACAGATTACTTATAGTTTCAGAGGGTGAGTTCATTACTGCAATAGTGGGAAGCTTGGTAGCAGACAGGCATTTCTCTGGAGTAGTAGCTGGGAACTTGTATCTGCTCTACAAGCAGGAAACATAAAGCAAGATACTAGGTCTAATGTGGGCTTTTGAATCCTCAAGATTTACCCACAGTGACACATCTTCTTCCAAAAATCCATAGGAATCTTTCCTGAAAAGCTCATCAACTGGAAACCAAACATTCAATTCTATGAACTTATGGAGAGTATCCTAATTGAAAACGCCAGAGAGCATTTCATACTCTTCAAAGGGATCTGGATTTTAGTCAGAAAACTCACTCATCATTTCAGAAGAGTCTACAATTCTAGATCAAGGGAATACATCACCGTGGTCTAATCTTTGTGAGTAACTGCCTCATGCATGGTACATCAACATACATGTAGACAAAGCATAAATACAAATAATAATAATAATTTTGAGGATGTTCAAAATGGTGATGATGATGATGATAAAATATCAAGTAATCAAGGAAAGTTAACAGAGGAAACAAAATTCATGTTAGAATAAAAATTGGGGTAAATTGAAGATGACATAGATTGGTTTAATTCCTTGGTAATTAAACAATCCTTGTTGACTTTGACAAAAGAACTGAATGGCTTAGCTATCACAGATTCTTCTGGGACTTCCATTGTAGGGTGTGTCCCTCAAAATCTTCATTGAGAATCTCCTTTATTATTTGATGTTATTTCAAATGAGCTGTTTGAAGCAGGACTAGTACCCACCCTTGATATTCTCTAGTATAGTCTGTGATGTTTACAAAGAGAAGCAACTTTATCTGATCATTTCACTTCACTGATAGGAAGTCAAGCATCATTCAAAAGAATTAGTGATATGTTCTGAGATTCTGCTGAGTCTCACCTAAATAACCTAAATGGGCATTTAATTTCTACTTGCCAAGATATTCTTTTTTATTTTCCAAGTACATTTTTTAGGGTTCTCTAGAGTGACAGAATGTATTTCTCTATATATAGAAAATGGAAGTTTTAGTATGACTTAAAGGGAGTAGTCCAGATAATCCAATAATGACTACCTATTAACAGAAGTGACAATAATCCAGTAGTTGCTCAGTCCATCATTCTCAATATCTCAGCTAATCTTTAGTATATGTTATAACACTGTAGACATATGCTCTAATGTCAACAAAGGAAGAAAGTTGCTAGCAAGGTAGGAGCAATAAGGCAAGAAATAAAATCTTCTTTCTACAATGTTCTCATATGAGTTTTCATCAGCACATGTGGTACAGATTAGAGGTGTACCTACATACCAAAAAAAAAAAAAGACTGGATGAAAGATCTATCTACCTTAAATATCTGGCTAACACAGACAAGAATTATGGTTAATGTAAGACTTAAGAATTAATTAATAAGAAAGCCTGAGCTAATAGGCCAGCCAGTTTATCATTCATGTAGATCACTGTGTATTACTTTGGAATTGAATGGCTGCAGGACCAGGTGGGACAGAAACCTTTGTCAACAGAGGTATAGGCAAGATTTAAAGGCAGGGAGAGTAAGTAGGAGGAGGAATTTAGGTTTGAGGAAAAGAAAGAAAAGAGACACCTGGGAGGTGCCAGGGGCCAAACATACAGACTTGGGAAAACAAGAAAACAGGACATACAGAATGAACTAAAGGTAAAAATCCCTGAGACAAAACATAGATTAATAGAAACAGGTAAAATTAAGTTAAAAAAATAAAGAAAGAAAATCTAGTGAGACATGCCTTAGTTAAAACCAAACATTCACAATTAATAACAAGGCTCCATGTCTTCATTTGGATGCTAGTTTTCAGTCCAAAGAAAATTGCAACTACACAGAGTGATCATTCTTTCATGAATTAATCTTCCTTAGTATAACTGGCTAACACCCAATTTTTCTCTTGCTGAACTTCTTTTTTAATTCACAGCACTGTGAAGGTGATCATATTGTGTGTCAAAACGCATGAAAAAAGACAGCATACAGCACATTGTGTGTTCCTTCAGCTCTGATCTAGTAAACACAGAGTGTGAATCATATTCATTCCATAATCTCCCAATAGAGCTCGAATTAAACAGTAGGGTAAAGTGAGAGTGAGAATTGAAAACGTGTAACTATTTTCAATCTCCTTTTCTGTGGTGGAATGGTTGGTGTCTGAGTCATCTCAGCTGCACTAACCTTGCTGGTATCTGCGGGTTCATTTTGCAGTATGACCCATGACTCTAATTTTCCTCTGTGTGCCGATTCCCAGCTGTTTGATCATATACTATTACTTACTTCAAAAGCATCTGAGCTTCGAAGATACCAACTGCAACTGAGTGCTTATGTGAGCAGCCAGCAATTATACTCTGTATAGACATATAGAGAATATTCTGTATATGTGCGTATGCTACAGTACTGATCTTTTTTAGTCCACATTATTTTGCATGAAAAATTGTTACTTCAAAACTATCAAAATTTCAGTCATTATTAGCAGTTTGTGTTAGTATTTCATTCTCATGAGGATACAGCAACAGCCATGCCAGCCATTCTGAGTTTTACCACTCATAGGGTGCACTGTGTCTACTCCTGCGCTCCAGGGCATCATCCTACTCACTTGAACACTTGAAAGAAATGTATGATCATAAAATCTCCAAAGATAAATCTCCATTGAGTTTGTCTGGTTGTATATCTGCATAAATACATAAGTTTTTCAGGTTTCCATAAAATAAAGGGTCTGCAGTATTTATAAACTTTCACCTAATCAAAGTATTAAAAATCTTCCTCATAACAGCCTTCTGGAATTTCATCTTTTCTTTCTGTCGAAAAATAAGAAATTTTGAAAGTATAAGAATTATTATATTTTATAATTGTGTTTGGCAAGATCTGTCTTCCAGGGTCACACTAAAATTGAATCACAAAACCTAAATTTTCTACCAGATTTTGACCTGATAGTTGTAGTTTTATTCAGTGTCCATCTTTCCTTTGACATATTTGCTTACAGGATAGCACTTATGATACTCTAAAATGTAGCAAGATGCAATTTATCTTTGTGTTTCAAGTCTAGAATTGCTGCCATGGGGTTTGCTATGATGTGCTTCCTACTTGATGAGCAGACTTGTTTCCATTGAATACAATATCTGCTAATATCACATTCTCCCTTGTTTAGTCTTCAATATAGTAGCTCAACATTCCTAACTTATGAACTCTCCTTCTTTCTTCTTATATTAACCTTGGTATTATAAACCTTTTTATCTGTGCTCCTGATTTCAAATATACCCACATGTTCCAGTGCTTAGTTGTTTGTTGTAATTCTTGAAACCTGTAGAAATTTTGGAGTATTTTCCTTCCTACTTTCATTATGGTTCCTATGATATGGATCATACTAATAAGTTTAATTTTATTGTAATCAGATACTGAATGATTTGCCCTGAAACAATAACTAATTTCTCTCTATCACGATCAAATCTTTATTTTCCTCATTCTCTCCTCTCAACCAGACAAACAGAACAAGTATCTTTGGGATAAATATTGCTATTTCTCATAAGACACATTTCAGAATCATCATACCAATCCTCTGAAAATAATTGGATCTTGGAATACCGTGGCAAATCATCTGGCTAATGTAGTCTGACTACTGAATACACATTATATTTTCAGTTTCTACTGTTTCTGGTGCTGCATTTTCTTCTGATAAAATAATTATCTTATATATATTTATACTTATATAAAAATATAAATAGATATGTTTATAGATATATAGATATAAAGAAAATAATTGTTAAAAATTTTATAGAATTATTTTATTAAATGAATTTAATATTCTGAATTTATAATTTAAAACACACAATAATAAGTCCATAATCTGACCATATAAAGCCTTAGATAAGACAGTTTGAGGTTGGATTCCTGCCTAAGTCTCACAAAAGCAGATGAAAATCTCAAAAACAAGCCTAATATTTCTTCTGATTGCAGCAAGGTAGAGTCTATAAGAGAAGTAATGCAGTTCTGAAGAGATGGCTTAGAGTATCCATCTAGTGAAGACCATTGTCTGGAATTCAATAGGATCCAGGTTCAATTTCAAGCAGTACTTAAGAGAGAAGAAGTATTACATGCTCTCTCCAAATTCTTCTTAGGATACATGCTTTAAAAAGGAATACTTGGGATACTTGTCTCATTTAAAAGGTCTATGAATCCTTTTCTTTTTTTCTTCTCTCAACCCAGTATAACATAGGCATTACATCTATATAAAAGAAAACAACATAAGTCAGATTTTTTAAGCAGCTAGGTCTGCATTTTTTACCCCCTTTTAAAAAACCGTGTGCGTGTGTATGGAGTTAGTCTTTTCTCTACCATGTAAGTCCTGGGGACCGAACTCAGGTTATTGGGCTTTACTGACAAGCACTGTTTCCTCTGAGTCTTCCTTCCCACTGACCAGCATTTGAGCCATTCAATAAGAAAGATAATACCTCTATAAGTAAGATTGAAGTACAGGGTAAGTATATATGAGCAAACATTTACTACATATATTTATGTAGTAGAAATTTATTATCTAATTTTTTTCAGAAATTTATCTGACATTTATATAAGTTTCCATTTTCCACATTTGCAAATAAACTAATCTGAAGTTATCAATTTTGAGAAATGGTGGTTTTATATTTATTTTTTGTTCTCATAAAGAAATAAAATGCTCATTAAGAACAAGCTCTATGAAATGTATGGGTTTATCAGTTCCTTTATAACAAATAATTTTGAACAAATATTAATCCTGTATTATATTTTACTCTTTGTAATGCCTATACACTTCTTTGCATTTTCTTATTTTAGTGGTAAAAGGTAAAGATAAATCAAAATTTTGAGAAACAGAAAATTGAGACTGCCTTATAGGAATAAGAATTTAGTTAAATCATTGCAGAGACCTGCCCAACAGTGTTAAATTTAAATGCAATAAACAAGAATAATTACCTTTAAAATATTCGTTAGTCAAATATTTCCTATGGTGGCTGTAGTTGCCTGAATGAGACTGGATCACCACAGACTCATATGCATGAGTACTTGATCCTCAGTTGGTAGCACTATCTGAGTAAGTCAAGCAGGTATACCGTACTGAAGGAAGTATGTAAGTAGAGGTGGGACTTCAAAACAAAATGCTATCCAAGTTTCCTCAGATTGCCTTTTAATATTTTTCCCAAACATTCAAGCAGTCCCTAAATAATGTGACAATGTGATTACATCATGGCAACTAGAGGTAGATATATTCAGCAGAGAAGACAGACCTAGAGACAACATCACACACTAAATGCATCTGGCAGTGTATCTCAGAAACAGGAACTATGGAGAGTTCCTTTCACCTCGAGTGATGTTCCCCAAGCTAAGTGATGGCATAGGATTGCAGGTTTCGGATATTTTACAAATCTAACATGTTATCAGAGTAGCTTTTTAATTAGAAGAAAATACTACATAATCTCTAGTAATAGCTACAGTAGGCAAACAAGTCATGAACCCAATGGCAATGTTGAAAGGTAGAAATAAAACATGCTTTTAGATGAAAATTGTAGGAAATCATCTGAGTAGAATCAAAGACAAATAATGTATTTCGTTTAACTTAAAGTAATTAACCTTCTATCATAGAAAAGCCATTGGGAAAACAACCGTATATTTCTAGTACAGAGTATGTTTATAAAGAGGCTAAGAAAAAAAATGATGGAACGTATATGCTTTGGAATAGATGTTATAAGAAGAAAACAGATGAATTAGTTTTTAACTGTATAATTGGTCTCATTTGCAGGTTTAGATTCAAATGTTCAGATTTGAGACTCTAACCTGAACTAATTGCAAAAGCAACTAAAAGTAGAAGCCAGGAAGGTAGGAAGAGAACATTAGGAGAGGGGAAAGAAAGAGCTCTAGAGAGGAGAGTAGGACACAGGTGCTACGGAGGAAAGGTTAAACAGTGAGGGATTATTTTCTGAGGAGGGGGAAGGAGAACAGCAGAGAAGGAAAAAAAGAATGATGGTTGAATAACAAAAAGGATGTTTTAAAAATACATTCAATTTTATAAGCTTATGTAATATCACATATTGTTTGTGTGCATATATATGAATTGATATATGTAGTTTAAATGGACTTAGGCCACATGAGGTAATAATGCTCCCCCAACAGCCAGAGATGGTCTAACAAAACAGCACCAGACATCATAAGCCTCACATTCAGGTGGTGGTCAGAGGGAACCAACAAACATCCCAAATGATAGTGGCTGTTACCGCAACCCTTGACTGACTCCCAGAACACAAAGGTAAGACTCTATTGCGGGATATGCTACACACCTGAGTCACAGAATTTGGAGTAATAGAGCTGTAACTTGCTAGGAAGGCTCATGCCTGAGAACTAGCATCCATAGTATCAGAATAATATTATATATTAAACAGACCTAACAAAGCTACAGACAACTCATGCCAAACACCAAAGAATTATATTCAGAAGTCCAGGAAGCTTTTCTAAAAGCAAACATACTGGGACACAAAATCAGTCTCGACAAATTGAGAAATACTTAAACGATCCTATTATCCTTTCTGACCACAGTGCAATTAATCTTAAAATAAGCAGCAAGCAAATCTCTAGCAATTACAAAAATTCATGGGATTGAAGTAACATATTAATGGATAATGTATGTACCTAAGAAATAAAAAAGAGAAAGGAAAAAAGTCCTGAAAATAAATCTACATAAAATCACAGCACAATAAAACCAGTGAGATACAATAAAATCAGTTTCAAGGGGAAAAATTATGGCTCTGGGTTGCTCCACTGAAAATCAGAGCACAAATGGGGACAATGGGAGAAGGTTGAAGGGGAGGGGAGAGACAGGGATGGGAGCAGAGTAAAATGTACAGCTCAAAAAAAAATCAGAGTACAATACTATACTTGGGATTATACTCAAAGGATGCTCAATCATACCCACAAGGACAATTGTTCAGTTATGTTCATAGCCTTTTTTTTCATAATAGCCAGAAACTGAAAAAAAAAAAACTAGATGTACCTCAACTGATGACTGAATGAAGGAAACGTGGAACATTTACACAATAGAGTATTACTCAGCTGTTAAAAACAATGACATCATGACTTTTGCAGGTAAATAGATGGAACTAGAAAAAGAATCATCTTTTGTGATACAACCCAGACACAGAAAGACAAACATGATATGCAATCACACATAAGTAGATATTAGTTGTAAAATAATGGATAACTGTGTTATACTCCATAGACCCAGACATACTAGGTAACAAGGAGGGTTTAAAGGGGGATATTCTGATCTTCCTCAGAAGATAAAAAAGAGATGTTGTGAGTGGACTGAGGATGAGTGTGGTTGAGAACATGAGTGAGCTGGTTGTGGGAGATGAAGAGGGAGAGTACTGAAAGAGACTACTGGAAAGTGCGACATTTTAGGGTCACATAGACACCTGGTAAAAGTGAAACTCCCAAGTATCTAGAAGAATGACCCAACTAAGACTCCTAGCAATAGCATATATGTCACCACCTGAACTGGCCATCTCATGTGAAAAGACAAGATTTCAAGTGGAGATGTTGGGATGTCACCAGGCACATAAGCTTTGGCCTACAGCCTGTCCTGTCTATGGGATATAGTGGGTAAGGGTGGCCTAGAGATAGAGGGAGTGATCAACCAATAACTGCTCTAGCCTAAAATTCATGCCTAGGGAGTAAGCCCACATCTGGCACGATTTGTAATATCAGGAAGAACATGCTAGATGATCCAGAGTTCAATGATAGAACCAAACATGACCTGAGGAAAATAAAATGTCAGTGTAATGATGCCTAATGACAATCGACTATACTCAGGTTGGTGCCTAACCCAACTGTCATCAGAGAAGCCACATCCAGCAAAATGTGGAATCAGATGCAGACCCATAGCCCAAGATAAGGCAAGGTTCAAAGAAGGCTACAGAAGCAAGGGAGGAAGGATATTAGGAACCAGAGTGGACAAGGACATTTAAAAAAATGTACAAAACCAACTAATCAGGGCTCACAGGGGCTCACAACTACAAAACTGACAACCAGGGAGGCTACCAGAATCTGACCTAGGTATTCTGTGTATATATTACAATGGTGTAACTTGGTCCTCTTGTGGGACTCCTAACAGTGGGAACAGGGACTATCTCTGCCTTTTTTATTGGCTCTTCAAACTGGATCACCATGCCCAGTTTTAATGCATGGTAGGTGAATAGTCTTACTGCTACTTGATATGCCATGTTTTGGATGTCCATGACAAGCCTGCCTTTTCCTGAATAGAAATGGAGGAGGAGAAGTAAATTGGAAAGGTGGCATTAGACACGGTGGGTAAAGGACCTGGGAGAATAGAAGGGAGAGGAGACTGAAGCTGGGATGTGAAAAATATCAGAGCACAAATAAGACTTAATGATGCAACCCAAAAATTTGGAAAACAAGAACAAATCAAACCCAACGCCAGTAAATGGGAAGAAAGTATAAATCAGAGCAGAAATGCACAAAGTAGAATAAAAATAATAAAGCATTTCAAAGAATCTAAGAGTTGGTTCTTTGAGAAGATAAATAATTTCAATAGACACTTGGCTTAAAAAGAAAGATATGATCAAAATTAGCATTATAATCAGAGATGAACAGGGAAACATTAAAAGAGACAACAAAAAATTACATTGTACGTGAACCCATGAAGTAGAGGACCTAAAAGCACTTGGCATGATTCTAGAAATATCAAAACCACCAAAATTAAGCTAAGAAAAAAGCAACAAGCTAAACAGAACCATAATTAGCACTAAAATCGCAACAGTTTAAAAAAACAAAACATTAGTAAACTTTCTTCATACCAACAACTAACATTCTGAGAAAGGGCTCATGGACTTAGTCCCATTCAAAGTATAATCAAAGAGAAGAAACTATCTAGTAATAAGCCTAACCAAGGAGATGAAAGATATCAACAATGAAAACTTTAGAAGAAAGAAATTGTGGAAAACATTAGAAAATGGAAAGACATCTAATGTTTGTAGATAAACAGAATTAGCATTGTGAAAATGTAAATTTTATCAAAAACAATTTATAGAGTCAATGTAATCCAAATGAAACCCCAAAACATTTTCATAGAAACTAACAAGCAAATGGTGTGGGATGTCTCTGTAGGTACACTGGGAATAAATTGTTTCACACTAGTTGATAAATAAAGTTGCTTTGGCCTATGGCAAGGTGGGATAGAGCTGGGCAGGAAATCCAAGCAGAGATATAGGAATAGAAGGATGGAGTCAGAAGAGATTTCAGCTGCCTCACAAAGTAGCAAGATGCCACAGTACCACTGGTAAGACACAGTCCATATGGTAATACATAGATTAGTAGAAATGGGTTTAAATGTGCAAGCTAATCAGCAATAATCCTGAGTTATTGGTCAAACATTATAATTAATATAAACCTCTGAGTGATTATTTTAGAAGTGCCTTTGGGAACAGATGGGACAATAAAAAGCCTGCATTTACAAACAAATAAACAAAAATATCCTAAATTTTGTAAATACAAAACAAACAAACAATTCACATATTTTGGGGGGTATTCACTTTTTATTTAAGAATGTTATATTTTATATCACATTCATTCCACTCCTCCCCCCATGTCCACTTCCTATTCTCTACTTCCTCCACTTCATACCTGTATCTTTTTAAAATTTATTTATTTATTAAAAACTTCCACCTCCTCCCATTTCCCCCTTCCCCCTCCCTCTCCAGTCCTAAGAGAAGTCAGGGTGCCCTGCACTGTGGGTAGTCCAACGCCCTGTCCCCTCCATCCAGGTCTAGGACTAGGATCCCAAAAAGCCAGTACATGCAGTAGAATCAAAACCCAGTACCATTATCATTGGCTTCTCAGTCACGCCTCATTGTCAGCCACATTAAAGAGTCCAGTCTGATCACATATTGGAAGTAAACAAGATCACTGGGCAAAAGTTGGGAGCTCAGAGGAGGGGGTGGGTTGGGGGGGAAGGGGAGATTGGGAGAGAGAAGGGAGAAGTGGAGGACTGGGGACAACTTTGCAGAGTGGGATGGTTGAGATGGAGGAAGTGTGGATATGAGAGCAGGGAAGAAGACATCTTAATTAAGGGAGCAATTTTAGGGTTGACAAGAGATTGGACTCTAGAGAGGTTCCCATGTGTACAAGGAGATGTCCCCAGCTAGGTCCTTGGGCAGCAGAGGAGACGGTGCCTGAACTGGCCTTCTCCCATAGCCACACTGATGAATAGCTTGCATATCACCATAGAACCTTCATCCGGCGATGGATGGAGATAGAGACAGAGACCCACATTGGAGCACCGGACTGAGCTCCCAAGGTCCAGATGAAGAGCAGAAGGAGGGAGAACATGAGCAAAGAAGTTGGGACCACGAGGAGTGTGTCCACCCACGGAGACGGTGTGACTAATCTAATGGGAGCTCACCAAGGAAAGCTGGACTGGGACTGAACAACTCATATTCTAATCAATTTTGACTATGAAGAATAACAAAAAAGTGATTACAATATTCCATAGCTATCATTAAAACCGACTTTTAGGTGAGCAGCCCCCAGTCAGTACCAGGGTTTGTGAGAAAATCCACGAATGTGGTAGTAGCTGAGGAAAAGATCTTTATCTATTTATCTATCTATCTATCTATCTATCTATCTATCTATCTATCTATCTATCTATCTATCTATAGTAAAATACTTTTATCTGAGAGGGAAAGATAAGCACAGATGCTTTCTGACCGTAACTTTCTCTTTATTTCCTCTTGAAAAAAGTTCTCTCTGAAACACCTCTTTATATCTCTGCCCAATGCTCTATTGAGCAACTTCTCCCTAATTATACTCCATCTTTCTCTTTCTCTCTCTGCCTTTCAGCTTCTGCCCTTGCTCTCCATTAACTCTGCTTCTCACTCTGTTTCTCTTTGTTCTTCCTCTCCTCTCTCACAGCAAAACTACAGGCAATTATAAGTTGCATTTTTAGGGTCCAACCCCTTCTCAAAAACCATGGTAATTCACATAGTTTCTCTCAAGCTAGGAATGTCACAAGGACTAGCTCATGATCAACCCTGGCCTTGCACATAGCTCTAAGTCTGAAAGGGTTCCCAGACAGTTAACAATGGGTTGAACCTTGAGGTTGGGGAGTACATACAGAATAAAGGTGCTTCAAACTCTGACCTTGAATCAGTATCTCAACACCTGGAAAAATGACCTCATGAGTTTGTCTCTGGGGGCAACCACATACTGTCTCCAGAGGCAAACAGATTACTTTGACTCTGCTCTGAAGTCTAAAGTTAGCTTGTGCAAAAGGCTGTCTTTGTGACTGAGAATTCTATGTCAGTCTGAGTAATGTAAAATATACTGGTATTTCAATTCATCAAAATTACACAGACAGTAGAAATTATCTTTCTGATCATCCACATCTATATTTCCATCTAGTAGATAGAATATCTTCGTGAAAAGCATACACACAAACAGACACACACACACACACACAGTGGGAATATACACAAAGTTGTTCTTAGGGAAGAAATAAAGTGATTCATGAGAGAAATTGCAGATAGAAGCAACTGCTTTCCACAGCCAACTATCCCATGGATCTGCCAGGTGGGGCTCCCCACCAGGGAATCATGTATGTCATGGGTCAGCTTGTTAAACACTAGTTGTCACTGCTGTACATTTCCACAGCCCTCTGTATATCATAATAGAATCAGACCAATACTGGCACAAAAAATAGACATGCAGATCAATGGGACAACACAGAAGACCAAAATGTAAACATTCAAAATTACAACCATCTGATGTTGAACAGTTGCCAGGAATACACACTTTAGAAATTACATCATCTTCACAATAACTACATCCAGGAAAACTATATATCCACATATTGAAGAATGAAATTACTCCTGTATCTATCTCCTAGCACACACACAAAGAAACAACTTCAAATGGGTCATAGACCTAAATGTTAAACATGAAACTGAGAAAAGGAAACATAAATAGTATCCTACAAGATACAGGTGTAGAAAAGGAATTTCTGAATTTTTCTAGGAATTCAGGACAGGTATCTACAAGCAGAACTTCATTAAAATAAACACTTCCCTATAAAAAGAAACAACAACGTGCAAAAGAAATTCACAGATGTGGAGAGAATCTTTTCCAGCTACAGGATTCATATCCAGAATTTTTATAAATATATAACAAAAAGCCAAAGAAACAAATGACCCTATATTTAAAAATAAGCTACTGATCTAAACATAGACTTCTCAAAGAAATAAAATGGCTAAAAATATCTCACACAGTATTTAATATCCTTAGCAATTACATAAATGCACGATGAAACAACTTTGATATTTCAAACAACCCTAGGCAAATTTCAAGAAACTGAGAAAAATGCTGGAGGGCATGTAAGGGGAAAATGGGAGTACTTCTTCATTGTTGATGGGACTGTAGACTGGTGCAGCCACATTGGAAATCAATGTGGAAACTTTGCAAAATCTAAGAATAAATCTACCATGTGATCCAGCTCTACCACTCCCTGGCATATGCTCAAAGACCTGACATAGTATTCCACAGATGTTTGTTCCTCATTGCTCATTGACACTATATTTACAATAACAAGGAAATGCAAACAATCCTGGTGTCCTTCCATGGTTAAATGAAAATGTGATGCATATAGTGGAAATTTATTCAGCTGTAAAGAAAGAGTGAAATCATTAAATTTGAAGATAAACAGATGCAACTAAATATATTAAATTGAGTGATATAGCCTAGATCCAGAAACACAAAATCTGCAGGTTCTCACATATGTATTTTTCGTATCTGAGTCATTAGATCTTAGGACAGAAGGGCACTAGGAAAGGAAATATCAGTAATCAAGCATCTTTCATCATAAAGAGGAAGCACCGACATTGCTATGAGTATCAACTCTGCTGTCACTGTGAATTTGGCATCTATGCCATTCTAATTACAGAGAGTAGGTGACAAATACCTACCTTGTCTTTAACAATAGCAAGTACTGCAGTGTCAGCATAGGATGTTTACTCCCTTCCACGCTGAGTGTAAATAAATACACAAATTACAAAACTATGTTTACAGCAACTTTGGAAGCTAAATTTCAACAATGTAAGATAAGGTTTTGCATGCAATAGGTGTTTTCTGAGAGAAGATAATTGATTGTTTAAACATGTCACATTTTATTTAGCAGAAGCTTGCAAGTGCAGAGCCATTAGTGCTTGTTAACTGTGAACTATGGGTAGACAGAAATCTTGGATTGATTTTCTGTAGAATACAACAAATCAAACAGAGCCCTGAAAGCCACATTCTTCCAAAACCTCACATAAGTGAAAGCATATATATTAAAACATTTGTATTCACATATGCAAAATTTTGAAAGCTGAAATCTCACCAGACATTTCAACGATGACTTGAAGATATAATTTTGACATACTTGTGAAAAAAAAGAACTTAACAGGAATAAAAAAACAATACCAACTCAATTCACACTGTAGAATCCTAAAAACGTCTAAGAATTCAAATCAGCAGATATCACTGACTGTAAGGTATAAATGACTCTTAAAAACCTGCTGCATTAGGTGAATGTAGAAACAATAGCTCTAACACTAACAGAACAAGCATAGCAAACTGCAAAGTGTCTGCTGAAAATAAAAATAAGTCATAGAAAAAGGGGGATGAGGAGACTAAGTATGGCTTCCCACAGGTAGAGGAAATAACATTTACCTGAGGAACTGCTCAAATCAACCCAAAAGATTCAGAAAAAAAGAAGAAAGAGTTGCAGTCAAGTGTTAATAAAAGAGAATATAAGAAAGACAGGAAAACATTATACAAAAAAGATGCTAGGAGAGACATTTCTACAAGAAACAGAGTAAATTGAGCCATAACAGAACATTAAAAATCAATATGAAGATACCATTTGTTCCTCCCCAACCACTTTTAGCCTTCTAACCCATCACTATTCTTTTGTGATTTATGCTGTACACAGAAGCAGTCTCTATGAGGAAACCCATGGCCATCACACTTGGCTAGGAATCATAATTGGCAACCATATGCAAAAAATTGAACACATAACCAAGAAAGATGAGAACAGGTATATAAACCAATAATCATTCCAAAGTTCAAAACTCCAGATGCTTAAATCCTCACACCAAACACAAATATGAACAACGAAGACAATATTCCTCCTCCAGAAGCTAGCAACCCTATTGAACAAAGCCCCAAAAAGATTTTTAGCTGATGTATAAGACAAGGAATTGGAAAACACTATAAATATGTTCAAGGACCTTAAAGAAGATATGAATACATGCCTTAATAGCTGTGAAAACACAGTTAGATGAAATAATGAAAACAGAAAAAAATAGAATTTTAACCAAATAGGATCACAAAAAGGACCAAAAACAAAAAATCACTAAATCAACTAAAACTGGGAATGATAAACTCTAGAGTCAAACCAAAAAACTGAGATGTAGGTTACACAAACAGATTACAAGACATTGAAGAGAAAATTTTATCTTCTAAACACAAAGTAGAATGAATAGATAGCTCAGACAAAAAAAAATGTTTAATAGAAAAAAAATCCAGGCACAAAGCATCCAGGAATCTGGGATACTATAAAAAGACCAAATTTATGAATATAGGAAGAAGATAAAACCCAGGTCAAAGACCTGGAAAATATTTTCAACAGAATCATAAGTTCTAGAGAGATGTCTACTAAGGTGCAAGATTCACATTGCAAGTAGATTGGGCATTAAAAAACTCCCTTAGCATGTAATATTCAAAACACAAATGTACATAACAATAACAACAAAAAGAATGCAAAAGTTGCAATGGAAAAGACAAAATCACAGACAAATGCAGGCCCACTAGAATACTGCCTTTCTTCTCAATGGAGACCCTCAAAGCCAGAATATCCTAGATGAATGTTCTGCAAGGTCCAAGAGACCACAGATGCTGACTAGACTACTATACCCTGAAATATATCCATCACAATCAACAGAGAAATAAAAACATTCCATCATAAAAACAAATTTTAGAAACTGTCCACCAGTCCAGCTTTACAGAGCCACTTGAAGGTAAGCACCACAACAAAATTAATTTTGAAAAAGAAAAACCTGAACAGTAAATAAGAGAGAGAGAGAACCCCATACTATCACAGCAAAATAAAATAAATCAATTAACAATCCTCATTAATAACTCTTAGTATTAATGTTCTCAATTCCCCAACAAAATAAACACATTGATTTGATCAAACACAGGATCCATATATATGCTGTATCAAAAACAAAAGCAAACAACAAATAAAATACAGTTCACCACCAAAGAAAAAAAGGTTATCAAAAGTTATTACAAGCAAATGGACCAAAGGAGCAATTATGTGTAGTCAACTTACTATCTGACCAGACTACAAACCAAAGTTAATAAGAAGAGATAGGGAGGGACTCCACATACATTGTATACTCATTAAAGAAAAAAAAAAGTTTTCTAAGAGACTACTGAAATTTTCAGTATTTATGCACTAAGCATAATGGCACCCACATTCATAAAGAAAACATTACCACAGCTAAAAACACGTTGCTGTTGGGTGATCTTTCTGTATGCTGTGAATATGTGTTTCTCTCTTTTATAAATAAAGCTGCTTTGTCCTATAGCAGGCAGGAAAGAGCCAGGTGGAATATCCAGAGATACATTAGAAAGGCAGAGTCTAGGAGATACTAGCCTGCCACCGAGGAAGCAAGACATGTAAAAATGAGGTAACAATTCATGAACCATACAAAGAAGCATAGATTAAAATATATATATGGGTTAATTTAAATATAACAGCTAACTAATAATGAGCCTGAACCATTGGCCAAGCATTTATAAGAAACATTAAACTTCTCAGTGGTTATTTGGGAAATGGTGAGCTGGAGAGAAATCTGATCTAATGGGAGCTCACCAAAGCCAGCTGGACTGGGACTGAATGAGCATGTTATCAAACTGAACCCTCTGAATGTGGCTGACAATGGGTGCTGACTGAGAAGTCAATGATAATGACAGTGGGATTTGTCTCTAGTGCATGTACTGGCTTTTTGGTATCCTAGTTTGTTTGGATGCACACCTTCCTAGGTCAGGATGGAGTGGGGAGGGCCTTGGACTTCCCACAGGGCAGGGTACCCTGCCCTCTCTTAGGACTGGAGGGGGAGGGAGGAGTAGGAAGGAAATGGGAGGAGGTGAAGAAGTAGAAATGGTATTGTTTATAAAGCAATAAAAGTTAAAAGTCATCAAACATGGAGCTCTCTAATTAGCATAGGAACTGAGATAGTTAAAAAAATAGGAGACAGCTCCTTTAAGAGTCTCTGCATGATGGTGAGCCCTTGAGCAGGTAGTACAATAAACTAAGTAAAAATCCTTGTCACTGAGAAAACATCAGAATACTAGATCTCTAAGAAATGTTTAATGCAGTTCTCAGTCATGAACTTCCAACTGGTCTGTAAGCTTTAGAATAGGCTTTCAGGACCCAAGAATTGGACAGAGTCAGCTACCAAAATGGCTGTCTGAGATCCATGCTGCTTAGCAGTTTAAAGGTTTGCTCATACAATCAAAAAAGGCTAAAAGACACATAGTAAAAAATTTCCAGATGGAAAAACTTCTAAACAGGTTCAATATGTTTTACAATGCATGTAGGCTTAAGAAAAAAATCAGAAGGGTATCAACAATTCACTAAAAAGAAATAAATAGTTCAAAAATAATACAATAAAATCTTTAAAGGAGCAAATGAAGTAATAAAAATTTAACCATGAAGAAATTAAAAACACACAGGAAATCTGGCTCTTATATGGTATTGTGTTGTTTTTCATTTGTTTTTAATGGATGATGGACAAGAGAGAGAGATGCTAGGAAACATGGGACTGAAAGAGAGACTGACAAAATAACCAACCTAGTTATTTTTAAATATCCTTAACTTTAAAACAAAAGTAAAAAAAAAAACTTATTTGTAAAATGGAACTTAAAGATGCACTACTTTGGATAAGGGGTTTTACTTTTGTTTCCACAGGAAACAAGAAGCTATGAATTCATTCCAGTTTAAGATGGACCAGGTTTAATAAATGGAGACCTCCTGAATTGTGACAGGTGACATCTATCAACAAAGGTTGTAACTGGGTTTTCCAGGACTTGCCACTATCTTTAATTTTCTCAGGGTCCCATAAGATCACCAGCATCCACCAATTAGCAGGAAGGGGTCAAGAAAACTATGCACAAATTCCCAAAATAATGTTTATAAATACTTGCTATCATTTCAAGGGGTTGATTATAAATAGTTATTGTCATAATAAATCTATTTGTAAAGGAAGAAGGTGGGTATGATGTTGAAATGTGTGATGCAGAAATGATGGGAGAAAAGGGTAGCCTATTGAATCTACTTTAATTCACAAAACAACTGTTAATCTCAAATGTTTTATATTTGTATGGATTTTAGTTTACTGATATAAATTTATATTGTATATTATATTATATATGAAATAATATCAATTTTGTTAAACTGTATTTATATTCCTACTCTTGTTTAAGATATTATTTTTATACAGCTCATTTAAAAATTTAATATATAATTAAAATAGAGATTAATAGCCATCTACAACAATAAAGCTTATAATCACATTATTAATGTTTTTAAGGTATGCAAAGTTTTATTTCAATTAAATAGATAATCTTCAAACACTCCAAAGACCTACAGAATATAAAATTTAAAATGTTTTAAGAACTTAGATTATTCTTGACAGTGAGAAACATCTGCTCCTGGTAGCACCAATTACTTCAAAAGAATAATGGGTATCGAAGTGACTTGTTATGGAGTTTGCTTTCAACATGGCAAGGCTAGCCATTTGGACAAGAAGCTGCTCTTGCCTGAACTGTTTGACAGTATGCTATATAAAGTGGGTATGCAGGACCCTCAGAAAAATGCCCAATAAACTTTTCCAAAACAAGGTAGAATGGTTTTTCATGCTCCTGCTTCACAGAAGAAACTGCCATTCTTTATTACACAGTGGAAAGTGACAGATAAACTTTGCCAATATAGGTGGCATAGTCCTTCAAATTTCCTGCTACACTGAAAAGACTGCCAAATAATATAGGCCTGTAGGCTAAATTTGGATGCCCCAACATTACAGAAGAACTTTTGTGTGACTGTCCAGGTAGCCAGATGTCTCTGCTATTTCTAGAATTTTGGAAGCTGCTTGCAATACACTTCCTGATTGCCCACATAATATTGTATCCTTCTGGGGTCTTTGTTGAAGCTGAAGACTACTTAATTATAATTTTAGTGTTCCTTGACAATGAAAAAAGACAAATTAGATATGAAACTATATACTATACAAAGACAGGATGCATGAAAGAATATTTAATTTTGCCAAATACAAGTAACTAGATATTGTAATTGTAATCTTACTTGATAACTGTTTTTTAATGTGCAATTTTACTATGTTAAAGCAAAAGCCTTTTTTTGATTAGACACATAGGTGGAAATGCTGTGGGATGATCTTTCTGTATGCTGTGAACATGTGTTGCTCTGCTTGGTGGATAAATAAAGCTGTTTTGGCCTATAGAAAAGGTAGGACAGAGCCAGGCAAGAAATCCAAACAGAGATAGAAGCAAATGGCAGTTTGAGAGATGCCACACAGCTACTGAGGAATCAAGACATGTAAGAGACTGAGGTAAGAAGTCACAAATTATGTGACAAAGCAAAGATAAAATATATGGGTTGATTTAAATGTAAGAGCTAGCTAATAATAAGTCTGAGCCATTGGCTAAGCATTTTTAAGTAATACTGAACCTCTGAGTGGTTATTTGTGAAATGGTGGGCAGGAGAGAAACCTCCAATTGTAACACATATTAACCCTCACAGTGATAGATGTTGACTTTAATATCCCTTGCCAATATATATCGGTCATTCAAAAACTAAACGAAGTATGCTGAAATTAAATGCCATAAATTAAATGGGTGTAAATGACATCTAGAGAACAATTAAGGAATATAATTTCTTCTCAGCAGCTAATAAAACTTTGCACAAAATTGACTACATATTAGAACACAAAGCAAGTCTCTACAGATATAAGAAAATTATAACAGCCTGTATCTTATCTTGATACCATGGATTACAGGTGGATATCACCAACAACATAAATGACATACATTATAGAAATTCCTGAAAACTGAACAACCCAAAACTGATAGTAGTCAGGTCAGACATCAATATGTAAATTAAAAAGTTTTAGAAGAAAATGAAACTGAAAACACAACAAAGCCAAGCCTATGGGGATTGTTAAGGCAGTTCAACAAGGCAATGAACAGCCAAGAACACCATCATTCTCACAATGCAGCAGCCTATAGCCTGGGTATAGTCTGAGAAGGAAGGAATCACAGCCTTGAGCTTTTGTCCCCTCTGTTTGAGTCCAGCAGGCTGCAGTGGACAATTCCAAACCAACAGTCATGCATTCGCCCTAGCTAATCATTGCTATAATGAGATAGACTAACAAGAACAGTTAAGAGGACAGGTTACACCACCACCCAGAAGTTACAACAGTAGCAGCTTGAGGGAACTGGTCAGCTCACAGCACACTCAGAAGAGAAGAAGAAATGCATCCCTACTGATGCTCGCTTCCTCGCCCTTTCTTAAAACAGAACAGCACCTAATCTCCATGCATGGCCCAGCTCACTCTTAAGTTGGATCTTCCTACATCATTATCCAGACAATTTCCCATATACATGCCCATAGGCCAGTGCAATCCCAATGGTCTCTCTCTCTTTGAAACTCTCTTCCCAATTGATTCTTGATTGTGTAAAACTTACAGTTAAAACAAACTATCACCATATTGCAATTGGGTGAAAGAATTGAGGAAGAAGCATGGAACATATGATCAAAATGCCTCACATCAGGAGCAAATAGGGAGAGTAGAGAGCAAGAGTGCCAGAGGAGGCAGCTCAGTCAGTAAATGCTTGTTGTCCCATCCAACAGGCCTGAGTTTGAGCCCCAGAACAGGGAGAAACATAGCTGTAGTAGAGCTGGTTATCATCCCTGTACTTAGGGGGTTGCCGCAAATTTAAGATTGGACTTCCAGGCCAGGACCTAATGGGAGACTTTTTCTAAAAACCAAACCAACCAAACAAACACCATGATGACACTCCTGAAGACTGACTCTCAAGGCTACAGATGACCCCTGCCCATACACACACGTGCACATATATGCATATAATGTGCACCCACATGCACACTTTTACATCCCCCCAAAACTACACATGTACACAAAAAATAAATAGTTCAGTGAATTCTAGAAATTTAAAAAGAAATGTCTATTCTGTTGTTGACCATATTTACCGACACTAATATGTATATGAAGGTTAAGGTCATGCTCTTTACCCTATATTTCACATTCTGCATGGATTGCAACTTTCAAAATTTTGGTAAATGTGGGGAAATGGGCTGCACATCTTTTTTTAAAAAAATTACAATTTCTGTACATTTTTCAAACATGCTGAATATGAGTCTCACTTCATCAGTGTGAAGCATTTTGCTCCAAGTGAGAACAGATGGTTTTTATTACTAATTCAGAAGACTTTTCCCCCAATAACAGACTGAAGTTATAAATGTGATTTCCAGCCTTATTTCTTTTTCGGCCATATGTTTAAGAGAAATTATGCTTACTCATAGGAGACAAGGAGAGGTGCTAAACTAACACGAACTCATTTCACAACTAAACACATTGCAGAGGCTCTCTCCCCATCGTAATAAAGCATCTGGCCCTTCACTGTTCATCTAAACTTGTGCATATTACTGCTGTAGGCCAGCTTCCCCACCCCAGACTGTCGATATCATTGTAAGATATATCATTTACAAGTGCTGCTCAAATCTTTCAAAGTGTATAATCAGAAAACAAGAAGTTGTTGATCCATCAGTAAAATTAAGTTTGTTTAATTTATTACCATCCTGTAAAAGAAAAGAACCATTTTCCAAATGCTACATTCATCAGACTTGATATTGTCTTATTATATCTACTGAATTTCTAGCCCATATGCTTTGAATTGTCTTCTTCTGGCCATCTTCTGAGTTCTTATACTTGTCAATGGTACACAATCTACAATTATATTAATAACACAAATTTTTGAACATTTGCAGCAAATTTAGCTGTATGGTATAATTAGTCTCCTTTGCAAATGTTGTTTCTTTTTAATCCATTTACTCATTCCATCCATATGTTACTGCTTGCTTCTGAGGTTGTGGAAGGGATCTTGTTCATCCCTTCATTTACACTCTGCAAATCAAAAGGAGATGTTAAAAAAGAGGAACTTAACATCCTTTTCCCCCTCAATTTTAATTGTTTTTATTGATTATGCCTGTATATCAATTTAATCCTGGGCTGGAGAGATGGCTCAGAGGTTAAAAGCACTGACTGCTTTTCCAGAGGTCCTGAGTTCAATTCCCAGCAACCACATGGTGGCTCACAACCATCTATAATGAGATCTGGTGCCTTCTTCTGGCATACAAGCATACATGGAAGGAATGTTGTATACATAATAAATAAATAAATCTTTAAAAAAATTAATCTTTTTCAGATATTTGACTTAATTTGTTTAGTTCAGTTTTGTATTTGTGAATCTTTCTTTTTTTCAATCATTTATTATTATTTATTAAGACTAAGGACCTTGAATTTAGAGAATTTAACTAATGTTACAGAAAGCAACACTAAGAACCAAAGATTGTACCTTTTTTCTTTTATCAAAAAAGCAATTGTGTATAGAAAGATGTGGTATTCTGTTTTTTTTTTGGAATATTCACATAATCAAAGGTATAAATGAATAAAGAGATAGAACCTTAAGGAGTCACTGAGTTGCAACTGCTCCAAAAGACACTTAGTCCTCTCGCCTGCACATCTGTGTCCCCACAATCACGGCAAGCTTTAGACATTGCATAATATCATTAGTAATTATCTCTATGAGACAAGGGTTGCTTTAGTAAACCAATGGGCATAGAGGAAAATTCCTGTTTTCCAACACTTGAGGGGTGAAGCTTTTGAGTTGGGGAAAAAGGTAATCAGGAGCTTAGACAGAACTTTGGCTGTTTGGTCAGTTTAAGGTTAGCACAGGCTGTGGAAGATCCTGTCCCAACACAGAAGTAGAAAAAAGAAAATCTGTGTTATTTTTCTGAGTGAGAAGAAAAAGAAAGGGGGAAGGGGAACAGAGGCAAGAGTAGGAAGATCAAGAAAATTCATCACGACACTCCTTGTCTCAATTTTACTTCTGTAGTTCACATGACTGCTCATTTATTTTAACTTATGGAATATAATAGGATGGACAGACATGAATGCCAACATGTTATTTCCCTGAAAGCATTCACATGCATTTTGGTAAGAAAAGTTAAATCTTTTAAAAAGTGAAGATAGACTAGCTTTCTTTACATTTTGGTGATAAGTCTTCAAAACCCTCATAATACCTTATGGCTGTTGTGTGTTGACTCACTTTTTTGTGTATGTTTGCCCTCTATTCATGTTCTCTCTGCCCATGTATTGGACATCTCTTCTCATCTTCCTTCAGTTAAACCAGTTATTCTGATATTTGATCATCTTAGCTAGTCTCATGCCTGTTTAAAGACGTGATTGTTTCTGGATTAATCATTATTAGAATCTGTAAAAGAAGCTCTTAGATAGCTATGTCCAGATTTTACTTAAATGATTTCCAGAAGAGTTTAGAGAAGTTACTGACCCATGAGAAATTCACCATACTTTCTAACCAAGGGACTGTACTGATTTCTGTCTTTACTCTTTCACTCCTGAAAGGAACAGGACAAGGCTATGAGGTTATGTGTCTCACCTGACACATGACGCAGTAAATGAATAAAAGGAAAACAGATTTTTTTTCCATGAGCAGGACTTAGCTATGATCTGGTTTCACCCACTTTGTAGTGACCAGACTGCTCTACTCACTGCCCTACAAAGCCTAGAGGCCAATTAAACAGTTAAAATCTGTTAGACCTGCTAACAGATTCTGCAACGGAAACCACCTCACTGCATTTCATGGCAACGTGATGTGATCCAACATGCAGAAATTTCATTTTTGTTATATTTAAGGGCATACAATGATTCTGTTGCAATTGCAGTTACATAGCCACTGTGGAATAATTTGGAATGCAGCTTTTCCTGGGTTCCAGAAGTGACTGGGAAGATGACAGTGATGTGCTTATAATAGAATGGCTTGTGCCGTAAAAATAAAAGACCCACGCAAGACATTTTCTTGGCAATATCATTGTAAAAATTTATTAAGCAGTACAAAATAATCACTTTGTTATCATCTATTCTTTTCATAGTTTTTAATATTTATTTTTATTGTTATGCCTATGGGTGTTTTTCCTGCATGTATACATGTGTACTGCCGTTATGCCTGGTAACTTCAAAGATCATAAGAGGCTATCAGTTCCCCTGAGACTAGATATACAGATGGCTGTGAACTGCCTTATGGGAGATGAGAGTCAAATCAGGCCCTCTGAAGGAGCAGCCAGTGCCCTAAACAGCTGTGACAACTCCCTAGGCACTTTCTATATTCATATTAGAAAATTCTTTCAGTGGCTTTTATTCTTTCATTTTGTTTTGTTGTGGCTTCATGGGAAGCAATTGTTTTAACTAGTTTGTTATTTTTTGGACTATTAATATATTTTCTGCTTGTTTTTGTGTGTGTGTGTTCATAGATAATTTAAAATAAGCATGAAAGATTATATTAGCTTCCATTTATTTAAATAAATAAAGTATCTGAAAATCAAATATTACCAACACACTCTCCAAAACTGGTACCATTGAGAAAAATGGCATAGAAAATGTGGATCTTCTTACAATTCAGGTAAATTGCGAACAAAAAAATTAATAGTACAATTAGGAATAAAATAAATTAATAAAATAAAATAAATGTAAAAAGAGCACATTTGCCTGCTACTTTATTACACATGATGTCCAAAAGTCATTTTTGGCACCCGAGTGACAGGTTAAGTGCTTTCTGTCACAAGTCTTAAACCCAGTTCAACCTTTATAAGCCATACCTTGAAGCCAGTAAATAAATTTATATGGTGAACTCACACATCACACACACACAGAACAAATTTTGAAGATGTTTTATGGATCTTCTTTCCCTCAAATTCATTTTTACTTGAAAAATTATAGCAGAATAATAGGCATGTTTGCTAGTTTTAAGTATTTACATATTTTCACACTAACTTGTATATACACATTTGGAATAAAATTAATACCTCATTAAAAATAAAGCCCAAGTAAAAGTCAAGGTGCTTGATGCCTAGTCTTTGATTTCAATTCTGTCACAGGGACCTACAGGAGAAAACTGACTTCCACAAGTCCTCCTATGACCTGTATGTGCAAACACCC
This sequence comes from Microtus agrestis, assembly GCA_902806775.1. Taxonomy (NCBI): domain Eukaryota; kingdom Metazoa; phylum Chordata; class Mammalia; order Rodentia; family Cricetidae; genus Microtus; species Microtus agrestis. Next base: position 1,234,355 of record CADCXT010001974.1, read on the forward strand.
ACACATACCAAGAGAAAGAGAGAGATTAACATAATACAATGTAGATATCAAGATAGATATTACATATGTGTAACAGCACTTAGAAATAAACAGTAATATATGATAGAAGAAAGTAGGCAATTTAGTAGAAAATGGAATTTTCCCAAGATGCTGCTGGGTCATCAGGTTTGTTTATTATTGGATAAAGGGAGGGAGAAGATAAACTCTCACTTTCTCCATTTATTTGTATCTTGGGGTTAATCTTGTGGAATTTTACTTATCCATTTATTAACTTCATAAAATTAAAAGAATTCCAGTGACTATTGAGAGATACTACATGCTGGTGTAAAGCAAGACTTGCCTTTTTAGAGAGATAGGAATGGGAGTTATGAAAATAAAACCAATGACTAATTTGGACAATAAAACAACCTAACTACTTCAATCGTGCTATTGCTTCTGAATACATTTTAGGTGTTTGCTACCCATGAAGTATATGTGAATTATCTATAGTCCTACAACATTATAAATAGAGGAAATTGCATGGGAAAGATACACAGCTATTACTTATAGACTCTCTCTCCCTCTATTTCTCCGTGTGTGTGTGTGTGTGTGTGTGTGAAGATGGAAGGATGGATGCAATGCCTTTCTCCTGGTAAACTCCTGTATATATGAGGGCATAAAGAAGCTAAAATATTGAATGATACGTATTAAGGACTACTAAAATTTATACATGGTTCTATTGCTTTGATAAAACTGGAGGTTATTCAACTCTAATCACTACATGCTAAAGTGTATTTTCATGGAATGATAAGTTATCTGAAATTTGCTTTGGAATAATTCAGCAGAACGGTCAGAGACTGAAAAGATGACGCAGATTTTACCATGTTAACATTAGAATGCTAGCTGAAATCCGTGGACAGCCCTAGGGATATTAGGACTGGGGTTTTGTTCATATCTGAAAATATTTATTATACAAAAACGTTTAAGTAATATTAGTAAGTTAACATGCATTTACGAACTAGTGTTGAATATTTGATACACATGCAGAGTTTTAAAAGAAAAAATTTTACTGTGCTTTTTTAACTTTATTACTGAACTGAATAGCAATGATATACTAGAATTATAGGCTAAACATAAATGTTTGGCTTTTGAATAATTTGAAATAAATATATGAACTTTCAATTCAGTAAATATATATATATGATTAATTTCCAATAAGTACATTTCTTACAAAATTTATCTTATTTGACTTGTTATTTGTTCATACTATTTATTTTTTTAAAAATTCCTAATGTCAACTATCATAATGGCAATTCAAATAAATAACAGAATGTAATCTACTTCAAAAATATATGCGTAGTAATATTTTAAATGCCAGTAAAGAAACAATTTTGAAAATAAGATTAAAAATATTCCAAAATACTACAAACATAAGTCATCATTTTAAAAACATTATTTCATCTATTAACTTCTCATGAATTAACCAAGGTTATTAAAAGTCTCATACAACTATACATTTATCACTTTGGTCATATATTGTATACGACAAACACATGCATGTGCATGAATTTGTACATAGTTGGACGTTTGAAACAAAGACATCTATCAACTGATATATTTTATTAGTATAAAATATTGCATGCACTAGAGCCCATTGAGTTTGTTGCAATTTAATAATCATTTTCCACCCTCGAACCCTGATTACTAAGGGTTATCCATGAATTCTTTGTCAGCCTCCAGTGAACTGAAGCACGTGTGATAGCAGGCTGTTTACACACTGAAAATCCACTTTCAGGAAGTCGGAAATGTGGCAGATAATAGGTTGTTTATGATTTGCAAATTCATTCAGTGAGCTGAAAATTTGTCAGATAATGGGTTGTTTATGAATTCTAAATCAATATTCAGTGAGCTGGAACTCTGTAGATAATGGGCTGCATATGAGTTGTAAATCTATTGCTGGTGAACTGGAAGCATGTTAGATAATGGGTTGCTTCTGAGCACTAAATCCATTTGAGTAGCTGGAAACATGGTAGGCAGAGGCTGGCTCCAGGGGCATAAATGTTTATTTATTTTTTTTAGTGAATTGAAACCCATTTATTAAAAGAGTCTTTACATGTTTTTAATCTGTTTTCAATGAGCATGCGAAGTGCTGGAAAAATTGATTCATTTTGGCTAGACTATTCCACTATATTTAGCTAGGAGCATGTCATCTGACAGATTAAATATGAGTAGTGGATCTATGTTCTCTGACTTAGATGTACAGAATAATACTGTTTATTGAAGTACTGTAGCATTAACCTGTTTTCAGTTTGTTCTCTGCTCCATTACGGTTAATGGAATGGAAAGTCACTAAAAGTCTGTTTTCTTTAATGTTGTACCAGACTGGCTTCTGAAGTATATTAGGTTTTGTTCATTTTGAAGTTGCTAATTTGTTACTCCAGTAAAAAAAAAAATGATATAGAATTTGGAAACCATCACCTTTGCCTTCAGCGAAGGTATGATTTCAATATAAATACTTGCCACCTAACTGAGTTGTCAACACTGTAGGACACATTCATGTCTGGCTTAGACTGGAACAACAGAACTGAAACCAGAGGCTCAGTTGGGAGTATGGCATGGGTGAGTATAAAAAACTGAAATATTTTTGTATTCTTTTATAAAAAATATTTTAAACTGATCATTTGAGAATCTCCAAACATTGACAATGTATTTTTATAATACCCATGTGTCCTGCCGCTCTGACTCCTTGGTGAGTCCAGCACCGTGTCCCCCACCTCTTCCTTTTATTGAATGCTAGTGCTCATGCTTATCTTGGCAGCAGTAAGGTGACTTCCTAGAATGCTACCGTGTGTGATGACAACTGTGCAAGATTTCAAGTGATAATATGCTTTCTAGTAACAGGTTATGTGATAAGCAGAGTTAAAAGAACAAGAAAATTAGATTATTTGTTAGTAAACTGATATCCAAACTCTTGTTCAAATTTTAAAACACATTTACAATAATGATTTCACATTTTTGAAAATCAAGACATATGGAGGTAAATAAATGCAAACCTTTGAAATATACATCGTCAGCCTCGGGCAGACATGAATTACACAGGTGCAGACCACTCAAGTCAGAAGAATAGATGCAGACTATGCTAGTATGAAGAACAGGTAAAGGCTTTGCTGGCCAGAAAAACAGACCCTAACAGTCAGTAGAACAAATAGGCGAATTCAGGAAGAGATTCAGTGCTTGACCAGAGACCTGCAGTCCACCAGAACTACATATAGGCAGTCACCCATAGACCTCCTGCACTCATTCAGTTCACCCCCCACACTGTCCATATAGACATCCATGTAGGAATGCAATCAATAATAGCCCAGTTATCATGTCATCAACAGAGCCTAGCTATCCTATAACTACAAGCCCTGCATATTCTAACACAGCTGAAACAAAAGGAACCAACAGTAAAACCAACTGTGGGCAGCTGATAGAAATCCTTAAAGAGGAAATTAATAATTCCTTAAGGAAATCAAAGAAAACACAAATAATTAATTGGAGGAAAAGAATAAATTCCTCAAAGAATGCCAAGCAAACACACAGACACACACACACACACACACACACACACACGTACACATTTGTGTTTGTTGCAGGAGGCATGAAATCCTGTCTAAGAACAGTCTAAGGATCAAATGCACCTGAGGTAAAGGCCCTTTGATTTTTTTTCCTGTTTTTTTTTTCCAATTTCCCCAAAGCATTTTTCATCATAGGTCATTCTTTTGACCATGTACTGAAGATAATCTCAAATCATTGAAGAAAGTAATTGAAGAACATTGAGAAGATGGAAAAAATTCTCATGCTAATGGATTAGTTGTATTAGCATAATAAAAATGGCCATTTAGCAAAAGCCATCTACTGATTAAATGTAATCCAACCAGCTTCAAAATTCCAATAAAATTCTTACAGATCCTTAAAGAACATCTAACTTTGTATGGAAAAAAAACAAAAAATAAAATAAAATTGCTAAAACAATAACAAAATAAAAGAACTTCTGTAGGTATTTCCATCCCTAACTTCAAGTTCTACTATAGAACTACAGTAATCAAAACCACATGGTATTGACTTAAAAACAGAAAGGCTAATCTATGGAATTGAAAACCCAGACATAAATCCAAACACCTATGGAAACCTGTTTGTGATGAAGCTTGAAATACAAGAATGAACAAAAAAATCTTCAACAAATGGTGCTTGTCTAACTGAATATCAACATGTAGAACAGTACAATAGATCCATATCTACTGCCCTGTACAAAAATTAAGTACAAGCATATCAAATACTTCAACATAAAACCAGATACAAATGACCTGATAAAAGAAAAAGTGGGAAATATCCTTGAAGACATTGGCATAGGAGATAACTTACTGAACAGAACACAGACAGCTTAGGCTCAAAGATCAACAACTAACAAATGGGATCTCATGGAATGAAAAATGTCCTATATGGCAAAAGACACTGTCTACAGGAGAAAACAGCTGCATAGGTTTTAGTCCCCTGTCATATGTGGATTTGGTGAAAATATTTTCTCATTTTTTATTTTATTTTCTTAAACAAGAAAACAAACTATTTTTTTTTTCATTTTACATACCAATCCCAGTTCCCACTACCTCCTCTCTATTGGGAGCTCACCAAGGTCAGCAGAACTGGGACTGAGTAAGCATGGGATGAAACCGGACTTCCTGAACATGGCGGACAATGAAGGCTGATGAGAAACCAAGGACAATGGTACTAGGTTTCGATCCTAATACATGAACTGGCTTTGTGGGAGCCTAGCCTGTTTGGATGCTCACCTTTCTGGACCTGCACAAAAGTGGGAGGACCTTGGACTTCCCGCAAGGCAGGGAATCTGGACTGCTCTTTATTCTCTAGAGGGAAGGGAAATGGAGTGGGGGGGAGGGGAACAGGGGGAGGGGACAATGTGTGGGAGGAGGGGGAGGGAAATGGGAAATGGGGAGGAGGCAGAAATTTTTTTTCAACAACTAAAAAAAATAAACAAAAAATTAAAAAAAGGAAAAAAATAGGGAAAGCAATCTGAAAAAAAAATAGGTACAAATCTAAATAGAGAATTCTACACAGAGGAACCTCAAATGGACAAGAAACACTTAAAGGAATGTTCAACATCCTTAGTCATCAACAAATGCAAGTAAAAAATGACTCTGAGATTCCATCTCAAACTCTCAGAATGGCTAAGATAAAAAACACAAGTGACAATTTATGCTTGTGGATAAGATGTGGAGTAATGGGAACACTCCTCCATTGGGGGGGAGTGTAAACTTGTACAGCCACTTTGAAAATCAATATGGCTGTTTCACAGGAAATTCATAATCAATCTACCTCAAGATCCAGCCATACCATTCTTGGGTTTATACCCAAAAGATGATCCACAAGAACACTTGCTCAATTATGTTCATAGAAGCTTTATATATAATAGCCAGAAACAGGCTAGATGTCCCTCAAGCCAAGAATGAATAAAGGAAATGTAGTATGTTTACATAATGGAATATTACTCAGTTTTAAAAACAAGACATCATGAAATTTGTAGGCAAGTGGATGGAACTAGAAAAAAAATCATTCTGAATGAGGTAACCCAGTCCCAGAAATATAATCATGCTGTATATTCACTTATAAGCAGATATTATTATTGAGGAACCACAGATGTGAGACTGTTCCACCTTGACTGGAGGTCAGAGAGTTTGAGCTGTTTTTGCTCTTTCTAAGTTGTTGACTGCACATGTGGCTACAAACTAGAAGCCCTGACCTCGGTGTTTTAGACATTGAGATGGTTCATAGAGGTGGATCCGTTCTATGCTGACCAAAGGTCAGGTTCAACTTAAGACCCATGCCAGGAATGGGAACCCATATCTGACACTGCCTAGGGCCAGCAACTAGAGGCTTGATAGCCCAGATACCTAGAATAAAACAACAACAAATAAAGTCAATGAAGTGATTCCTGATGATATTCTGCTGTACTCATAGATCAGAGTCTTTTGCCAGCCTTTGGGACCCTTTCCTTCCTATAGCTCTGATAAGAGGGTTTGTGCCTAGTCTTATTGTAACTTGGTATGTCATGTTTGGTTGATATCACTGAGAGACCTCCTCTTTTCTGAAGAGAAATGGAGGAAGAGTAGATCTACAGAAAAGGGGAAGTATTGGAAGGAGAGGACGGAGGGGAAACTGTGGACAGGATGCAATATGTTAGAATAAGTTAATTCACGAATTAAAAAAACACACCTTCAGCTTCTAAAGCAATTTCTAGTGGAGTTCTTCATGGTGCTTATAAACAAAATACTTATATTGCACTTCTTTTTATTATTCTTAGAAAAGTATCTTTATTTTTACATATGGCAATTGATATTCAATGCAAGATAGTATTCTATAATTATTTTTAGAACAATATATGTTTTTATCTTCTGCAATTAAAATTCATTTTCCTATTACTTCATTTTCCATGCACTTTTTTGTTTTATTTTGAGCAGTCCTTTATTATTATTATTATTAAATTAAAATTTTCCACCTCCTCCCCTCCTCCCATTTCCCTCCTGCTCTCCCCATCCTCCTTCCCTTCTCTCTCCAGTCCAAAGAGCAGTCAGGGTTCCCTGCCCTGTGGGAAGTTCAAGGTCCTCCCCGCTCCAACCAGGACTAGGAAGGTGAGCATACAAACAGACTAGGCTCCCACAAAGTCATTACATGCAGTAGGATCAAAACCAAGTGCCATTGCCCTTGACTTCTCAGTCAGCTCTCCTTGTCAGCCACGTTCAGAGAGTCCGATTTGATCACATGCTCCATCATCCAGCTGGCCTTGGTGAACTCCCATTAGATCAGCCCCTTCGTCTCAGTGGGTGAGCGCATACCTGGCGGTCCTTCCTTGCTCATGTTCTCCCTCCTTCTGCTCCTCATTTGGACCTTGGGAGCTCACTCCAGTGTTCCAATGTGGGTCTCTGTCTCTAGCTTCTACCATGTGCTTTTAAAATTAACTAATGTAGTGTTTGTAAAAAGAAATAATCAAAGTGTAGCTTATATGCTTAAGCTATATTTAATCTATCCAATCATTATCCTGAAGAACTTCTGTCCAGAGCTCCCAAATTCCTGCCTTGGTTTCAGTCATAGCTTTTCTTTTTTTCTTTTTCTCTTTCTTCTCTCTTTCTCTCTCTCTCCCCTCCCCTCTAGCTTTGAAGCTTGTCCTGAAACTATAGACCAGGCTGACCTTGAACTCACAGATCAGCCTGCTTCTGCCTCCAGAGTGCTAGGATTAAAGACATACCCCACCCCACCCAGCAAGTCAGAAGTTTCCCAAGCCAGATCAACAATGAGCTTCTTCTGACAACTTTTGGTTAGTCTACCTCTGTCTTATACAATTCCCTTTCACCTTGACCACTACATCTGTTTATTCTATATCTTTACTACATGTACATTCCAGTATCACTCTCTAATGATATAATTAAATTAAATACATAGCGACTATGTATGTCTAAAACATCTTTTGGCATCACTGATACTGTAACCAAGGACAAAATTCAAATTCTCTACAGCTAAAACTTTTCGAAGCTGTGCTCCAAGAATATTTATAAATTTAATTTGGAGCTGGGCATGTTCACACATGCTTCAGGAAACCAAAGCAAGATGACTGTGTGTACATGATGAAATCCAGACTCAAAAAAGGACAGTTTCATTCCAAGTTTTGTTCCAAAACATGAAATCATTTTTCTTTCACTTTTTAAAAAATATTAGTTTTATTTTTGAGATTATAATACAGATATATCACACTCTCCTTAGTTATTTCTCCATTATCTCATGCGGGCTCCATTTTGTACACTCTAAAATTTATAGCCTTCTCTTCTTATCACTAGACTAGGCTTCCAATGGCAGTACTAGGTTGCAATGAATTAAGTTCTTGACCAACAGGGTCTCATGGAATACTCAGACAACACAGGTTGTTGCTAAGACAAATGGTTTCTCTTCCCAAACTGACAATGAAGCTCCATTTCTGAGGACAACACCCACATAACTCATTGAACATGAAGTCTAGCTGACAACTACATGGAGATTTTACTGCTATGGTCTAGGCACTTAGGTAAGGAAAGGTAGTTTTCGGGCTACCAAGATAAAGAATCTTAGAAACCTAGGGTAAAACCAAGCATAAAAAGGGAAATAGTCTAAATGGGAGGTCTCTGTTAAATCTCTCCCCTCAGAACTCAGGAAATCCAGCAGTTTGTAGCTCTTGTATTAGTCAGAGAGGATGGAACAAAACAGAGCAAAGGCTTCGAAATCAACTAAGCAAGGAACTTAAAAGCTCAGAGAATGAAGCAATAACTTATATGAGTCTGCATATGGTCCTCTAAGTATATATTTTAGCTCTGCATTCTTATGGGATCTCCTATCTCTGTTGTACTTGCTCTTGGGACCCTTTTCCTTTTGTTGAGTTACTGTGTTCAACTCTGATATGATAGTTTTTGATTCATCTCATTATACTTTATTTTGTTATACTTGGTTGTTATCTTATATAAATTTGCTCTTTTCTAATGAAAGACAGAAAGAGGGTGGCCCTGGAGGGAAGGAGAGTTAGGGGAAGAACTAGGAGAATTATTATGGGAAACTATAACCAAGATACATTGCATGAGAAAAGAAACTATGTTCAATTAAAGGAAAAAAATGAAAAAGAAGGCTAAAAATATATGCCACTTTAGAACAATGTCTGGCAAACATACAATAAGTATCCCAAATATAATATATTAGTAAGTTGAATTATATAAGTGATAATATAAATAGTCAATAAAATGGAAAAATACTGTGTCTGTACAACTTTAAGTATATTTATAATAATATTACATTGTAACATTTTTATGACTAATTAATATAATAACAATTTTTAAATATATTTCATATAGTACTAAATAATTCTAAAACTAATGAGCTCTTTTGAATTTAAAAAAAATAAAAAGATTCTTGTTTTATAGTTCTGTGAGTTTTTTAAGATGCATTTATTTGTCCAGTTGTTATGACATCAAGATATTCATGATTGCTTCCAGAAAATCCTCTTAAGTTGGAACTTGATAGACCTATACTTTCTGACCTTGATCACTGGTTCCAATAAATAATTTCCCTCACTGTATGTGTTTGCCTTTTAAAGATTATAACTCAAATCTCAAAAATAATATTACCCAGGGTCTCTTTTTCTTTACTTTTGTGTTTGTTATTTCTAAATGCAGGAAATAACCTGCTCCATCAATACGACATTCTCTATTTGTATATGTATAGCTCAAGGCTGGTCATTTGATATTGGATAAGTAAATTGGTGTTTAAGTCATTTTATCCTTTTCCTTGCTTTTACTTCATGTATAGATTTCATTTATCCTGGAGAATGTGTTACCTTCATGTTTTCTTATGTTTCCTTATGTTTTGTAACTTTTTGTTCTGTATTAGATGTATAAATTGACTTTTACATAACATATATTTCACTTATTTGTACTTGAATTTTTGATTATAAATTTATCACAGATTTACATTTCAATTTTTCAAATTTCAATTAAAAATTTTTAATTACTAATAGATATTTTATTTAATAATTCTTTGTAATTCACCTGGGTTCTTTTGCATAGATCAATGTATCAATCCATAGATTTACTCACATGGGCATTCATCTTTCCTGATCTATCCTTTTTGTATTACTACTTTTTTCTCTGGCTGACTGTTTTTCATTTCTCTATAACCCTTGAGTCATTCCTTAATAATCTGGTAACCTATTGTCTGTCTTCACACTTAATTGGGTATTATTAACAAGATAATTAGAAGTTATGTGTTGAATATATATTCACGAAAAGTAGCAGGCATTGCATGGGGTTCTCAAATCAGAAAAAGAAGGTTTTTCTTATCTAGGAAATGCCCCTGTCACTTTTCATACTAGTTTGTGAACTCTTAGTTTCTTTAACTATAAAATTCATTTTCTCTTTGCTCTCTTCTTTCCTGTAGTCCACAGTTATGTCAAACAGCTCATAGTCAGATGTTTTCACAGAACAAGTCATTTGATCCTTGTTCAGAAATTCATAATGTCAACTCATGTTGAAAGTTGAGTTACCTTTTCAGGTTTGTATTAAGATGCTTCTCACAGGAGCAATTCAATTGTTTCCTGGGCATAAAAATTACACAAAAAGATGATAGAAAATGTAAAATATAAAGAAGAAAAGCAAACTGCCTGTGGTAGTTTGAATTATGATTGCATCAACAGGTTCATATATTTCATTGCTTGGTTCCCAGTTGGTGAAACTATTTGAGAAGTATTAGGAGATGTATTTGTTGAAGAAGGTACGTCATTAGGGGTGGGTTTTGAAGATTCAAAAGTCCACACAATTCTCCCTTTTTCTTTCTCTCTCTCTCCGTGTGTGTGTGTGTGTGTGTGTGTGTGTGTGTGTGTGTGTGACTGTTGTTTCAACATGTAAGTTTTCAGCCTCTGCTTCAACGTCACGCCAGTACACTGCTCCCCCACCATGATGTCCATGGACTTTAATCTTTGATCCCCTAAATTAAAATTAAATGCTTTCTTTTATAATTTGCCTTGGTTAATATATTTTGTTGCATCAATAAAAAAGTAACTAAGACAACCCCCCTACTTACATTATTGAACGTCTTTAGAGAATGAAGTGTTTTAAGACTAAGGACCCCCATATAAGCTTAAAATTTGCCCACTGTATTAAATACTATGATGAAGCCATATAGTTGTTAGGGATAATTGACTTCATATTTAAATTTTACACCTGAAACAAATTTAATGAATCTCATGATCTCATATACAAGCCATTTTCCATGTTAGACTCTACACATTTAAGAGTTAATCCAATCCAAGTTTCAGAACTCAAAAATTTAATATTTTAAGTTGAATAATATTAAAAACATATTTGAAAATTGTTACTATATTGTTGATATATTCTAGATTCAATAACTACATAATAATTCTGAATAATTATATCAATTTTAATTTTATCAAATATTTCTAAATATTGTTTTGAGAAGTCAAATGCAATTCTAACAGGAATAAAACAAATACATGAAAGCTGTTGTCCTTAGTGTGATGTATAACAGAAAGCAGAAGTTAGGTGCTACATGGTTTTCATTTAGAACAGAATTAGTAAATCATTATACAGTTTCCACATATATTAATTAGTACTAATAAAATAAATTTGAATTGGGAAGAGCCTGTAGAGGCATGAGGACCTGAATTTGGATCCTTAGTAGACACATTAAAGATAGGCTTATCAGTGAGGCTGTGGAAAATGATTAACTCTAGGTCAAATGACAAATCCTGCTTCAAAAACAAATGTAGAAAGAAATATGGGTCAGTTCTTGACATCACCCTCTGGCCCCACTGATACCTGCATAGGTGAGTGTGCCCCTGCATGTGTATCCATATACATCCAACACACATACATGTGAGCTTGGTCGCATATACACAGCAATAAGTTGCAGTTCTTAGATGTATATCTGTCTTGTTTACATTTATGCTATTTCTTGATTAATACAATTAGAAATGACTACTTGATGATTTTGTGTTATGCCCATAGATCAGTGTCTCACTCCGTGATTATCAGAAAAAAACTTCCTAGTACAGGAAATGGGAACCAATACAGAGACTGCCAACTAGGCAATGTGAAGAGAGTGAGAGACCTTGGAACGCTCGATCCCAAATATAATATCTCTATTAAATGCCTTCTCTCGTGGTCAGGGAGCTATACAGAAAAGGACATAGAAATATCGTAAGAGCAAAGAAACGTCTTGCATATATGCCAGGATTGACACACATAAATTCAAAGAGACTGTGGCATCATATACATGGGCTGCAAAGGTTCTAGCCAGGAGTCGCAGCATTGAGGATGCAAACAGGACATGAGCTCACATCCCAAACCCAAAAGGCATCTACAATTGTCAACTGCTTTCAAAGAAAGATCTTGTTTTCTCCAGTGAAGTCTCACTGGAATATAAACATCACTTAATGACAAGTTCCACAGCCAGCAGCAGACAACCAATACAAAATGAACTCAATAGTGCTCTTATATTCCTGACTCACATTGCTTGACTTGGCATTTTAAAATATATACTTTGCTTGTACATTGTAATTTCTGATTTTGTGGGGTTTGGGTTTTTATTTGTGTGTGTGTGTGTGTGTCTGTCTGTCTCTGTATTTACGTTTTGTTTTTTTATTATATACAGATGGCATACATATTATATGACAAACATTATATAAAATATATAACATATATACAAAACATATATGGCAGACACATATGTATATATGTATGGAAACTTTTTTCTTAAGAAACAGAGAAAAAAGGAATGGAGTTGGATGTGTGGGAAAGTGGGAAGGATCTGAGAAGAGATGATAGAAAAGAAATTTAGCAGAACATATTGCATGAATTTTCAACTAAAAGAAAAAGAAATAGTAAAATAAAGGGCAAAATATCTCATGGATTTTATTTATAAAGTTATGAAAAGTTAGGTGTTTCCATAACATATACATTGTTAAATTCATAAATTAAACAAAAATATTTCAAAGGGATTGGGATAGAAAAGTAATTCTAAGGACTTGAAAACAAAGATGAAAGTAGTGAATTAATTAACATATACCAAGTACAGATAGAGCTATATGGGGAAATATTGTTAAATATACAGAAAGCACAGTCAACTTAAGGTATGGCCAAATTACCAGAATTCGTATAATTTCCTATTACTACAAGTAACAATAGACTTTTAGAAATGAAGGGTTACTTTTGTTGGAATGGATACAAAGTTTTGTTTTTGTTTTTGTTTTTTCAAATAGAATTCAAGAAAGCGCCTGACAATTTCGCAATATTCCCTCCAGCAAAGAATTACCAGCTAGGCAGCAGGTATCAGTTTGAAAGGGAAACTTGTGAACTTTCCCTCAGGTCTGAAATGCTGTGTCTCAGAGGTACTCTCTTCCTGCTCAGAGGAATTGGGAAACAGTTCACACATATAGCGAGAAAATTGCCAGTAGGAATCATTTTAGAGAGGTGGCTGAAAATACCTTCAACTACAGAAGAATGGCTAATAGAAGAGTTAGAGGCTGGTGACTTTGAACAAAAATGGGCCTTTTACTTTTGAGTGTATGTAACCTACAAATGAGTGCAGGGCATTCATAAGGAAGTCCACTGACTTTCTGAAAGCTATTTCAATTTCAGGCAGTCAGTGAACCATGTGTGTCCAAAGTAGCGCCAAACCTCCATATTAAATGTTATATTGTGCAAAAGAATTGCCAGCCATCTTCATGCAGGTGTTCATTATCTTTTTTATCCTTATTTCCTGAAATTGATTGAAACTTCACAAGAACCTTTTTTTAAGATAATAGGAAAAGTTAATTGAACATGTTACAGAGAAGAATGCAGACAGACTTCCAGGAAATGCACCAGCTGTCCTCAGAGACACTGTGGTCAAGACTCCATTACACCTGACAGAAGCATTGCAAAGTAGATCACTCAAATAAACAGTATAAAATGTTCTTGAAAAATCATCCACAGTGTTTCGAATGTCCAGCTCTTTTCATTTTTAAAAAGATTTTCTGGATGTTTTCCATCCTTAATGAGAAATCAAGGGTTTCATGAACATCCCCAAACAGAGCACAGTCTAAGAAATTGATAACAATTATTCAAAGATTTCCTCTTCAACTTTTCTCTCTAGATATATACCTCAATAAATTAAGACAGAAAGAATTTGCAAAGGGAATAAATGAAAAGTGATAAAACTTTTTTTAAAAAAATAATACTATGTATATAAATTTCACTTCTCCATTCTTAAAATAAAATATTGGTGGTGTTAGTATTCTTCAGATAATACATAAAACAAAACACTGAATTCGTCCTAACATAGGAAGGCAACACAGGGGTGGGGTAGGGCGGAGGAGATGCATGAATCTTTTCTCTAGTCTTAAACTAGAAAAAAAAAATACATCAGAGCATCATTAATTTTAGTGTTTAGTACTTTGTGATATATTTTCTGAATGGTCTCATCAGCAGTGGCTTTCAACAAACAGAACAATAAACTTTGAATATTTGTGTCTTGAAAAGATTAATCTTTCTGAGCAGGTGAAATGTAACAGCAGGTCGCTGCTTTTCATACAGTACATGCAAATCCCCAAAATAATTGCTTTTATATTTAAAATACCCAAATCACAGCTGACTGATAAGAATCAATAGTTTGCTTCTGTGCTATGGAGATGGAAGAGTCTTGGAATAGGTAGGGGCTTCAAATATCATTGTGCAGCCTGAGTGGAGCAGGGAAGTTGATTCACAAACCCTCTCCTGAGGGAAGGTGAGACTATGCCATAAGCTTATCACACTGAAATGCAAGAGCTTCCATTGGGCATTATTCTTATGCATAGGAAATTGAACTAAGTTGTCAAATCTTCCTTTTCCCTTGACACAACTGCATGGAAATGTGATGGCTGACGACTCATTCATTTTTAATCAATTCTGAAGGAACTATGTCTCAAAGAGAACTGGTTTTAGGATTCACACTTCAGAATAGATTTGAATTTCTACCAGAGCCACACCATGCCTCAACAATGAGGACTCTAAGGAAATCAGAGAACAGCCATGATAATTATAGCTGTGATAACATTTCTACCTCATCAACTCAAGCTTCTAATCAATGATAAATATATCCATAAGTATGACAAAATTTCCCTCCTTTTCCTACAGCATATGTTAGTGGGCCTGTGTGCTCAATTTCTTTCTTCTGAACACTAAAACAATGCTCACCACTGCAGAGTCCCATGGTAACCAAATAATAAAAATCAGTTTCAAAGCTTTGTGAGGCAAGTTCTAAGAAAACAGTCATCCATGCAGGCTTCATATGCATAATGCCCATTTCATGCAAAGCAATATAACCCAAAGCTCACATGCAAACTGTAGGATCTGCAGTGAATGCTGGGATATTATAAGGGAACTCTAGAGTTACTATCTTCTTATGATTAGTATGTAAACTAATAAGAGATGAGTCTTGCATCACTTGACTATTGTCAGTCTGGACTGCAAGCACATCTTTTCCCATAGGTCTTGGAGATGTGCATTTAGACAAATATTCTCCAATCCTACCTTCTAAAGGATTAATTAGGGATATTTCCAAAGAAAATTTCTTTTATTGTGATCCATTCTTACACACATATGGAAGCACATGAATTTTCAGACAGGATAGAAGAGGTTTAAATTATTAAAGATAATTTTTATAGAAAGAACTTGATGTGTGAATTTCATGATAAATACTGAATCTTTTCTATATTGTGTAGTTCAGTTGTACATCAAGAAGTAAGAGCATCAAAAAAGAAGTGAGAATGTAATATGGAATATAACTAATATCTTAATATTTTTATGACATAAAGGATAAGAAAGATATTTATGTACCAATTTTATATTGAGACACTGCAAAATTTAGACCAGAACCCTAATGTCATCAAAAAACAATATTGACAGATATAATGCATGCTGCTATATAATTCCAGGCCTTAGAAGAATGAGACAGGGGAATAAATCATTTGAAGCCAGACTGAACAATAAACTGAGACCCTGCTTCAGAGAAAGACAGAAAGAGAGAGAGAGAGAGAGAGAGAGAGAGAGAGAGAGAGAAAGGAGGAAGGAAAGGAGGGATTAAGGGAGAGGAAGGAGGAGGAGGAGAAGAAGAAAGAGGAGAAAGTAACAGGAAGAAGCCACACCATCCAAATTTGTAAATATTGCTTTAAAACTATTTTCATATACTTGATTTCACAATATTGACTCTAATTTCGGAGGACTACTGAGGAAGCTGTCTTCAAATTTAAACATCCAGGCAGTCCACATAGTGTTGGATAGGCATTGTAATAAAGATGTAGATTTTGAAAACGTAAATATGATAAAACACAAGAAGGGAATTTCAAGCTCTGTCATCATAGACTGTTCTTGTGCCAGCCAAAGGCTTGTGTAAAGTCTGTGCAGACTCCAGAGCCTCAAAGCCTCTCATAGAGCCAGTGCACACTCCGCCATCTTAGTAATGTTCAATTAAGACAAACTGTATCTCTTCACAGTTCCTGAAAACATCAATACACGTAACATTCTAAGACTGAGCAGATTGTTACACACACACACACACACACACACACACACACATTTGGGAATATATATTTTATTCTCTATCATCAGCTTAGAGAAAGTTGCTAGAGATTAAGAAACTTTTATTCATTAAATTTTTCAAATGATTTCAAGTTCTTCATGTTTCTAAATTATCACTTATTTAAAAACAGTGAGCATCACACATGCTAATTCACATGTTGGCTATAATTACTGTTAAATGGAAAGTATTTACCCAACCATACAGTAAGACTTCATCTATTATAAAATCTTAGAGATGATAAGTTATGGTAATACAAATTAGTCTTAGAAATAAAGGATTGTGTTGTTTTAATATCAACAGATTAACTTGAATCTTAACTTAAAACCTTGACAAATGTCACAGATACCATCAAGCCTCATGGGGTACCTTGTTCAGTCTAGATATAGTAGTGAGACCCTTCCCAAAGCAATGTGCCTTACCCTCTCTGAGGAGTGGATGGGGGTTTGGTGTGGGGGAATAAGTTGAAAGAAGGGGAGGGAGGGAAGGAGTGGGAACTGGGATTGGTATGTACAATGAAAAAAGATAATTTAAAAAAAATAAAAGAGTTCCAAACCAACATATAGAGGGAAAAAGGGGGGGGGTATAGGTTAAATGAGAAAACGGTTAGCGTACAACAAAGAAATGCAAGAATCAAATTGTATTAAATAGATACAAACGGACATAATGTTAAGGGCCTAAGGAAAATGACCTAGAGGTACCAACATGTTATCTGAAGTTATACGAATGGTTCATCGTAACATGGGAACACTATGACACTATGGCTACAGGAATTGACCAGGCTTGACAAGAGGGAAATACAGAAAAATAGGTACACATACAGAAATTTTAGAACCAGCATACACCTGGAAACACAATATGTTTCTTTTATACATCTGAATGAAAGAGGCGGGGTTAGTGTATTCATCTAAACAAATACACAGGTTTAGCTAGTTTAGTAAGAGATGGTAGTGGAGCAGTCTCAGATTGTGGTCATCAAGAGGATGAAGTTGTGGTTACTAATTTCTACATATACTGTCAATATTTGCACTCAGATCAGAGCAAGGCTTTGCCAATTCTCTGAGCCTCAGCTTGGGAAGGCTTTGCCAGTCTCGTGGGTCTGAGGCATCAGGGTCTTTGACATTGCTGTGGCCATATTAGTTACACACGTTCATTCAGGACTTCATCTGCTCCTTAAACATTTACTCAAGACATTCTCTCCTCCCACAAAACACTTTGGGTTTCAAATTCACTATGCACATGAATGATATACTCCTAGTATATAATAAAGAGATAGTAAATAAATTATTCAAGTAATAAAGTATTTAATTGATGCTATAGAAGGTAGAACATTTACCGAGCATGCAAGAGGCCCTAGTTCAATCCCCAGTTTCCTGCCAATACCATGTGATACCCTAAAATTAGTAACAGCTGATAGCTCTATAAAATTTACATCGTATTTTCTCACACTTAGTGTTTTAATATCATGTACAGTATGTTTGAATATATAAAATTGTCTTCTAGACATTTTAAATCTTAAGAATCACACTAAATTTTTAAAGTAAATGTAATAAATAATTTTGAAAACAATATATTAAGCTTCAACATAATGGTGCATTTTCACAGTGGAAATTTATAGAACCTTTATCTCCCAGACTCCAAGTAGAAAATACTTTTTTCTAGTATAGTTAACTCAAAGACTAGGAATTGCGTTCCAAAACATTCAATTGTGACACAACTGAGCCTTTGGTTAAAAAATAATAATAATAAAAGGAAAATTAAAAAATATTTGAAATGCATTTTCTTAGCCATTGGCAGAAAACAATTCAGAAGACAATATTCTAATTAGCTGGTTATAAAACCTTATATGTTAAAAATGAGATGGCTTTCTCAGAAAATTCTGGGACAAAAATCCATTTGTTGATGCATCAGTATCATTAACAAAGCCCGTGCTTATTTGGAAATATTTAGCAATGTTAGAAGTGTGTATTCTCTAAAACCTAAAATTCATGCTCTCAGCCACATGCTCAGAAGGAGCTTGAATAACTGCATTTCTAAAATAGCACTAACGCATCTTGAGCAACAATATTTCTAAAATAGCACTAATCCATCATTTTCTTCCCTCTCCCTCAAGAATTTACAGTGGACCCCCAAAAGACAGCACAAGACATTCTAGTACCATATAGTTAAGAAAGGAAAAGGTAGGGAAATTAAGCTTTGAGTTTTGAAACTGGTTGCCAGAAATCTGCAAAGTTATGGCATAACATATCTCTTCTCAACAACTATTTTTCATGTTCATATCTTCACGAAATATTGTTTTTAACTAAAAATCACATGTATTTAAATGTGAAGACTAAAGCTCCTTTTGTGGCATGCTTGCAGTAAATTCTGCATAGTTGTTATTTCTTTCTTTCCAGGACTTATACAAAGCAGAGATAAGTAAATACTTTTACTCTTTCCTCTTTTCAAATTAATTTTTCTCCCTTTGTTATGCCATTGACTGGACTTAAATAGGCATTATTTCATATGTTTAAGAATTGGATTAACAGAAATGGCTCAACATGTAAATGTTTCTGCTTGTAAGGTTGACAACTTGAGTTTATTTCCCAGGGCACACATGGAGGAAAGTGAGAACTCTAACCAATTGTTTGCTGACCTCTACATATGCACTGTATCACATTTGCACATGTAGGCCTTCTTGACGAGAAAACGTGAGGAAACCAAAGTTGATATGCATGAGGGTGTGAGCATTCAGTTTTAATAGAGTTTGTGCAAACCGATATCCTGGATTGGATGGTGTAGGGTAAGCACTGACAGGCGTGATGCATTAGAGTGTATTTTGTAAATGAAGAAATTTGCTTCCAGAGACATTCTTGACTTCTGAAAGTCTAACTTTATTAGGAGGCAGGCTCATGATTTGGAGCCCAGGGAATCATTTAGAGTCTAAACTCTGAAGCATCACACTTTATTGAGTCCAAATACTTCTACAAGGGGAGGAAACAGAGTTCACTGCTTTTCATTCGTTTCTCATACTTCTGTCCTAGCTTGTGGAGAAAAGACTGTGTTATGTAGGTGGCACAGTTGGGGATTGGGTTTTCAGAAGGATGCACAATATCAGATGATGAGGTATGTGTGTCTGTTTGCTTTCCTTCATTTTCTTGCATTAAAAAATGAACGAAAGTACATGTGGAATAACAGTAGGCATTTTGTAGAAAGATTTCTCTTACTGAATTTACTGACTAGAGTGTGTGTTCATGTCTTGCTTGTGAAAATTTCACAATGAGTATAAACCATAATGAAAATCCTGGGTTGAAAATTTACATATATGTGAGCACACACACGCGCGCGCACGCACACACACACACAGAGAGAGAGAGAGAGAGAGAGAGAGAGAGAGAGAGAGAGAGAGAGAGAGAGAGAGAGAGAGAGAGCCACTCTTTGCTTAGGAGGCAAAAGGAGATATTCAACATATAGCTAATACAAACTCTACCTGAATAATTTTATTTTTTAAAAGAATGTTTAGCCTGCCTTGGGGTGCATTTTATAAGGCAGCCCACAATATCACTTATTGGGAGGTTCACACAACATTGTGTTGCTCTAGGATCAAATTTGCAGGCATGGTTGGTTTCCTGTCAGGCTTCTATTCTTTGTGTGTAGAGTGCTGCCCTGCATGTCCCAAGGTCCTGCCGTGTATGTTGCCTGTTTCTCAGTCTCTTCTCATAATGACACCAGTCACACTAGTTTATCAGTGCCAATATTAATTCACTTTATCCTAATCATCTCTGTTTTATGCCTATTTCCACATGAACTCACATGCTAAGATAATGAAAATAAAGACTTCCTTCACACATCAGTAAAAGAGTAAGGGAACCATAGTCTATTCCATACAAAGATCATCACAGTACCTTAAGACTTATTCATCTACCTGGCTCAAAATAAAAGGGGAAACATCAAGAATTGATTCTTGAAGAACCAGTCAAGACTCTCATTTCATTTGAATTTCAACATGCTGAAATTAAAATGAATCGTATTGTTATTTTATGTGGCGATGGTTTACAAGTCAATTGCATGATAAAGTTAAAATAAATTAGCACATTTACTATTTTCAAAGCAAAGTAAAATGAGGACAGCATTTGTTCCCATTGTGGTTTTATTAGAACAACAGACAGACTCTTCAGTGAGTGGTCCAGCACAATCCATGTTTCCTTTTTTTACAGGGAAACAGCTCATTTCCCCTGGCTCATGTGCTAGACAAGGTGGTAATAAACCACTGCCACTGTGTTAATTAATCCTCTTACAAACTGTTAATTGCTGCTACTTTTGAAATTCTCAGTAGAGATCCATGTACATTATATCACAACAGATCTGGTGATTTGAATCTGGACATCACTGATTCCAAGGCTTATAACTTCAACTGCAACAGATGCTGATTTACAAATATCTCAATGTCTCAAGAACTGACAGAGCCAACACTAGGACAGTGAGGCAGGAGAAGGCATGGCAAAGCAGAGACGTTGAAAGCAGAGACGCTGAGTTGTTGAATAGTAAGCTGTTTGACAGCAATGAGCAAGAAGAGATTTAGATTATTATTTTTGTATATTGTGTATATATTGTGTATCCAACACGGATTTGAACACCAATCTTATATGCAGTGCCCTGATTTTCCGATATTATTGATTTTGTGGCACTTGTGTGGTTAACATATGTATAAAGTTGAGTTGTGTGGGGCAAAGTTACAGGGAACAAGATTGCTGAATGAGAGTACCCCACATTTTTGCACAAAATCCCCATGAGTGGTGAGTATCAAAGTGAAGACAAAACGTGATCTGTGGCTTATAATTTCCAAACTAGAAATATTCTCCAGTGTTATTACATTACAAATTGTACTATTTATGATACAACAAGGGAAGAGATCTAATAAATACTAAGTTACAAACCCTTATAACAGTATACTTTCAATTCTCAAGGGGTAGGAGAGATGACTCAGTGTTTATAAGCACAAATTGGTATCTCAGAGGATCAAGGTTTGATTCCCAGCACCCACATAGCAGGTCACAACCATCTGTAACTCCAGTTCCAGCAACCCTCTTCTAGCCTCCACTGGCACCTTGTATGCACATGCTGCAAGATATACCTTCAAGCAAAATACCACTACACAAGTAATATAAATACATTTTTATATGTGCAAAAGCATCTGGAAATAACTGAAATAAAAGCAAAAATAAATAAATATATAAATGGAAATTATATATTAACTTATCCATAGCCAAAATTAAAAGATAACAAATCATGTGAATAAAGGGTATTTTTAAATCACTAAAATTCATACTTTAATGTTTTCTATGAAAAATAATAAATTTTGACAATGTTAAAACCTAATTAAATTCCTTCTGCAAAGAGATATGTGAAATAAAAGGACATTATTTCTTTAAAATTATACATCTTTTAATATTTTACTATAAATGAGACTATCTAGACTCTGTGCTTGGTAGATACTAAGTTTTGAGAACTGAATTAAATGTGACAAGAACAAAATGATAATTAAACTTTAAAGACTATAAAATGTATTAATATTGTTAAGTAAAATGTATTATACTGCATGACAACTATGATTCTTTCTGCTAAGGGATTAGAAAATATTAAGTTAGAATAAATCCAGACAATACAGTAATTTCTAATTTTCCTGTTAAAGCAGTTAATTTTTCAGGGAATTACATTAAAAAGCACTTCCAATATAGTTTTGATTAAGCTGAACTTCTGGAAGCACACAGCCTAATTTTATGGCATTGTTTAAGGAGGGGAGAGGTAGGGAGCGGAGCAGAGAAAAATGTAGAGCTCAATAAAAATCAATAAAATTTGAAAAAAGGGAAAAGAAGAAAAGAAAGCCTGTGCCTTGGGGAAACAAGATATCTTATATCAATACTTTAAGAACCAGAGAAATTTCACCGTAGAGTAGATGGTAGCTAACACAGAGTTCCACAGTGGCAGCATGAGAGAGTTTGGAGCACTGAGTTCAGTCCTGAGTGGGAAGACTTCATCAACCCTTCCCCTCAAGGCTCAGGGATCTATGCAGAAGAGGAAATGCAAAGACGGCATGAACCAGAGGTGGTGGATGACTCCAGTGAAGCAGTGTCTTCTAAGCACAAGGGGACTGATACACATGACTCACAGAAACTGAGGCAGCATGCACAAGAGGCACACAGGTCCAGGTCAGATGGTGTCATGGCACTGAGCAGCAGACATTTCCAAGAGATTCAACTCCTAAATAAGAAGGCATTTGCAATTGATACCTGCTGGCAAAGGGAAAATCAGTTTTCTCCAATGAAGTATTACTGGGCATGTAAATCACACTTCCCAGCAGATTCCGTGTCCAGAAATATTTGAAATAACACACACACACACATGAAAAATAAAAGTAAATAAGTAAAAACTTCATGGATTTTGGGAGTGAACTCATAGGAGTTTAGAAGGAGAGAGACATGAGCAAAATATGTTGTAATTTTTAAAAATTAAAACAAAAGGAAAAATGAAGTCAATAATATAGGACCCACATCTACTGTAACTGGTATATTTTAAGAAGCAGAAATATGGCCCTTGAAGAGAGTTCAGGGGTGTGTCTTCACTGGGCACAGGGATGCAAGGATCACCGTGTGAAGATGACTATCGCAGACCAGAAGCTCTTCCAGAGAAGAGCAGAAACATAAAGATCCTACTCTTGGACTTTGTTCCTTTTAAAACTATGGGAAAATAAACTATTGGTATGAAGACCGGATGTACCTGCAGCTCATTTACATGCAAGACAAATACTGTTGTTTTAACGATATTCTCAGAAAGACAGTAACCTGGAAATATTAGTAGGGATAAATAATCAGCTGTTTCACCATTGCAAGAGATCATTATCATCAAAACTGGAGTCACAGGCAGAGAGCATGAAGCCCTCCATCTGGCTGGAATGGCTGGAAGGGCCTTCCTTCCTTTAACTCAGCAAGACCCCACAATTCTGTCTAAACTAACACCATATCTGCATATTAGTAAGAGGGCGCTATTTCTGCTAAGAAAATCCTCCCCTCTACTTTGTAACTTCCAGGAGGGCTCCACCCTCTGACTATCAGAGCCTGTACAAATTCTTTTGATGATTATTCACTAACTGTTCCTCGTTTTAGCGAATCACAGCAAAGATCAAACTTCCCTAGGGAAATTTACAGAAGCAGTCAACATAGAATTTTCCACAGCAGGAGTGGACAGGGATAGGGAAACAGTGGCCATCCACAAGCCACCAGGAGACCAGAACAATGCAAAGAACAATAAAATAGAAGAATGTAAAGAATGATGTTAAATAAAATGTATACCAAAGATAGCTGCTATACTTGAGATAACTGATGCCTGGGAGCCTGCTGGGGTGAGGAAATGCTAAGTGAAAATAGATACGTGAGGAGTGGATACAGGTTAACCAAGCAGAACACAGGTTAGGAAAGAGCATGTTGAATTTTAAAAGCAAATTAGAGACATTTAAGAAAATTGAATCCAGGTATATTATTTCATGAACACATGTCAGAAAACATGAGGTTTCACATTATTTTCTTATGTGCAAATTGCACAGGACAAAAATATTTCATTAGACACCGTGTAAAAGTGTATATGTGGTTTCTCATGCCGTGGTTTTTAACTCAAACATTTGTTCCAAGTACCTCATCAGGAAGACAAATTGTGATGTGTAGACATCAGTCCTACGTTTTCTACTTTCCAATGAGCTGCTCTGCATTCTGAACATATACTTCAACAGTAAATCAGGTTAAGCATACCATGATCTTCAAGTAAGCACCTGAAATCTATGTAAGAGGGTTTTAATCGGCTACTGAACTTGACTTCTCCACACATTTACACAGTTCATGTCAACTGGGGAAGATAGAGGAAATCTCCTTTCTGATATTACTAACTTTGGAATAATGTTTAAATTCCCTCCGAACTCTGTTCCCTGTTTAACACTGGCAGCGAGGGAAGTGCCTTTTGAATAGAGATTAAATTAACCTCATTTTCCCTCATTACCTACCAGACCAAAGGTTCAATCAACAGGCTCTTTCACAGATGCTTGCTCTTCTAGATGTAAGTCATCTTGTCAACCTAGCATGCAAGATTATTGCAATAACCTGCTCAGAATGTTTCTCTTCGTATTATCCCATTCAGATATTCACAGCTAGGTGAATAGAGCAAAATTAGAGTATTATATTCTTGTAGAGTTTTGACGTTTTCACACATCTATGGATTAATGATGAATATTGTTCTCATTCTACACATACACATCTATCACCCTGAAGATCTAAAAGGAAGATGCTAACAGGACTATAAAAGTTGTATTGTCTCACTTAGTGTTATATTTCATTTCCTAGAAAAACCAGAATGCTTGAAGCAGGGTATATGGAGTGGACAGTAGTTGTGGGGTATTTTTGTTGTTATTTTTGTTTGTTTGTTAGCTCATACATCTGGAAGTGGGAAAGCATGGAAGCAATCTCTAGTTCATCAGAAGAGCTGAAAAATGCAGGCTCAAATAAACAAGGACTGAAAAGACAGAGCAAAGGGCTCCTTGTTTTATAAGAGCCCATTCTCACAACATACACAACCGTGAGAAAAGTACAATCTCTTTCGAACCTTCCAAAGAACTATTATGTCTTAAAAACCTTTGTCCCTTAAAATATAGCCTAAAATTAGGTCAGCGTGAATTTTGAAGAGCGCAAGCCACGGGCCAACCATAACACATTCTATGGGAATTTTTCTGGGTTTCTATCAATATTGGCATTCAATCAGACATAAATCATTAGTAGTTTATGCTATGTATTGAAGATAAAATGTCCCCTCTCTAATTCTTATCGTAAACACTTAGGGGGATAGTGGGAATTACACAAGGTAGGGTCTAGCTGGGAGCAAGCACCTTCCTTAATTGCTTGTTTTGGAAGCTGAGCAGTCTTGGCCATAGATTCCTATTGCATGTAGCACTGTCTCACTTCAAGCCCAGAAAGACACAGACATGGAACTACGGATGGAAACCACAGGCCAATACAATGTCTTTGTCCTTCTGCTTTCTTCTCTTAGTAGTTTTAGTAACAATATAACGTCTGACTAGCACAGTCCCACCACTACCACAGGTGAAAATCAGATCTAGTCATATACTAAGGGTGGTTCAAATAGAAGAAACTCATGACATCTTCAATATGTAATCTCGTGCTATCTTTTCTTCTTCCCTAATTACTTTGGATCCCACCCATGCATATTCTATTAATAGGGCATGAACTCCTCCTGTCAAGTAATTCTAAAGCATTGTTTTTTTGCATGTAATTTATGTATGTGATTTCACTAATCTTTGCTGCTTTTATGGAAATATTTTATCTAGTCTCTTTGATGCATTGCCTTGAAGCTTCTTGAGATTTTTTCTGTGTTTATTGTCTCCCTGAAGAGTCCTTTTAAGAAGTTATCTTCTGTGTTGCAGAGATGTCTCAGAGTTAAGAGCACAGGTTGCTCTACCAGAGGTCCCAAGTTCAATTCTCAGCAACTGCAGAGTTAGCTAACAACTACCCACGATGAATCTGGTGCCCTCTCCTGGCAGGCAGGTATATATGCAGGCAGAACATTGTGTATGTAACCAAAAATATTTTTTTAAAGTTGTCTTCAAGAAGAATTTTGAATTGTCGAGATTTTTCAGATACTTTTTGGGTAAACATTATTTATCCTGGATTTCAGCATTCACTGTTGTAGCAAGTGCCTTTGTAGTTACTTTTGGTTGACCCTTGCTCTTAAATTACAACCACGTCTTTCATAAATGATCAGCTCTGACTCCATTCCTTTGGAAGTTGATGGCCACAGTTCATTGCTGTGCTCAAGAACCTCGAGGATTAATAACGTTCCAGAAGGCAGTGACCCAGGAGGAGACAATGCATAGTGCATCCGCATTTCACTCTTGTTTTTCAGATTAGCAATTTCTTCTTAATATTCATTGTTAAAAGTTATATAAAGAGCTTCTATGTTTTAAACATGAAAGATGGCTTCAAAGAATGCATTTTAAATAATGTGCTATCAAGGAGTTGGGAGAGGAAACTATGGTCATATATATTAGAAAATTATATTTGTGTATGTGTGTGTGTGTTTTCTTTATTGTGGTCTTCCAGAAGAAAGAATAGACATTGCGGCCTTATTCTTGCATACCTATGTATCTATAAAATATTCTAGGCACTTAACAAATACTGTCTTGTATTTAATAGCTCTTATTATGGTTTCTTTAGAGCTTAGAGAAGAACTTTCTGCAAGAAATGAAAAGTGTAAGGTGAGACCCTTCTTCCACCATTTTCCATACTCAACTAAATGAAAATTCTAAGCATGATTATGATTTAGATCTCTGGGTTTATTATTATTATTATTATTATTATTATTATTATTATTATTATTATTATTATTGTGGTGGTGGTTGGTTGGTTGGTTGATTGATTGCTTGCTTGCTTGAGATAGATTCTCCCTTCGAAGTTCTGACTGGCCTGAAACTCACTGTATAGGCCAGACTATTCAAATTCATAACGTCTCACCAACTTCTGCTTCCTTTATGCTGCAATTAAATGCCTGGATTTCATCTGATATTTTTAAATATATAGTGAAGTACTGTCAAGATGCCACAGCAGGAAGAGAGGCTTCCCAGCAAGTCTGATGACGTGAGTGGCTCCCTGGAATAAACATCACAGAAGGAGAAAGTAGCTTCCTGAGCTCCACACCTGTACTGTGCCATGTTGGTTCTCAGATGCAGACAAACAAAAAACAAATATATTTTTAAAAATTTAAAAGATTGATTAAAATTTCCTGAAACAAATCATCTGACACCTAGATAAAGATATGGTAAGAGGTAACACAGTATCAGATTTAAGCAGAGAAAATGCACACATTAATTGTATATACAGAAGATGGGCTAGGGTGTCTAGGCTTCATATTTATGCTTATTTTATTATTTCATTTTGCAGTAAGGTAAGTCAAATTCTAAATTCTCACAAAGGCTCCAATGCAAAATTATAATGTTTATACAAATTAGCAATTTCTTGGTGGTAAAATTGGTAAGGAGACTATTTCAAAAATGTTCATATTAATTAGACTCAATCTGAACTTAATTCATTATTACATTGCATCTCAATATATTAATTAATATGTGTAATTACACTAATTATTTTTGACAGGGTATGTATTCTAATGTACACAGCAAAAATAATTTTTTTAAAAGTGGTCAACAAATACAGTAAAAATATTTTTTGAATAATGCTTCTGTTGAATTATAATTACTTACTAAAAATATTACTGGATTCCATCTCAGGTTAACTCTTTCCCACTGAAACTTCGCCCTCAATTCCCATGTGTTAGTTAACAATCAACAGACATATTTTCCACCAGGGAATCCCAATGTCCACATTGGGCTGTCAGTCACGTGGCCATTTTCATTATCCTTTCTTCCCTCCATTATAATCTCTCTAGATTTACCTCAGAGAAGGACTCTCAGAGGAGCCACAACCCATCTGTTTTCCCTGGGCATCCCAACTCTTGGTGGCAGCACAGAGTTGTCCTTAGTCCTTTCTTCCCTGTCTCTCCAGACTTAATTGTCTTCAGTAGCCTAGCTACAAGATGCCTTCCTGAGACATTACCTCCTTTCCCTGGGAGCACCTCTTCTTGGTATGGACCCAGCTCAGCTCTTTCTCAGAGACATTGCTGGAATTCTCTCCTAGCTCCTCTCCATTCTTTTTCATCAGCTGCCAATGCACAAAACCACTTTCTGCCAGTGATCTCCTGTGGCCAAACTAAGATGGGACTCAGCCAATTCTCACTATCCTCTCTTTAATCAATCCCACTAGATCTTTCTCTTAAGCCCTCACATCCTTTCCTCCAAACTCATTTCAATCCCTTTCTATCACTTGTGACCCACAACAGATATCACTATCAGGGACCCCACAGTCACCATACTTGCCTAGGATCGAAAGGGGTCAACAGAAAACAAAGATCCATCTATGCATCCAACATAGACAGAACCAGATGTCACCACAAGAAATACTTCAAACTCCATCAAAGCCTGGGTGCTGTGTAATGATCTTTTTGCACACTGGGAAGACTCATAACTCAATTAGTTTAATAAAAATCTGAACATCCAGTAGCTAAGCAGGATTTGGAGGGGGAGAGAAGATGCTGGAAAGAAAGGTAGAAAGGCACAAGAATTGTCAGCCAGTAAGAGGGGAAGAAGGAGATGAACATGTGGTTCTGTAAAAAAGCACTTCCATGTTCTAGAGCATAGAGAAGAAATATAGGTTAATTTAAGATGTAAGGGCTAGTTAGTAACCTGTCAAGTTACTGTTATGAATTAGTGTTTTTTTAAATAAATAACTCATTTCACTTAATTTTAAAATTGTTATTTGCAGCAAACATCATAGTGAAATATCTGCCACGCACCCAGGTGTGTATCATTGCTGCCATGCTATTCTTCTTTGGGAGGGAATGTGGTACTTCTTGGGGAAAGTGCCAGCTGATGCAATCAATTGCCTGGCTTCCTTCAGAAGACAACCTAAATTCCTTATGTATATTGTCTCTTTCATCACACGACGTGCTGGAATAGATCTGTATCGAAGGATCAAGATTGGATAAAAACAAATAAACTAAACCTAATGTTACCCTTTCTTAAAATTTTTTTGCTAATGTAAACCTAGCTGTTTTTCCTCCATATAAATTGAAGTGAATGGTACAGTGACCTCCAGTGTAGCAGGATACACCGTGTTCATGGACAGGAAGGTGCAATCACAGCCGGTGCCTTTATAACCTCAAAGCAAAGGTCAGCTCTATGAAAAAGACCGATACTAGAACACTTATGTATTTGAGAATGGTTTTGTTTTTTGCTCACAGTAGTACACTTGGGATCCCCAGGGATTCACACTCTGAGGAGCACAGGCCTAGAGTCATGCATGTCACCTGTTTCCCACCACCTGACCCACGCACCTGATGATTGCTATCTACCCAGGCAATGTTCTTAACTCAGTTCTGCACAGCACCACCTTTTAAAACTTTCATGAGCTTCTTCACCAGGTCTCTTTTTTATTCTCGGAAGGCTTCAGGTATATTTTAGATCTACTGTATTACCATGATTGTTTGCTTGCAGTTTTCTTCATTAAACTGTAGCTTCTAAAGTTATCTGAAGAGATACTCATCCTTTACCACCAGAGCGCCTAAACTGTACCTGATGAATAAATTAATTAGTATGCTGTGTTCAATACAATCACTTGCAATGATGAATTCTATCAGAGTGAAAAGTGACAAACTAAAAAGTAATATAAATGTAAGCCTCATATAGATAAAGAACCAATTAATATCATATATGAATGGATTCTATGATTAGTATTATTACATAGTTGTTACATACACATACACATATACACACACACACGAGAGAGACAGAGAGAGAGAGAGAGAGAGAGAGAGAGAGAGAGAGAGAGAGAGAGAGAGAGAGAGAGAGAGAGAGAAACAGACAAACAGAGACAGAGACAGTCAAAATGGCCTGGGCCATAAATATACAAATTAGTATGAAATTTCTAATAATTATGGTAACTTTCTTTTCTTTGTTTTTCTCTTTCTTTCTTTCTTCTCTCTCTCTCTCTTTCTTCTCTCTCTCTTTCTCTCTTTCTTTCTTTCTTTCTTTCTTTCTTTCTGAGACAAGGTTTCTCTGTAGCTCTGGAACCCGTCCTGGACACTAGCTCTAGAAGACCAGGCTGGCCTCGATCTCACAACGATCTGCCTGCCTCTGCCTCCCAAGTGCTGGGTAAAGGCATGCTCCACCACCACCTGGCACAGATGCTAAATCTTAATTGCTGTCAAGCAAATGTATATGAATATAAAGAAGCTATTTTGGTTATTAGATTTCCATAAACTAAAAAAATTGTAAAATGAATATTGGAAAGCTTTGTGATAATAATTCTTCTCACAGACAATGGATTAAGACATAAATTAATGGAACATTTATGTTCAACCACCTGTAAGAAATAAAAAACACAGTTACTGGCTTGCTGACTTGCTTTCAGTTTTCTGGTTAAATTTGCTTCCAGGATTCTATATTACACAAATATTTACATTTATGAATGAGCACATTTATCCAAACAAATATAAATGTAATATTTAATGCATTTATGAGATACATAATTCATTTATCAATTAATTAGATAAATAAAACAGTGTACACTGGGTGCAAAATTAAGTGTATGATTGCCAAAGAACAAGATGGATTTGTGGGCTGAAATAAATGTTTGAAATGTGTCACCATGGTCTGCTAGGTGTCTCACACATTGATCAATAATTCTCTTCTAAACTGGGCGGTGGTGGCACACGCCTTTAATACCAGCACTCGGGAGGCAGAGACAGGCGGATCTTTATGAGTTCGAGGCCAACCTGGTCTATAAGAGCTAGTTCCAGGACAGGCTCCAAAGCTACAGAGAAACCCTGTCTTAACCTCCCCCCACAAAAAAACCAATCCCCCTCCACAAAAAAAAAACCTCTTCTATAGTAAAGGATGATGATACATAGGTTTACATAAATAGCTATAGAACATGGTGTTCTCAACTCCAGTGAGATGATACTGACATTGGTGAAGCAGACATTTCATGTTTAAACCTATATTACTTAAAAATTGTTATACATGTATATATAATATTGCAATTTAAAACTATGGAAACAAAGATTAATTCAGTACAGCACAAAAAAAGTAACAGGGAATAAACAGAAATTGCAAAGTCATAGCAGAGAATGTATGTGAAGATGTTGGTATTCATGAATATCTGATGACAGGAATGAGGTTTCCATACATTGTGTGGATAGTTCACAATGAATGAAACATGAAATTTGAATGTTTACAGAAGTTTTTTACCCCATGCTTTTTATTTGTTTTACATCATAGAACCTTGTGCTTGCCAGAAAAGCTCTCTTACCACTAAAATGAATCTTGATGCTCAAATCATTTCTTTCACATCCCCTCGTCAAGCAATATCCACACGCTAATATTAGATGATTTTTCAGAAACTATGATTAACTGAAAATCATTAGAGATACTTTAATGTTACCATTTGACCCACACTTGAAGGAGATCAATTAAAACAATTATGTACTGACATACTACCGGTATCACAAGACTCATAGGCAGCAAACATAATGATAAAACACTGCAGATATGATGAACACTACTGTTTACAGTACATGTGGGTACCTGCTGCTTTGACATTGGTGGATTGATGGATAATAGAATCCTCATCATTCCTGAGCATGAATTCTGTGGAGTGAAACTGCCCCATGCAGAGCCCACTGTTTGTTTTCTCTAAGCTCAAGTGACACACAAGGAACTTAAAAGTTTGTACTTACTTTCGACTATGACTTGTCTATCTTCCCAGTTATCTTTAATCAGCTGGATATTCCCGAAGTGTGCATCACTGTAAAAGATGCGATTGGTACCTTCTCTTTTTTGATTGTAGTCAAAGGCCAGGGCTATGATATTCTTGAAATATTGTGGGTTCTCATAAGGCCTTACTGGGGAATTTAGATTTGTTTCATCAGAAAGATGTATACTTTTCAATATTGTCCTTCCTGAATAGAGCAAATAGCCCTCGTGCCTTAAACAAGTAACTCCATCCTCAGCCAAATAGCCATGGGCACAGGCACAGGTTCTCTGGGAATTTCCTCGATAAAGACAGAGTTGCTTACAGCCACCATTTTCTTTGGCACAGACATTGGTCCCTGAGAAAGAGAAAACACCCAAACAAACAATTATTTTTTTTGCTTTATGTTTGAAAAGTTTTATCCTATCTCTAATTGAAATATTACAAGTATAACTATATTTTTAAAGATATGTCAATAAAAATTAAATACAAAACAATGATAAAATTTTTAAATCAAAGGTTTTAGTTTCTTAAATTCCAACTTGAAATATATATTTCAAAGCCAAACAAAAGCATGAAGATTTGACTTACTAAGGCAAGAGATTTAGTTTACACCACATATTTTTTATCCATCTGTCTAATACTAGGTGTCTATACTGCTGATTCTAGAACTTGGCTATTGTGAGAAGGCCATGATAAACATACATATTCACATATCCTGTTGTATGCTGCTTGAAAATGTTTTGAGTAAATACCTAGTCGTGGTATAGTTGGATCATATAGTACCATTTTTAGTTTCATGAGGAATCTCCATATGCTATCCTGTAGTAGTGGCCAAACCCTTTTAGTCTTCATGAAATATGCTAAAGTTTTTATGTGGCTCCTGGAAAAGCTCAAATGTGATTCAAAAGTGTTCTCCTCCCAGGACTAAGGGAAGTAACAACTACAGAAGAACAGAACTGCTATTTGTGAGAAAGCTGGAGCCTCAGAAAATCTGCCCTATATTCTTAGTGACAAATAATTCAAAGAAGATGGAAAAGGGGGAGAGAGAGAGGTGACTTCCAAAAACTTCCAGAGGCTTGGCAGAGCAGATGAGAATTCTGGGAAAACTCCCCCCCCCCCCGCATTCAACAACAGAAGTAGAAAGCCACTTTTTGACTTTTAGAAGGTCCCTCCTTGTAGAATCAGCAATTAGATAAATCTAGAAACAAAGAAATTTGTCTTCAGAGCTGACTCTGAAAACTCAGAACTGGTCATAGGACAGAACAAGTGGGAATTGACCCATGAAAGGAGAAAATTAAATCAGAAAGTTATAGTGTATTCTACAAGGTAGAAATCTAGTCTAGAACATAAATTTAGAGTGTGACCTATAGATTAAGGCACCACACCTACAAGCCCCCCAGCTGAAGGCCTTTGCAGTACCATCTCTTGAAACCTGCTCACACACTTGATGTTGGATTCCCCTCTGTATGCTGAAAATACCAATGATTAATAAAGGACTGCTTTGAGCCCATAGCAGAGCAAAGCAGAAGGAGCAAGGCAGGGGAAAACTAAAGTGAATGCTGAGAGAAAGAAAGGCAGGTCTGGAGAGAAGCCATGTAGCCTCCACCGGAGACATAGTTTACCAGTAAGCCACTGCCACTTGGCAATACACAGATTAATGTAGATGGGTTAAATTAATGTATAAGAGTTAGCCAATAAGAAGCTAGAGCTAATGGGCCATGCAGTGATTTAAATAATATGGTTTCTGTGTGATTATTTGGGGCACTGAGCAGGCAGGGAGCCACAAGAGGCCCTCCTCCTACACACTGGGCTGCCCAAAGGCAGAACAGGGCATGCAGTTCTCCTCAGAAAGGAGGTGTATAGGACCACAACTCAAAGATTGCACAGAAAAAACCCTAAGCCCTGTGCATAGTTAGGGACTCCTCACTCCTTACTGAAACTATCTTTGTCTATGGTGCATTTCTGCCTGAACTGGCCTTCCCCTGTAATTAGACTGGTGACTACATTAATCGCCAAAATAGAAGCTTCACACAGTAGCTGATGGAAGCAAATGAAGAGATCCACAGCCAAGCACTGGGCCAAGCTCCCAGAGTCCAGTCAAAGAGAAAGAGAAGAAATCATATGAGCAAGGGGGGTCAAGGCCATGATGGGGAAACCCACAGAAACAGATGACCGGAGTTAATGAAAACGCATGGACTCTGGACTGACAGCTGGGGAGCTTCATGAGACCAAACTAGGCCCTCTCCATGTGGGTGATAGTTGTGTGGCTTGGTCTGTTTGTGGGGCTCCTGGCATTGGGACCAGGCCTTATCCCTTGTGTATGAACTGGCTTTCATGAGCTCATTCCCTGTGGTGCAGGGACTAGGAGCTTGGTCCAGCCTCATTTTAATGTGGCAATCTTTGTTAACTCCCTATGGGAAGCCTTACCACCTCTGAGGAGTGGATGAGTGGTGGTGGAGGGGGGTGGGGGACCTGAACGAGGGGAAGGAGGGTAAAAAATGGAGGGAGGGGTAAGTGTAGTTGATATGTAAAATGAATAAATTGTTTTATAAAAAGGTAGTTGAATGCATTGTTTTAAAAGGATAGGTTTTATATTTTACGATCTTGGCACATGTAACATGTTAATTCAAAATACAACCTGAAGTCACTGAGAAATCATGTGATGCTCTCAGAAGTGCCCGTGAAGCACAGAGGAAATCGCAGATGGATGGCTTTGTAATTCTTCATCTCTTATACATGAGGCATAAATGTCTCTAATTTTAAAAGATCAAATAAGCTCTTGCTGTTTCTTTGTAAGGCAGTCTCTATGCTACTAATCCATTATTGCCATCTTCAATATTATTAAAGTTTGTTCATATACAGAAATTGAATAAAAAGAATTTAAAAATAAACAAAACCATTATCAAAGAAGGAAAGATTCAGAAATACACACTGAAGACAACTGTTTACAGAGTCATAACAACTTTTATCCTAAAAGATAATCCAAAACAAGAAATTCAGTTGCCTCTCTAACACCCTAGTTGTGCTTTGTACTTTTGTCATTCTATATTTAGCAAGGTTTTAAAAACATATTTATTAGTGCAAACCCATTCTCAAGTCTTATCTGTGCTACATGTGTATGAAAAAGGAATATAAATGTATATAGACTACTGTATCTTTATTTCCTTTGTCTTCTACGATTTTTATAAAAGAAAACCATTAAAAGGATTTTGAGGCTTTGAACATAATACAAATTAATTCTGAATTTTTAAAAATAAACGAAGCTGATACAAAACACATTGATTGTATATTTCATTAACTGTGCTGACCTTTCTCTCTTACTCGATTAAAAATTTTGATCTCCTTTAGGTTGACTCCAAGTCCGGTTCTCATGGTTACTGCTTCCGTGGCATCATTCTTGTGGCCCCTTCTGACCGACCCATTGGCGTGTGCTCTGCCAAAAGTTGAACGTACTAATTAAAATCAAGCTGGGTAAAACTGAAGAGAAGAGATAGCTCAAGCAGAAGAAAAACTAGACTAGTTTTAGTGTGTGGTGCTGAAATGCTTGACCACAGAATAGCTAGAGACCCTTGCTGGCCTCTTGTGTGAAAATTACATGGTTTTGTGAAATTCTTTCTGTAACCTTGCTAAGGGGTGGTTAATCCTACAAGGGCAAACAAATGTCACTGAAATAACATTTCGAGGCTCAAATACTTATGAAAAAAATAAATTACCTGTCAGACCAGTAGATGTAAGCCCCAAAGACTGCGACTGAAAACAGATCCACGCTGCTCCCAGACAGCACCACCTCACGGTTCCCGCCAGTGTCAAGGTCAATTCTTTCTATCTTGTCTGTGCGAGCATCACACCAGTACAATTTATTTTCCTACACAGTGATTTGAAAGCAATAGTACAAGCGGTTTTGATTATTTATTAAGAAAATAAGGGAATATTAAAAGGAGAGCACTGCAAGCTGGACATGAACACATGTTAGAATCTTAAAAGCAATCCAACAGACCTCATAGTCAATGGAGATGCCATTGGGCCATGCTACTCCCATGCTTACAATCATGACCTTCTCAGAGCCATCTAGGTGAGCCTTCCCAATGCAGGGCATGTGTCCCCATTCCGTCCAGAACAAGAAGCTGAAATGAAATTGATCATTTATAATAATGAACAGATTAAAGTGCAACACATGTAACTGCAGAATGACAGCAAAGCTCTTAATTGTATCACGTTCATAACAGAACCAAATAATAAACCAGACAACTCAGTTTACAAATATCTCTGCAGTTGCTAATAGAAATTTATTTTAAAGCATATTTAACCAGGTGTAGAAATGACAAGGATGGAATACAATAAGGACAAATATTTTAGCATTTGATTTATATGATGTTTCAAGGATTGGCAAACACATAGAGACCAAATGTAAATTAGAACGTTTGAGAAAATAGAATGAGGGAGTTGCTTTATTAAACAAGTTTCTTTCTGTGCTTTGAAAGAATCAATAACATACTCTGAAATTTTTTCTCTAACTTGGTGACTAATTTTCAGCTTCTCCTTCATTAGGTCCCTGGTGGCTCTTTGATTATTCCTGCACCATTAATTCTACATCAAAACGGCAGAGCACACGGACTAATGTGGAACATTACACTGGCCCTTTTTTACCTTCCTAATCATTTGAATAATTGTTTCCTGCACTAGATTATGGGCCCAATAAAACAGTGTTTTGTTTTGTTTGCTTGCCTTTTTTTCTGTTTCCCTCAGAATGTATATATAGCATCCAATAATTATATTTAAAATTTTAATCTAGTATTATTTAATTTATGCATCTATACACCAATGACTGTAACTTTCAACCTTAACCTAACACCTAAGGGTAACTATTGTGATTTAAATTTTAAAGATTCACATGTGATGCTATCCTAAAAAGTAATTTCACACTTACAAAAGAAAGCATTTCACTTTAATAATCTGAAAAGCTGTTGTGACAGAATATGTAATCCAGAAAGATAAGGTAAAGTGCTATGAAAAAAAAAATGATAGAAAAGGGAATGTAAAGAATAAAGATACTGACTCATTCATATTTTTTTGCTCATTCATTCATAAGTTTAGCATTTATATGACAAGAAACAATCATATTTTTAGCTAAATACAATTCTTTGTAAATTTGAAGTTATGCACACATGAGTTTTAAACTTAAGAATAATAAAAGTTTAGAAAACTATGGTATATAGCTTCATATAAGAAACCTAAAGCTGAGTGCTAGAGATCTGAGTGCTAGAGATCTGGCTCAGAGTTTAAGAGCACTGACTGTACTTCCAGAGGTCCTGACTTCAATTCCCAGAACTACATGGTGCCTCAGAACCATCTGTAATGAGATCTGTTGCCCTCTTCTGGCCTGCAGGCATACATGCAGACAGAACATGAAAAAATAAATATTAGGGAAAAAAAGAAACCTAAGGACAATCTGCTTATTTTATATACTAATATAAATTATTAATTACCCTGGAACTCTTAAACTACATAAGATATATACATTCTATTTATTCATGTTACTTTGAATTATTTTAAGAATTGATTCTTTTTTATAGTTGTATAAAATATATTTGCTGGTATTTGACAACATAATGAAAGGGGTGTGACTAGAATTTCAATTAACTGAGCCCTGAAAACATTATTATTCATATTTATGAACCGAAAAAATAATGTCAAGACTTTTTTTTAAGACTTTTTTTTAATGTCAAGACTTTTAAGTGACTTTTAAGACTTCTAAGTACATACAAATAAAAACCAGTTGAACAAAATACCGGTGAGTTAGTGATACCCTGTCATATGGTCTTTTTTTATTCTTCACATCTTTTTTATTGATTTCTATTGAGCTCTACATTTTTCTCTGCTCCCTTCCCTCATATGGTCTACTTTCAATGTATTAAAAATATTAATTGGTGAAAAAAATATATAACGTAATTTAATTCTCTACAGACAAATGTCATGATTGCTCAAAGGCAGGTGCTGCTGGATTACAATGGAGGCACTCTGGAAGTCAGTCATTCTCATCATCTCTTAACATTCAAAAAGGGATGGAAATGCATATAAGGAACCTTTTACCTAATACTAATCCATTTACAAATGCACCAAATGAGCAAGAAAACATGATTTTAAGGGAGCAGTGTTATACACATTTTATTAGTAAATCATCATGTTTCCTCCAAGCTTGGTGAGCATAGATGCCCTCACTTTCTCCTCTAAAGCTCCCTTCTTGGCCCCTTAAGCTCTTAAAACACGAAAAGGAAGACAGCAAATAGCTCAGTTAAAAACACTATACCCTTGAGAAGAGTTAGAAGGCAGGCTCTTTCCAAACGAGATAACCATTTATCCTATAATTTAAAAATGTCTATAGTGAAAAGGAAATTCAGAAGTCTATCTGCGAAGAATGTGGGGGATGCTGCCTGTTTGAAATTGTCTCAATTGCCTGTCTTGACTTTTCCAGTCAGTTATTACAGAATAATAAAATAAGCGCCCAATTTGAGAGTCGCTATTTGATGCTATTTGTTTTGCCTTGTTGGTTTGATGTTTTCACCTTGCAAGTCTCACTTGAGGGGACACTTCCACCTACAGTTTCTCTCAACCTAGAACTCCAGCTGACTTTTACAGTCAATTTATTTTGGATACCTACAACCCCACAATTTGATGATATTACCTTTGGTTTTCCCTCTCATTGGTTACATTCATTTCTAGAACATGTTGTGAGCACTTGACTGAATGATGTCTCACTCACGCCTGTTTTTTTCGGCTACTTGTTATTTATTCTTTTACTTTTGTTTGTTGTAAATTTAGTAACTGACTCATTCAAATCCAAATGCCCAACAATTGCATGTAATTCTGTTGAAGAGCACTGACTGTTTTTCCAAAGGACCCAAGTTCAAATCCCAGTACCCACAAGGCAGCTCACAACCTGTCTGTAACTCTTCTCAGAAGATCTGGCATCTTCACACATACATGCAGGCAAAACACCAATGCAAATAAAATAAAAATAAATAAAGTTAAAAAAAAGAGTGACCTGAAAAGATATCCTACTATATAAAGCCAAGTATAACTGCATGATAATGATTTTATGGTTAATTAACTCATTAATTTAATAAGGTCAAGAGATTTTTCGATGCACCAAAATCAAATAATTCCTTACAAATGCAAGCCCAAGAATACTAAAAGTAGAAAGTTGACTAAGAACATAAAATACAGACAGAAGTGTTGCACTCCAGAACTGGGACCACAGCCCAACTGAGGGCATGCTTAGCAGCTGTGAAATGTTTATCATATGGGATGATAGGGAGGAGAAAATGAGCTGCAGTGTATATATAGAGAATATTTGCCGCAGAAAATAGTACCTCTTTCCCAGAAAAAAATTTAGACATTCTCTAAATCAAATTCTATGTTCAATTAAAATTTTGGAGGCAACAGATTATTTGTTAAACTAATATGAAAAATAACATTTTTATAAAAAATTGCTATATGATACTCAATCAAGACAGGCATCATATTTCCTAGTTCCTAAGACAGAAATGCAATGTTTAGCTTTACTTAAAATTTTATGCTCTGCATTTTTAATCAAATCTTTTCATGTCATGCTATGATTTCCCATACTTTTGAAGCATAGTAAATGACTTTTTCAGTATAAAGAAATTACTACATTCAATTCTGCCAAATTCCAAGGAGCTGCCAAAAAGCAGAAAAATCCAGGAGGATAAAGTTGACTTTTCAAGAGGAACTAAATTCCTAGGTGGTTCCTGTTTTGCATTTGGCTACATTAAAAAAGATTTTGAGTCTCTATTGTTTCAAAACAGGCTTCAGGCCTACTTTACATGGCACATTTATATCTTGAATTTAGCTAATTTACTCTATTATGGTCCCCCTTTCTCTTGACAGTTTCACCTGCCATGTTTTAATATCAAACAGAATTGCAAAATGCTGTTTTATTTCTAAGCTAGACATTTGAGCTTTTAAAATTCTATGATAATATTACTTGGAGATAATTTTGAATAATTTTCATAAACCTTTTATTTTAATTCTTTTTCTACTGAAGTCAAGACAATAAATACATGTGTGCCAAATTGTAGACCGACACCTGTCACTGGTATTCTTAAAAGCTAGTAATTATTTTCTATAAATTGTTTGTACTCTTAGCTGTTAACATGAGAAATATATTCCATCATGTGGCTCTTTATGAAATGCTTTCAACAAAAGGTGAATATTCTAATATTGATATAAATATGAGTTCTCTCCCCCCTCTCTGTCTCTCTCTCTCATACAAACACACATACACATACACACACACAAGCATATACATATAAGCATATGTCCGTTTTATTTTTTCATCCTCTAAGCTGTCATGGATTACTATTGGTGATCATATTAACACACTGATTAAATCCTAGAAACCCATTCCTTGGTTTATATATGGAGTGGTGAATGTTACTGCAATAATTTTTGAAAGTGTAACTTGTAAGTTCTACAAGTGAGAGTGTTGAAGACATAATCAAACATAAAACTCATCTATGAGTAGAACTCAGAAGAAAATTTTAACAAATAAAGGAAATGAGAGCTGAAGATCATCAATGTTAAGAAGTCAAAGAGAAGAAAATATTTTACAGATATAGACCTGATAGAATACTAATGCTCATAATATACAAAAACTAAATAGAAAACATCTCTATAAAATATAGGCTAAGAAACTGAATAGTTCTTAAAAGAAGGAATCTAAATGTCCAATCATATTTTTTAAAATTATCCAACAGTCTTGCTCATTAAAGAAATGCAAATTAAAACCATTTAAAGAATTTACTTCACTGTAATTAGAATGGCCATCATCAGAAAAGCAAATGACAACAAAGGCTGGTGACAATGTGGAAGAAGGGGAATGCTTTTTCACAGTTGGTTAGAGATTAAACTGCTGTGACCACCATGCAAATTTTGTGGAAAGTTCTCAAAACATTAAAACTAGACCCACCAAATAACTCAACTATGCTGTTCTTGGTCACCTGGACCTAAGAAGTCCAGGTCTCAGATACAGAGACTATTATATATCATGTTTTCTGCAAGCAAATCAACCTAGATGTCCATCAATTGGTAAACAAATAACAAAAATAGGGCATATGTATACAATTGAATTTTCTTCATCTTTAAAGGAAAATGATATTATAAAATTACAGAACTGGAAAATTTATTAAGTGATATAACCCAGGTTTCTGAAACACAAACGCCTGTGTTCTCTCTCATACGTGGATCCTAGTTTCTGATTTCTATGCATTTATTTATAAAAGAGTGTGTACAGAAGCAAGGAAACTATGAAGAGGCCCAAGAGAGAGAGAAAAAAAACTCCATGGGGAAAAATGGGTTGGAAAAGGTTAAATGAAGATATAGAGTGAGGAATCTGAGGAAGACAGGAAGAAAGGAGGGTCAACACAAATAAGTGTGGATATGAAAACTATACGGAAAATGTTTATTTGGTAAACTTAATAAAAATAAAAAAGGAGTTGAATGAAGTTTTTTTGAATGGATGAATAATGCTTCTTCCAGGAAACATAGATGATGTGGAATTCCCCTCTGTATGCTATGAATATGTTTTATTATCATTAGTTATTTAAGAACAGCATTTGGACAATGGCTTAGTAGAATAAACCTAGGTGGGAAATCTAAACAGAGATATAGAGAGAAAGTAGGCAGAGTTAGAGAGATGTCATGTAGCTGCTAAAGGAGACAGATGATGCACTCTTATCAGTAAACCACAATCTCATGCCAATACATAGATTAATAGAAATGGGTTAATTTAAGATTTAAGAGTTAGTTAATAAGAAGCCTAAGCAAATAGGCCAAACAGTAATTAAATACAGTTTCTTTGTGATTATTTGGGTCTGAGTAGTCAGGAAACAAATGAGCAATTTCTGCCTACAAAAGTCTTGGTTACTTACAAGAATTAGATGGTATGATCTTAATGCTGATAACTTAATATGTGTTGGTTGCATGACATAAAGAAACCAAGTTGGAACTCAGCTGGAAGATTCCTCTCTGAAGGCTAGCTTTCACAGTTTTAGAAGATGCTGTGCAGGCTGCTGGATGGGAAATGTCATCAGAGTCATATTCAGTTGTAAACTCTTTATGTGACAATAATGACCTGCCAGGCACCATGTGCCCATTAGTGCATTAGCAATTTGATTCTTTGGAGGATAAACAACCCCTTCTTTGTTTGCATTTGAAGTCCACTTCAGAGAAGGGAATTCGTTCCTAGTACTATAAGTCTGGTAAAAAGCCAGAGCTGAAGAGGATGTAGATCTTAGTGGGGTAGTTACTGACTGTTTTGATAAATGAACATGATGTACCTTTCAAATTGTCTTCTAAATATTTATGATCAGGCTCATACATTAATAATGCTCTCAACCTTGGTCATAAATGTTTCTTTTTGTTTTTCTTTTTTAATGAGTGGTAGTTAACACATTATTACAGAAACCCATGAGTGGAGAAAGTATTGAGAATGAATAGCATAATGCTTGACCCTAATTGGGAAAACTATGGCACTGCCCAAGGCTCATAGAACATTTTCAAAGGCAAGGCAGAAAAAAATTGTAAGAGCCAGTTAAAGAGAGGGAGAATTGAGGTTTGCTGTCTTTAGTATGTCACAGATACTGCACACTCTTGAACTCTCAGCAGCACTGATTGCCTCCAGAGGACCTACTTCAGAGTGGGCCCAGAAGCTTTCCATCACAAAGGTGAAAAAAGTACTCAGAAGGCTCCTAACATCACATCCCAGAGGACTTTTTGGTACTTGACACTTGTTAAGGACTCTGCAGCCTAAGAGGTATCACCCAGCCCCTCCTGAGTAGGTATAAACAAGTGTTAGGTAGGGGAGAAAGAAAAACAGAGAAGGAAAGAAGGAGGAAGAGAGAGAGTTTCTTCACTAGAGTAGTTGTTTCTGGTAAAGTTTCATGTACTGGGAAATAACTTTTGATTCTTATTCCTGTAACTACCCCTAAAGTAACTCACTGGGTAAACTCATCCCCAAAAGCTATCATAGTAGAACAAGTACTAATTGAAAAGCAGAAGGAGATCATCAGGAATGAGAAGAGGTTAAAGGAGAATAATATGAGGTAAATTTTATAATGTCTAGTGTGAGTGTGTGAAAATGCCATTATGACATGCTAATATGTATAATTAATAAGTTATAACATCAAGAAAAATAGACAAATAAAAAGAAATAACTCATAAAAGAGAATGAATTAAAAGGATCAGAAAAAAATAGAGCAATCAAGGGATCTACATTTTGTGCCTTAAAAAAAATAAGGAAAAGTCTCTCAAACCCTGAGAAGTAAGAAATTTTCCTACTTATAGAAACTAAGCTTATTCTGACATCTGGTATAAGTTTCTTAGAAAAGGACATAATCCAAGCCCTAGGTGATGTACTAAATATGTGAATATGAAATGTGTCAATATTAATCTATTTGTCCATTTGATGAACATGTAGCTCACTTTGTATACATGTAATGAACACAGACATGTGGTTAATTGCACATAAGTTACACAAGATGGACCCGTGTACATCTTACCATGGATAAGAAACAGTATCCTTAGGTCCCGCCTCTCTTGTCTAGCTCTTTGCAGTTTAAGGCTGTGGGAGCGTGTTAGTCATGTTTTTCCAGTGGTAGAGTCACTGGTAAGCTACACATGATCCTCAATGATCCTCTAATATGTACATCTGACCAACTCTATTTCAATTCACTAGTTAACAAGAATTAAGTATAAACTTAGAAAGTGATAGTGGATCTAGTGGAAAGGGTTCGTTGGGAATGGGTGTGGAATCAAAGAGATAATAGGACAAGGGGTTGACCAAAATACATGTAATGGAATTTTAAATAATTAAAAAATAATAATTTTCAAGGTCATG
Source organism: Microtus agrestis (assembly GCA_902806775.1). Lineage (NCBI taxonomy): Eukaryota > Metazoa > Chordata > Mammalia > Rodentia > Cricetidae > Microtus > Microtus agrestis. Next base: position 1,277,831 of record CADCXT010001974.1, read on the forward strand.
GTTTCCCAACAGGTACTTGGAAAATTAAAATAAACTTTTTATGCTAAAACTATTATTATGCTGTATCTACCATAGTTACAATACTGTTGCTGTCTATATTTTCCTAATGTAACAGACACACACACAGAAAAAAGTTCAGATGCAGAAAATACATGAAAAGCTTAAAATTACCCTTTCTCTGGGTGCACGGCTATAGATCTTGGTTGATCCAGGCCTTGGGAAATAATTACATAACGGAAAGAGCCATTGAGTCTTGCCACTTCAATTAAATTGAAACCATGATCTGTCCAATATATGTTACCTAGGAGAAATACAGAAATGTTCCCAATCAAGTTAAAAGTAATAGAAATATTTTTCTGTTATTCTTAAAATTAAGTTTCTGGGTCTTCACATAGCTAAAAGCTTGTTTACTTTCTTTGGCTGTGTATTTACTAAACAGCTGTCATTAAACTAATTCATAGAGAATTCAAATCCCAGTCTCATATTTTGCTGGTTTAAACTATGTAGTATATATTGATATATTTGAAAGAAGTTGAAAGTTCTCCCAACTGTTCAGAATAAATGTTTTAACTTTATACCGACTTTAAGTAAAAGGAAACTTCTTATTCTTTGTTTACGATGAGGAACTCTCTGGAGAATTGAGAAAACTTAATACACATTCTATATCTACATTAAAAAAAAACACTTATCCAAAGGCAATAGAAAAAGTTGAACTAAATGCAAAAGAGAGTATTTACCCCCTTGGCTAAAAAGAAATTCCAAAATGTTAGAAACAAGAACCGGAAATATTTTAAAGAATAATGAACCCCTTAGAAAAAATAACTGTGGAATAAAAACAAGAATAAGCCATAGATTTACCCGCAATCCAGTCAATAGCTATTCCTTCCACTCTCCCCAAGCCATTGGTAACAATATCTTCTTTCCAAGTCTGGTCTCTTTTAGCTCTGCTGATTTTATTTAGGCCCATGTCTGTCCAGTAGATGGTGTCATTTTCTATTGATGAAAACACACACAGAAAATGCACACACATTATTAAATACATCAATATTTCTATTAGGATCACATTAGAATCAGTGTTACAGGATCATCCTGGAAAAAATACATTAGATTCTAAGCATTTTTTTTTTTTGATTTTTGAGACAGGGTTTCTCTGTAGCTTTTTGGTTCCTGTCCTGGAACTAGCTCTTGTAGACCAGGCTGGCCTGGAACTCACAGAGATCCGCCTGCCTCTGCCTACCGAGTGCTGGGATTAACGGCGTGCGCCACCACCGCCTGGCTTGATTCTAAGCATTTTTAGGATTATTTACTAACATGGATAGTAGCAAAAGAACTATAAAATGAAAGAGACGACGTTTCAATCAGCATTTAAATTTTAAAGATACATTCGTGAAATTTTTATTACATTTTCTGCATTTGTCTAATTGTTTTCGCTCGATAAATCTTTATTCCCAAGAAATTAGGATGTTTATTCCAGCCATGCCTTTTTCGTCTAGTTGTTGTGCTTCTTATACTGGAATCTCAGCTGGGTACTCCTGGAAATAATCAATGCAAGAAAGCCTCCAAGTACAGAGACAACAGACAGCCATGTATGGTCCTTTCAGTTGTATCAATGGTATTTTTTTCCTTTCTTCAATTTTTTTACTTTACATACCAATCTCAGTTCCCCCTCCCTTTCCTCCTCCCTCTTTCTCCATCTCCCTCCACCCCACTCCCCATCCACTCGTCAAAGAGGGTGAGGCCTCCTATGGGGAGACAACAAAGTCGGTCACATCACTTGGAGGCAGGATCAAGTCCTTCCTTCCTGTGTCTAGGCTAAACATGTTATCCCTTTATAGGGAATGGGCTCTGAAAAGCCAGTTCAAGCACTGGAGATAAATCCGAGTACCACTACCAGTGGTGTCAAACTGTCCCAGTTGTACAACTCTTACCCACATTCAAAAGGCTTAATTTAGTACCATGCAGATTCCCCAGCTCTCAGTCCACGGTCAGAGAGCTCCCACTAGCTCAGGTCAGCTGGGTCTGTAGGTTTACTGATAGTGATCTTAACCCATTTGCTAATGTTATTTCTCCTCCGTCTCTAAGACTGGATTCCTGGAGATTGGTCCACTGCTTGTGGATCTCTACATCTGCTTCTATCAGTTATTGGATGAAGGTTCTATGATGATAATTAAGAGAGTCATCAATCTGATTACAGGGCAAGGGCAGTTGAGGCACCCTCTCCACTATTGCTTAGACTCTTAGCTGGCGTCATCCTTGTAGATTCCTATGAATTTTCCTAGTGCCAGGTATCAATGGCATTTTAAGCATAAGGTCATTCAATATATATAAAGACTGAAATCACCTCAATGCCAATTATTCCATCTAAGGTTCTAAATAGCATCTCAAATGGAGACAATAATTCTCTCATGCTTTTCAAACTCTTGTTATACAAATGGATTTCAGAACTTTTCTATGCTATTGTGTCATTACATAGTGTGCTTTTGGATAGTTTGAATGAAAAAAAAATTCCTAAAAGACTATAAATGAAATATGTTACATATGCATATTCATATGTAATAAATGAAGGGTAGCAATTATAGGTAAATGGTTTTCTACAAAGCTTCTAGAAAGACATTGGAGACAATTCATTAAATAATAAATTTGCCACCAGTTAAGGTCTTGTGCTGTTGCCAATGGGGCCATTTGAAGAACAAATTCTTTAAGATCAATATATTTTACCACTGGCACAGGGACAGACTACAGAAATAGGGACAATGTAATTAATATACTAAAGTCATTTTTAAAGTAAGTATTGGGGTTTCTCCTCAAATGAAATATACACTAATTTCTTACACCACACCAAGGACTGATATCAAACAGCAGTGCTGTCAATAACAGTTGCGTCACAGATATGATGCTTTGAAGCCAAGTAGAAGGTAATATATCCACACAGCAAGCAGAAAAGTGAGGCCTTCTCGAATCAGCCTATCAGCTCATACATTTTGAAACAAGGACTTGACTAGACAAAGAGCATTATTTTATTTTATAAAACTACTAAGTGATATATAATAAATTCATTGTTTTTCTTCAGTACTAATCTCTGTGAAAGATCATGTCAACATTTCCAAGCCATCTATTTTGTCTCTGCATTGTATTTATTTAAGACAGTTGATATGGGACAGACTGCCATGCTGATGGTGAACATCATCTAAAGTTTTATGGTCACCACTGTGACTTATACTTGATCCAATTCAATAAAACCATTCTTTCTATTTTCTTTCAAAATATAACCCACATTCATTAACATCCATTCCTATCTACACTGAAAGGCAATGCCTCTAACTCTGACCTGGAATCTCCAGCAACTCCTAAACTTTGACTTTGTACATCACTTCTTTACCACCAGATCCAATTTTTTAATTTGTCACGTGTTTAATATACATGCAAACAAACATATTTTAATGAAAAGCTTGCTAATATCTGTGAATATCTGTAAAATATTATTTATATAACCTGCTTTAATAGTATAAGAATTAAATTTAATCATGATAATTTTTATATACTCTAAAGACACAAACTGTATATAGAATGAAAGGCAGAAAGTGAGCAACATACTGTCATTACTATTCTCAAGTTATGCAATTCTTATACATTAATTTCATTTTCATTCAACAGATATTGACAGGCTGTGCTAAGATTTATTAGAGATATAAGTATATGGTACTGAATAAAACAGATACTATACAAAAACTGTGGAATTTATGTTCTGGAATAAAATTTTAAAAAAATAAATGTTCTTTGTTTTTCTTGTAAGCCTCCAGGGAAATCTTTAAGTCAGAGGCCAGCCTCATTTACAGAGATAAACAGGACTACACCGAGAAGCCCCATTTTAAATAATAATAATAAATAAATATATCTTTTTAGAACATTTTGGTTTGATAATAGTATAAAGCAACTAATATAAAAAGGTATAATCGAGGGGACTGATAAGTACAATGGCTCTCCCACTGAAACAATTTTACACAACATTTCTCATGAAATTTTTCATGTATTAACATTTTAGAGAGACGAATAGACAGGTATCATGAATTATAATTAAGCCCAAATCAAACTTATATATTTCCAGGATGGAGGAATGGCTCAGTAGTTAAGAGCAGTAGCTGCTCTTTGAAAAGTTCTGATTTCAATTCCCAGTACCCATAGGATTCCTCTCAATTCATGGGTTCTGATACCCTCTTTTGAAGGGCAGATGTTCACGCAGAGAGAACACCCATACACATAAAGAACATAGTTATATACTGTCGTAGTAATAATTGACAACGAATAAAATCAAACATATTTAATTGGAGAGAAACTTTTATTGAGTATTACTGAAAGTTAAATCTCTTAAACTCTTTTAATCCTCAAGTGTCTATTTTCTTGTCATGCATTAATAAGTATTTACTCACTATCTCATTTAAATACTCTGCTACCTATGTTTTAACATCAAATTTCCTCAAATAAATGTACCTGATTTCCTATAAATAAAATGCGTGTGTGAAAATAAAACACAATGAGAAATCACTTGTCTCCTAATGAAATAAGTCAGTATCATGGAGAATTTGTGAAGGACTTCATCCCTACATGCCTCTTTCCCACATAAATAAATATGATACAAATATATTTATCCATATTTATATCCCATTAAGAACATAAGATTTATCCTCCAATGTTAAGGTGTTTTTCAACTGCATATAAGTGTAAAACAGTATTTAAAAATAAAACTCAAATTTACCTTTCATAAAGACCTTTTTATTACACTATATTTTCATTGCTTTTTTTGTTTTTTGCTTGTTTGTTTTGACTAGGTCATTTATCTGGAGCAAAAATGGATAGCATGTCTGCTTTTTCCCAAAACCTGCCAACTCTACCTTTGGCTGCCTTCCTTTTCAAAACATCTAACTATCCTATTAAATGCCAGCTTGTTAAATTTGATTATGGATTCTAAATGTTTTATTAATAATATTTAAAGAATTGGATAAAGTATCAGGAGGGATATACCTTATGACATAGAGTGTAATTTATAATATTATTTATAAGAGTTAAAAGTTTTGTTTTAGAGTAGTAAGTGTTGTATTAAAATATAATTGGCCCTGTAATCTCATAAGGGGTGGCATTATTAGAAGGTGTGACTTTGTTGTAATGTATAGAGCCTTATTAGAAGATGTGTGTCACAGTGAGGGTGGTCTTTGAGGTTTCCCATTCACAGTATACCACCCAGTGTCTCAGTCAACTTCCTCTTGCCTGCAATATGCATGACTCTAAGCTACTACTCCAGCAATACATCTGACTGCACAAGACCATGCTGCCCATCATGATGATAATGGACTGAACCTCTGAAAATGTAAATGAGCCTCCTCAGTTAAAAGTCTTTATTATCAGTATGAGTTTTTGTGATCATTGTGTTTCTTCAGAGCAATAAAGATGCTAAGTAAGACACTAAAAAAATGTGATTCTATGATATCTACCACAGAGTTAATAAGTTTTCTGTATCTTCATTCCAACTCAGGATAAAGAATGGTGAACGGCACTTGTGATATCTCAGTGCTGATCTCTCTGAGGCAAACTGACCATTTCATTTTACCGTGTCTTAGTTATTCTCATATACACAGATACTTGTTTCTCAAGACTACATATGAGTTTGAATACAGAAAATATTGATGTAAGTATCATTCAAGTGGTTACCAAAGGCTATGAACTTTCTTTGGCTCCTGAATAAGTGGTATTTCTCCTTTCTATTGGTGAGACAATATTTTAACTCGATTGCAACAGAACATTTAAAACTACGTTCTTTCAAGTAATGAAATGCAATACTGACTCCTGAGTTCATTTCTCCATTCATAGTAAATGCTCTATGTACTCCTTCTGTTGCTTATGTTTTACTTTTATAAGGTTTTAAAGGATCACAATTTTTTTTTCCTCTTTTCAAAATGAAAGTTTAGTTCAATTTCAGTCTTTTATGAAGACTCATTAATATTCTCGGGGATGTCTTAGAATAAACACAACAGTCATTTCTGTGAAATGATACAGGTAGACACTTTTAATCAATAGGGTAATTTTAATACATTCCTGTGTTATCTCCAACTCTCCCCTAATTAAAAATGTAGAAACTAGATGGGCTGTTGACTCCACCATCTCCTTTGTACTTGACTGATTCAATAATGAGGGCCTGTTAAGATAATGAACAGGCAAGACATTATAAAGATTATCTTCCAATTTATTCAGGAGATCTTATCTTCTTTTCCTTCCTAAGTGGATCCATGTATGTCTCTAAGAGTCTTCTTTGTAGAAGAGGTTATCTGAGGTTGTGGACTGTAGCTTGGTTATCATTTGCTTTAAGTCTACTAACTACTTATGGGTGAGTACATATAAATTGCGAGCATGAGGAAGGGGAGAGAAGAGGAAGGTAGGCTAGTGGGAAAAATGTATACAATAAAATAGAGCTGGGCTGTGGTGGTTCGCACCTTTAATCCTAGCACTCAGGAGACAGAGCCAGACAGATCTCTCTGAGTTCCAGGCCAGCCTGTTCTACAAAAGCTAGTTGCAGGACAGGATCCAAAGCTACAGAGAAACGCTGCCTCAAAAATAACCAAGAAACAAAACAAAACATAAAAAGAGAAATAACAATTAAATAATAAATATAGCAATAAAATGACCCGTAAAGACATTCTGTTATACTCACAGATCTGTGACTTGCTTAGCCAGTATCAGAGAAGCTTCCTGCAGTGGATAGGAACTAACATAACACAGAGATGCAAAGCTGAGCAATGTGCAAAGACAAGGAACTTTGAAGCACTCGGTCTTACATAGATCAAACCCCTTTATCAAACCATTCCACTCAGGGATTTAGAACTATACAGGAAAAATAAATAAAGATTTATCTTCATTCTAACAACAGCAGCCAGGACTGATAATGTTTCTTTTTATACAAGTTGCAAAAGGTGGGGGGAGTTTCATCTAGACAATGCCTTTACATTTGGTACTATTACACATTGATGCATTATTTCAGCTTTCTACTCATTGATTAGAATTCACTTCTTTTCACATAAGTTCCAAAGAACTGAGGATTGGCATTTCAAATATTCCAAGGTAAAAGCTTTTAGGTGAGTGTTTAAAATGTAATATATAATTATTATGTTAAAAATGGAAAGTAGACAGGGAGCAAGGGAAGTATAGTCATAGGCAAGATACACTACCTTTTTGTTATAGACCTAGCTTTGCTAATATTTTGAAGGGGTAATATGGATATCACAAGAAATGTTGAATGGACAATAAATTAAAAATAAATAAAATTATGGTTGTCACAGATAAACTGAGATAGTCTATAAAGTATTTTGTTTTACATTCTGTAGCTGGTGCCTAAAAGAAGACACATTTTTACCTCTTAATTGCCTCTTAACTAACGCATGGTAGATAATTGACAACCAGTATTATCTGTTCTAAATGTAAATGTGGCTGTGTTTGGACATAGCACCAAGTTTGAGGCAAGCTATTGGATAGTAGCAAAACTTATTGTCATGGTTGGTAAGACCACAATTATTCTTCTCTAGCATTTATCAAAATAAGTGATTCTATAAAATTTTTTTAAAAAATTTTAAAGTATGTTCTTTGTATTCCTTAATTGTGCATGCCAATGTGTTCCATAAGGGCATTTTCTTATGAGTATATGATCTACCTGGTAGGTCTTTCTATCTTCTAGTTTCTTCTTTTATTTTTTTATCCACTTTTTAGAAGTTTTCACTGAAAATCTTTCAATTTCTTGGTCAGAGTTATTGCAAGTTATTTTTTGAGGGAAGTATAAGTGACTAACTCTCTGTTTGCTTTTCTCAATATTATTGTTACAAATATTGAAAAGACATCTTGATTCATATATATTATTTTTTCTGAAAATGTTTGTCAGAATTAAAAACTTTCTACTGTTATCTTTAGGGTCTTTTATGTGTAGTATATCATCTACAAATAAAAATATTTTGACTTCTTCTGTTGGGTTCTCTCTTATTTTTTTCACTTATTGCTCTAGGTAAATCCTCAAATACTATAATATATAAGAGTAGATAATGTGGGGAGTGAAGAGATGACAGTAATTTGCTTATGGGAACCCCAATATTCACATATAAAGCAGCTCATAGCTACATGCACCAGATGCCCTACTCCCCTGGAGGGTGGACCCAAATCATTTGATGACTGCTAGCCTAGTTCACTGCTCAGTATGAGACTCTGTCATGAAGGAATAAGGCATGCAGTGAATAAAGGAGATTTAGTACCTACTTTTCCAAGATGCCAAATTTATATTTAAAAAAAAATTTCTTATTGCAGTCAATTGTAGTTATACACTTTGTATTGGAGAATATTTTTATTGTATCTCTTAGGTTTTATGTTTTCATTTAAATCTTGTAATCATTTTGCACCTATTTTCTAATCTTTTTGATAACTCGCTCATCATTTAACATTGTGCTACTAAATTTCTATGAATTTTGCCTGTCCTATAGTCTTGCTACTGGTTTTATTTTCACTCTTTGTGGTCAGATAGAATACAAGGCATGGTTTCAAGTTGTCTGTATTAATTACAACTTGGTTTGTGTCCTTTTATATGATGTTTTGGCTGCCAAGAAGAGCGTTTATGCAATGCTTGAGTGGAATGTCCTCTCGCTGTCCATTTGATCTAACATGTCATTTATTTCAGATGTTTCTCTGTTTATTTCTTACCCAGATCATAACTTGCCTGGTGAGCGCAGGGTTTTGAAATGACTCACCATTATTGGATTAGAATATGATTTTCTATCTGTATATTTTTGATCTATTTATTTCATAAATTTTAGCACACTCATGTTCAGTGTGTATATGTATAAAACTCTTACTTCCTGGTGATTAATTGCTGTATTAATCAGTATAAACTGATTTTTCTTCTTTATATCTTCTAACTTATTTTGACTTAACATCATTTTGCAGATACTTAAATAATGACACCTGTTTGTTTCCTAGTTCCATCTGCTCGGGAATCTTTTGCTCAAAGGTTTGTGCAAAGTAGAACCTTAACTTTTCTGTTCCAGTGCTCATTCTATTCTTTCATTCAATATGCAGACTATTCCTTTGTCTCACTGCCATCTTAAATCATTTGAGAAACATCATTTTTGTCTTAAAATCCATCCCAGAACAGCCAGGATGTCTCAGAAGGTAAAAGCACTTTCTACCACGCCTAATGACTTAAGTTTGACCCCAGGACCTCATATAGTAGAAGGAGAGAATGGACTCCCACATGTTATTCTCTGACCTCCTCTTGCCCCGTTTAAAAGGTGTGCTTGTCCATCCTTCCCCAAATAAAAAGTAAATCAATGCTAAAATTATCAAAAACACTCTTTTGGGATGATTCTATTTTTTTCTTAGGTATGACAAATAGGATGGTCTCTTGCAAATAGTTTTCAACATACCAATTTGATAGAGGAGTTCATGTAATTTCACAATCTGTTTGGTATCTAATAGTATCAAATTTCTCAGGTTATTAACTAAGGAAATTTTACAATTTCTCTCTACTTTTGTGCTACTCTTTGGTAATGGGTTCTGGTGATAATTTATTAAATTTTTTGTTAAACTTTTTTAAAAAATCTGGGATAGATATGAAGCTCAAAGAATTATTTACAGACATCTCTATGCATGAGCACGGAAATCCATCGTTTCGTTAAGCTGAGTACTTAAATTCATCTGTTTCTGTCTATGGTTTCCTTCTCTTACCTTTCTACAGTGAAGTTCACAGCATGAGTCCCCAAAGTTCAGGTAAAACTTGGGAGAACTTGTGAATAAATATGTTGAGCTTCTTGATAAATTTCAGATTTTAATTCTAAAAGATTTTTAACATACTCTTTATTTCTTTATTGAAAATTTATTAGAAATTATTTTTATTGTTGCTGAACTTTTGACCACTTGTTACAAGTTTTAGCAGCTAATTGCCAATAGAGTCATGGTAAGCTCAGGGAAACTCAAGCTTCAAAGAACCTGTTATATACATTTTGATTATTGAAATCAGAAAAAAAATCAGTATCCATTGGTCTTTTGTCCTCTATCCATGGACTTTTACTCAAACTTTATTTTTTTTAACATCTTCTAGTGACCTTGTGTCTTTTCACTTTTGTAGACAGAAATATGCACATTTTCCATAATTTGTCTTGTCATTCATTGCCAGTGACCTTAACAGACAAGCCGAGTTGCCACATTTATGAAGGCTGCCTTAAGGCTCTGAATTCATGAATTCTCCTGGCTCATCTAAGATAACAGTTTCCAGCCTGCTTCTCACTTTATGACACTGACAGATAACAGTTACTTCTAGGAAAAGTCCCATCTCACACACTTACAAAATCACATTTTCCAGATAATTTTAGAATAGGTAACTTTCTCATGGCACTTGTGTTTTCCCATTATAATCCCACCTTAATGTTCTTCTGTTCTGTCCCATTTCCCCTTGAAATCATCGTCTTGACTTTAGTCAATTTGGACTTTACCACTAATCTGACATATTCAGTATCATTCACACATACATGAAATACACACTCAAAGTGAGTTCATGGAAGTATGAGGAGAAAGGTTTATTGAACATAAAAGTTAAAAATGAGGCTCTGGATCTTTATTTCACAAGGTCATCTAACACCTCCTCCATTAGCTTTTCAGTGGTTGGTTCTCTCCCATCAAGCCGAAGTGAAACACCATATTCTTAGTTCCTACCTCTTCTTCTTCCACCTCTACTTCTCATCCCTTCTCTTTTTGTTTACCAATTCCCACCAAAGATATCTTGTTTAAACTTGAGTACCCAATCTGCTTTTTTGAAGTTTAGAAGTTCTTAAAATTGTCAGGAAAATGTGTAACAGCAATGACACAGCCACACTTCCAAAATTCTAACTCACTTATCCCAAAGTACTGCATGGGATAAACCTGAGCAGATTGTGGTAGTTAGTAGTAACTACTTGTCAAAACCCTAGTGTCTCCTCAGAAGAAAGAATCTCAGTTGAGGAACTGCTTATGTTGTACTGACCCGTGGTCATGTCTGTGAGACATTTTCCTGATTGTTAATTGATGGATGATGTCTCAGACAACTGAAAGCAGTGTCATCCTCAGGCAAGTTGGCCTTAGCTACATAAGGAAGCAGAATGAGCAAATACAGGTTTTAGAAAATGACAAAAATTATGAATAAAATCTTAGACAATAAAAATTATGTTAAAGTTTTTGTTTATGTGCATGTTCTTCACTCTTTAAATTTTCCTGTGTATGTTTGTATGTGTGTGATCTTAAGATCAATTAGACACTTTGAATAATTTCTTAATAAAAAATAAATGAATAAATAAATATTGGTTAAGAAAAATCTGTTTGTGGTAAGTTATGCAGTAAATGAGGAAAGTTTAGTAAAACTACTACAGCTGCCAAATGGAAAGTATTTCACAATGAAGTAAAATCCATAAAAAGGACTATCTTTTGTAATTAAATTCTTTATATGGTTGTGACTAGAACACTCCCTCCAAGTTCTCAAATCAAGGTATGCTGATCCTTCCTGCTCTGAGACCTGATGTTTCTCCACATTCTGTCCTATTATTGGCATGTCATTCAGTCAGGACATACAGTGAGACATCTGGAACAGGTGCATGCATAATAGTGTTATGAAACAAAGAGACTCAATCCACAGAGCAAAAGAGAATTTTCTTGAATTTTGCAGGCAAATGGATGGAGCTAGAAAACATCATTTTGAGTGAGGTAACCCAGACACAGAAAGACAATTTTCGCATGTACTCACTCATAAGTGATTTTTAAACATAAAACAAAGAAAACCAGCCCACGAATCACAATCCCAGAGAACCCAGGCAACAATGAGGACCCTAAGAGAGACATACATAGATATAATCTGCATGCGTAGTAGAAAAAGACTAGATCTCCTTAGTAAATTGGGAGCATGGGGACCTTGGGAGAGGGTTAAAGGGGAGGGGAGAGGCCAGGAGGGGAGCAGAGAAAAATGTAGAGCTCAACAAAAATCAATTTTTAAAAAAGAGGATTTTCTTTTGGCTGATTTTGAAGACTGGGTAGCAACTGCTTTAGAAAAGAAGAATAGCTCACTAAAATCTAGAGGTGATGAAGATCCAGTTCATTAAATGCAATGACTCCAAACTAAGAGTGAGATTGGCTACAAGACACCCAATGCCTGGGCTCAGGAAGGAGCGAAATTGTACTTCCTATTCTTGTGAATATCTGAAAACCATCATTTCAAGCACATTCTTAGTTTAATAAAGACCCAGGTTCTTAATATTCCTTATTCAAAGGGATTCAATAATAAGCTACTAACAAATTCCATTTGTTTCTTTCATCTCGAGAAAGGCAAATCAATAAAAACGCTAATGGGCAATTATCTAACAACAACAAATCACTAAGTACTCCATCACAGTGAGTAAATAAAGTCTGCAGACTTCAAAGGTTTTAGATATCTCCATCCCATTAATGTACACAGCAATAAAAGCTCAGACAGCACACCTTCTTTTCCAGTTTATTAGTTTATCACAAAGGACACAGAAGATTGCCTGGTTTTTGTCTTATTTATGGAACTTGCACTAAATATATTTCCACTCAAGGTATGGACAAAAATGTTTCCTAGCTTCTGAAACCACCACTGATTAGAGTTTCCATTATTGCTTCACCGTTTCTGCAAGCATGAAGTCAGTCCTCGGGTGGCATGGGGCTCCTTTGACTTTCAGGGAGTTCATGAGAACACAAGTATCTGTCTCTCACTCCCTTCTTCATTTCAGAAACAAAGTAAAGGTCACTCCAAGCAGAATTCACTTTAATGCATTCCTGTGCGTCTTTCAATCAAAAAGATGTCAAAATGAGACAGCGTGTAACATCTATGAGAAACTCCAAGAAAATCACCAGTGTTTTTTTTTCCATAAAATGAGACCTCCCCCTTTTCTGTAGGAAAATATCAGAAATCTTGTTTCTTAAGCTTATGGCTGTTCTGTGATGACTATAATCCACGAATCAGAGAAATATCATGAATACACTACAAAAATAAATCAGAGCTTTCTCAGTAAATATGTCTGAATACTTTGTATCCTCATTCCAAGTGGAAAAAAACAATCCTTAATAAAAGGTTTATTGATGCGAATAAAACAGGACAAAAGACTAAGCATAAGTAGTGAGTTCCCACATTTTAATGATTTCTTTTATATTTTGACATTATAATAAAATTACATAACGTATCCCCTTCCTTTTCTTCCCTCCAAATCCTCCAATATACTCCATCTTGCCCTCTCTCATATTAATGGCTATTTCATTTATTAATTGTTGTTATATGCATATTTATATGTATATACACATAGTCACAAAAACAGTCTACACAGTCTCAGCAGCATAGCTTGTATATATGTTTTTACGGCTGACCTTCCAATATTAGAAAACTCTAATGTTTCAAATATTTCCTTCTGTATCATGGTGTAGTCACTTAATGTCTCCCTAAGGATTCCCAACATGTGAATTTGGAAGAACAAATTGAGGATGAAACAAGTTGGTCTTGGTAAAAAGATTTACGGCCTATAATATGGCTCATTGGCTCAAGGAATTTGTCACCCATCAAGCCTGATGAACTGAGTTATGTCTCCAGATCCTGTTCTGCTGTAATCTCCAGCTCTGCCCCAGTTTTCTCTCCATCCCGACCCTCTCAGACCACAGGAAGTCCAGTTCCACATCAGCTAGGAGCTCAAGACCCCACCTACCATAATTAGGACCAATGGAGGTTTTGTGGATTATTTTGCCCATAACTGAAGGTACTAAAACACACAAGATTTGGTGACTGACGAAATGGCATGGTTAGGTGAATACTGATGCAGAAACACTCGGAGGGTCCTCCGAGGTGAGCAGCAGTGTCTATGGGGAGTCTGTTCCTGCCACCAACTAAGCAGTAACAGGTGCTGAGTAGAATTGGAAAAAGCGCAGACAGATTTGTCATCTGACGTTTCTGACATACTGAATGTGAACTTTTTTTTTAAATGACAGAATGAGGATATAGTTGATCATTTATTTATAAGACTTTTCTATGTATATGGTTCAAAACATTTTATTGGCTTCTAATTAGTTAACTATGAAAAATTCATGGGGCATTCCTTCAGGGTATCAACAATGTGACGAGAAACAGCTGCGGATCACTATAAAATGGCATGCCATGCATATGACTGACAATAACTTTAAAAGATTGCTAATTTTCTGGGAAGACTGAAGATTTCTTGATTTTTTTTTGTATTTTCTACCATACACATAGCTGTCTATAAAAAGTGCTAATTTGTATTGCTTTGAATTTTTAACAAGAACATGCCAAACAATGAAGAGTTTTGTGCTTAAAATGCAGGCATAATACATTTACAAACTGTGATTTGATTAAAATGCGTTTATTATTATGTGTATATGTGTATGTGTGCCTGTGCCAAGGTGTGTATGAGGAGACCAAAGGTCATTTTTGTGGAAGTAGCTCCCTTCTTCCACCGTTATGTGGGTTCCAGGGATTGAATTCAAGTCGTTTGGTTTACAAAACAGTAGTTTGCCTACTGATACATCTCCTTGGTATTGGGTTGTGTGCTTGTCTGGATTGTGGGTCAGTAACAGTGAAGCCAAATTAGAAATGATCGTATTGGTCTGGTGCCGTAGCTCTGGTGGAACAGTTGGGTAGAATGTCCGAAGTCCTGGCTTTAATTTCCAGTTCTGTAGACTAGAAACAAAAGGAAATTACAACCCAGAATCTCCTGCGTATATGTGTATGTTACATGTAAATATGCTTGTCTTTGTTTAATTTTGATTCTACTGCATGTACTGGCTTTGTGGGAGCCTAGTCTGTTTGGAATCACACCTTCCTAAACATGGATGGAGCGGGGAGGGCCTTGGATTTCCCACAGGGCAGGGAACCCTGACTGCTCTTAGTACTGGAGAGGGAGGAGGGGGGGAGTGGGAGAGAAATGGGAGGATGAGAGAAGGTGGAATTTTTGAATAAATAAATAAAAATAAAAAAAGACAGTGTCTCAGACTGTACTCTAGGTTATTCTTCTCTTTATTATCTAGCCCAAATTGATCTGAAATACACAGGGACCTAAAAGTCATAATCAGTATTCAGATATATATATGCTCCTTCAGCTTGACTTTCCCAGTCTATGTTATGCACTTCATGTTGCCCTCCTCATAACAATTTATATTAGTCTCTGTGGTGTTAACATAGACTATGCCCTACTTTGCAAATATTGGGGAGCTGTCACCTGACAACCTAGTGGAGTAGGTCTAGCTCCATTCATTGACATTACATTTATTTTTAATTCAGTTAACTTACATAGATAGAATTAAATATATTATTGCTAGTTACATGTTGAGTGTTCACTAGAAAGCAATATAAAAAATTGATGAAGATATAAACAATTACCTTACTTAGTAATGTTTTCGCTCATTGCTTAATTGCAAGCAAATTAGTATCCAGAAACCATATCTATTTCTTCCTATGAAGTACATTAATATCAGGTGTAGACTATGACGTTAGTCTCATTTTATAATGTATATATTTCTTTATCAGGTCTTTGTTAACTGAGCATGATATAATTATCCCATAACTCATGCTCAATAACCAAAGACAATTTTCAAATTCTAAAATTCACAAAAATGTAGCAGTCATAGGCAAAGGGATACTGTACTTGATCCTTATTATTTAGCCTATTTGCATGAGGTCATAGGACATCCTATTATTCTGTGCTTTAAATGCAAGAAAAAAATTGGTCATGAAGTAGAAATGATGAAAGGCACATGAAAGATTCATGAACTGTCTTTTCTTCTCTTTTCCTCTATTTTTAAGCTTGGAAATTTCCAAGGTCAAAGGGTTAGGAGTGCTACCCTAGATTGAAAAGAAGTTCCCCTTTAAAAACCATGCCAAATAACTTGTACAAACCTTACTGTTAATAACACGTGTGTATCATATATTATGGTATTTAGTTGAAAGATATTAACTGCTTTATCATGCAGGAAATCCAAACACTACAAAAAATTCAGCAACTATCTAACTTAAACTAGATTAGACACAGACCTTCAATTATAGAGGCAGAAGAATGAAACAGAAAAAAAACAATAATTTAAAGAAAGAAAAGGATTCCTATGAGTCAGAACTGGGAAGGTATAAATGAGAATTAATCATACTCTTTGTTTCAGTAGAATAAAGAACAGGTGTTTTAAAAATTATAACTTTTGAAGCTCCTCAATCAAAGAATAAATTTCACCTCTGTAGACCATGCATTTGCTGATGAGAAATTAAAGATTAGAAGGCATGAGATAATTAATGGGATAAAATGGAAAACATATCAAAAGATCCTCATATCAGTTCACAGTATCAGGTGAATGAAATAAAATAAATTATAGATGTGTTTCGAAATTTTCAAGATTTAAAAACATGTACCTCTCAGGAGACTTAAAAAAGAAGATTCTTTAAGAAACACAGTGAGAATAGAAATGAAATACTTCTAAAAGTTTATACTATAAACACCTTAAGAAGGATAGTACAAGGACAAAGTTTTGTTCTGAAAGACCTCACTTGAAATGTTTTCAGTTATCAAAGTAGAGGTATAAGAATTCTCTGTGTCAGCCCATGTGCGCATCCTTTCCTCCTACTGTATTCCGGAGAGTTGCAAGGCTCTCAGATCTTAAAATAAAGACAGTGGCAGACTAGTGGCTGTTTAGAGAGGAATCTAGAAAAGAAAGGTCTGGTGATTAAGGAAAGTTAGCACAGGATTAAGCAGACGTGCCTGCTCCTGCAGACTTCAGCTGAGGAAAACACGCTACCAAGAACATTTTCCTGAACAGAACATAGCATAGGAAGGCTCCCTGTAATCTGAATTACATGCTTTATTTCATGTGTATGTATGCTTATTGCCTCCAAATTGTCTAACTTGTAAAGGCTAATGATGACGTCATAAGGTCAAATAATGAGAACTTTGTTTACAGAAGTTCAGGGTTATTTATAATAGTTAAAATAAGAAAATTAAAAAAAAGAAGAAAAGCAAACATTCATGGAAGATAGAGAATCATTCTGATACAACAAACAAAGTACACACAACATTAAAAAGTGTAAGTTACCAAAACAAGCAGCATGATGCAAGTCACAAGTACTATTCAAAGGAAAAGATATCAGATATAAAAAAATAAGTATTGCATAATTCCTACTTCTATGAAATTTTCAAAAAGGCAAAACTAATGGTCGTATTTATCACACAAATCAATGCTTATGAAACTAGGAACTAACTGGTTAGGACAAAAAGAGAATTTGATAACATGATGGATTATTTTATAACTTTTAACCTGTGAATGTGAGACATCCTTACTATTTAAGGACTATACCATAGATAATTGATTATACACCAAGACAAAGGAATTTTTTAAAAATAGAGCATATTTTTATAAAATTCTATATGGTAATTTTTAGCTGGATAAACTAATCATATTCTGAAATATTTGTCTTGGGGAACAGACATCCTCAGACTACATTTACCTAATGTTAAGTCAATCAGAAGATAGATGACAACCCAGAAGAGGATAAACCACAACTCCCAGTGTAGAAGGTTAGTACCCATAGAGTCTAGCAAATCAGCTGAAATCAAACCTTTTAAAACAGTTACTCATTTGAGGGGAACCTTTTTTTTATCACTGTAGAGAAGAGAATAAATCACACTTGAATCCCACTTGCCAGGAAAATGAACGTTTAATGAATTTTAAATGAATTTTAAAACATATGGAAAAATTGTAAGCTAAAAAGAACAGTACAATAGAAAGTGAGTGGCTCTTCCCGTGATGTCTATGCCACGGTTGCACCAGTGGGCTTGTTTTGCCAGGACAGTGTTTTTGTAGCGCACAGGGTTCACAACCTGGTAACACCATGGTTGATTGTACCACCCAGAAGCATGCATAACATTTTCCAGCACTGTGAAATCTAAACAGTAGGGATGATTCTTTCAAGTCAGTACCAACTTAATAGCTCTGTGTTCTCAAGCATGTGGTGTCTTCAGCAATAGGGCCCTGCTGTCAATTTCTAGTATGTAACTAATAGGATTGACGGAGTCTTTAAGGTTTGTGGGCCTATGGAATATCATTAGTCTACCATTCCAAAACAGGCAAATAATTCCTGATGATAGTATTTCTTTTTAGTTGTTAGTCTATGGTGTCTAGTAGAAATATTGTTTTCCTACTATAGGGTAACTTCATTTTAACTGTTTAAGTATGTTTGCGTACATTCATATAATGTATATATATATATAAATGTATGTATATATACATGTATTATATGCACAGACATGCACACACATATGTAAACAATGAAGCTTTTACTACAGTAGTGGGTAAGTTACCCACACCCAACAGCACTGTTGAGCTAAAAAACCTATGACTAGATAGATCACAAATGCTCAGGAAGAACTCACAACTATTATAATGCTAAATGAACATAGTATTAAGCTGGTTTTTAATGATTTATTGTTGTACTCATAGATTAGTGTATTTCTTTATACTCATCACAAAAGCTTCTATCAGATGGTGATTAACACAGAGATCTACACTTGGCCAAGGTGCAGAGAATAAGAGACTGATGAACATTCATCCCTATAGGGAACATCTCTACCTCATTCTCTCTTCCAACAGCTCAGTGATCATTGTGAAATGAGAGGCAGAAAAACTGTAAGAGCTGGAGTTGATAGATGACTATAAGGAACACTGTCCTTTGCACATAAGGGGAAAGTTTTACATAATAATGCACCATAGATAGAATGCACAAACTCCAAGCAGGTTCCAACCAGCCCAGAGAGAGTTGCTAATGGCACCTGATTGATACTGGGAGAAGTCAGTTTCCTTTGGAAGTGCCACTGGTAGGCCAAACACACTCAAGTGGAAGGCCACAAATATTCATGAACATATAGGCAGCACAATTTGAACAAGATGGGAAAAAACAAAAGAATTGGAGGAGGCAGATATGGTCACAACTCATTGTACAAAATTCTCTAATGACTTATAAAAATAAAAAAAATAGAAATACCTTCAAGAAGACATTGAGGGATTGCAGTAAGAATCCAGAAAGGGAACAGATTAGACATAACTAAGTTTATAAAAACATGACTGGTTAGTGCTGTATTGTAATGAACTCTCCAGAGGCATAAGAAAAGTTGTCAGTTGATAAGAAATAGTTAGGACTAAATGAGAGAGCCAGGTTTGACAGATTACAAAGATGCCTTTGTCCTCTGCAATGGGAGGAAGACAATGATATTCAGAAAACTGAAACTCTAGTGGTTCCCATTCCACAGCTTCAGAGATGTGAAAATGCTCAGGAAAGGCAGGAATGTAATGCTAAATTCCATATTGGGAAAACCTATAAGCCCAAAATATGAGGTGGGGGGTGTAGAGATGTATGTTTGATGTAGGGAATTTGCTCCTAGCTTGAACTATCAGTGTTCCCAGAGATAGTTGGCATTTTCCCAACAAAATCTGAAAATTGATTTTTCGTGAAAAATACATTACAGAAATATTTTCTTGCCTCCTTAGTAGCTACATACACTTATTATTAAGCTTGTTGGCCAATGGTTAAATTCTAAAATCATCCACCTGGAGAATTACTGCTGATCACAAGGAAGCAAAGAGAAACACACAAAAACATCCAGAATAAATAGATATATGACCAAACAAAACTAAGAACATACTCCTAGAATTTGATGTGAAGGATGGTTTGTCCAGGAGTACTAGAATACACACCTAGATAGAAAGCCTATTTTTACATAAAGAGATTAACACTCACGTGAACACCACATACAAAATCCACGCCAAACTGACTCTAAAAGAATTGGAGCACAAGACAGGGTAAAAGAGGAGGGGGAGAAAAGGAAGGGAGTGGAGAAATCTGTATATCTCAAAAAAAACAATTATAAAAGAAATAAAGAGAGCACACCTAATGTGTTGCAGGAATGTCTGATCTGCCACAATAGCTCACTAGAAGAATAAAGAAGTTGTAAAATATTATTTTAACTAGACAAAGATATGTTACATTTACTTATACTGTAGAATATTACTTTAACTTTGTAAAAGTGTGATACTTTTTTATATGCTGAATTTGTTTAACCATGTAATGATATGTGTTTAATTATATAAAGATGTGCTGCATCTGTTTCACCTTACCTAACTAAGGCATGTGATTGCCCTAATAAAAAACTGAATGGCCAATAGCTAGACAGGAGTAGGATAGGTGGGGCTTCCAGACATAGATAATAAATAGAAAAAGGAATCTAGACTCAGATAGATGGGAAGAACAAGAAGCTATGCAGATGCCATATGGACAGACATAGAGAAGAGTAAGATATACAGAAGTAAGAAAGGTGATAAGCCACAAGGTAAAAGATAGATAAACAGGTAAATTTAAGTGATAAGAGCTAGCCAGAAGCATGCCTAAGTTATACTGAACATTCAAAACTAACAATACATCTCTGTGTCATGATTTGGGAGCTGACTATTCCCCCCCCCAAAAAAAAACTTTGTATAGAAATATGATGAGGAAAGGAATTAGAATAGGTGACAGAAACGCTTAAACACAGCTGTCAGTTATTGCATGAATATATTAAGATTACTTGAAATCTTAAAGCTAGGCTTTTATTTTTGGCTTTTTTAAAACAGGATTTCCCTATGTAGCCACTTGAACTCCTAATCTTCCTGCCTCCAACTCCCAAGTGACTTGGTTATTTTTGTTTGCCATCACACCCAGATAATTCAATTTTTACCATTCCAAATAAAAGTATCACACAATTTATTAAGTGCTGACAGTAGTAAACGTTAGTGTCATAGTTAATATCAGCTTGCTATTCACATGTAATTCTAGACACAGAATAACAGCATTATGAATGGTTTCTTGGTAGCAGCAATTTCTCAGGACTTTTCTGCTTGCTAGAGGCAAGCAGGCACTCTCACTTAAGAGAGGCTTCCCAACTCAGCTTTAGCTGCAAAATCTTGCAGCTCTTTTAAAGAGGTTCTGCCAAAAAACATGTAAATGTTGATGAAATAATTAACCTCCCATGAGCAAAACCAAAAGAAGGAAAGCATGCGTGCGTGCAAACACACACACACAAACACACTCACATACATTTACATACACATCCACCACCACAAACAACAAAATAACAGAAATTAGCAATCACTAGTCATTCATTAATTCATTTGATATTAAATCAATATAAATGGACTCAATTCTCAATTTAAAAACAACAACAACAACCTGACTGAATGGATATGAAAACAGGATTCATCATTTCACTTCATACAAGAAACACACTACAACAACAAAAGTAGATATTGTTTCAGAATAAAGGGTTGGAAAAAGATTTTCCAAACAAATGTACCAAAGAAACAAGCTGGTATAGCAATTATAATATCTAACAAAATGTTGTTAAAACAAAATTAATCAAAATTGCAAAGACACTTAATAGTCATCAAAAGACAAATCTATCAAAATGATGGTTCAATTATTTTTATTTTATTTTGTTTTTTGTTTCTTTCTTTTTTGATTTTATTCTTTGTTTTTCACAACAGATTTCTTTTGTGTATAGTTTTGGAGCTTATTGGGGAACTTGCTCTGTATGCCAGGTTTGCCTTGAACTCACAGAGATCGTCCAACCTCTGCCTCCTGAGTCCTGGGATTAAGGCATTCATTTCAATTCTTAACGTCTATGTCCCAAACACAAGTGCAACCATGTTTGCAAAAGAATGATTACTCACTTAATTTAGACATCTACCCTCTCACTTTGAGCATGGCAGACTTCAGTACTTCAATCTTCTTGTCAATAACAGGTCAACCAGACAAAAACTAAAGAGACAAATGCTAGAGCTAACAGACTTGATGAACTAAATGGACCTAACAGTTATCTCCAGAACATTTCACTCAAACATAAAAGAACATAACTTCTTCTAAGCACTTCAAAGAGTTTTTTTCCAAAATTGACTACAACCTCAGTCAAAGAGCAAGTCTCAACACATACAAGAGAATAGATCAACTCCCAGAATCTTTCAGACCACCATAGATTAAAGCTGGATTTCAACACCATCAGAAACAACAGAAAGCCTACAAACTCATGAAAACTTACAACTTTCCACTAAATGATATTGATAACTGGGTCAAGAAAGAAAAGGAAAGAAATTTAAAACTTAGTAGAATTAAGTGAAATTGAATGCATAACATACCCAAAATTATGGAACAAAATGAAAGTGGTTCAAAGAGGAAAATTCATAGCACAAAGTGCCTTCATTAAAAAAAAATGGAGGGATTTCATACTGGCTACTTAACAGCACATCTGAAAGTTCTAGAATAAAAAGTGAACACACGGAATAGGAGGAGATATAGGTGGTAAGAAATAATCAAGCTAAGTGTTAAAATTAAAAAAAAATAGAATCAAAAAGAGCAATACAAAGAATCAATGAAACAAAGTAATAGTTCTTTGAAAAAAATCATCAACAAGATAGGCAAGCCATTATCCAAATTAAATTAAATATAGTCAAAACAATGTATACCAAGAAAATCCAAAGATCATTGTTATATTTTAAAAACCTATACTCCAAAAATGGAAAATCTTATAGAAATGGAAAAGTTTTCAATACATACCACAAAGAATAAATAAAAATCAGATAAACATTTTAACTAGACCTATAACCCTTAAGAAAATAGAAGCAGTCATTTAAAGCCTACCAACCCTACCCCTGAAAAAAGCCCAGGGTCAAATGATTTAGTACAAAATTCTACCCAACCTTCAAAGAAGAACTAAAGCATATTCTCCTCAAATTATCCCACAAAATATAAATAGAAAGAACATTGCCAAATTCATTCTGAGACCCAGTAACCTTGATACCCAAACCACACAAAGACTGAAAAAATGAAGAGAATTACAGACCAATTTCCCTTGTGAAAACAAATGCAAAACACTCAATAAAATACTGGCAAATCAAATACAAGAACACACCAAATGGATCATCTACCACAATCAATTAGGAAGACGTGGCGAAAATCCAACACATCAAAATCAGTCAATATAATCCTTCATATAAACCAGCAGAAATAAACAAATAAACCAACAGTAACAACACTAGATGCTGAAAATGCCTTTCACAAAATCTAACACTTCTTTATGATAAAAGTATGGAAAAGATAAGGAATAAAAGGGACATACCTAAACATAATAAAGACAATGTAGTAAACTTATAGCCAATGTAGACAAACTCATAGTAATACTCTTAAAAAGAGGGACAAGACAAGGCTGTCTACTCTCTCCATATATATTTAATATAGTACTTGAAGTTCTAGCTATAGTAATAAGACAACTGAAGGGCATCAAGAGGATATAATTGAAAGGAAAGAAACCAAAGTATTGTTATTTTCAGATATAATAGTATACAGGAGTAACCTTCAAATTTCTACAAGTAAACTCCTTTATCTGATAAACACCTTCTTGGAAGTTGTTGTAGACAAAATTAACTCAAAAAATGGGCTGTCTTCCTATATACAAATGACAAACGGGCTGAGAAAGAATCAAGGAAACAACAGCCTTCACAAAAGATGCAAACAATATAAAATATCTTTGGAAAATTTTACCAAGCTGTAGGGAGAGCCCGCCTTTGGGGGCGGGACAGACTCGGGAAAATGTTTACGGATAAATTCAGGCGCGCAGGCGCGGCTGCGCTTCCTGTTTCCTGTTTCGGTGCATCGCTGGAACTTTGGTTGCGTGAGTGTGCTATTTTCATTAAAGTTGTGTTAACTTATACCCATCTGTCTGTATTAATCCTCCCACATCACCAAGCAAGTGAAGGACTCATATGACAAAAAATTCAGTTCTTTGAAGAAAGAAATTTAAGAAGACAGCAGAAGATCTCCTTTGCTCATGGATTGGCAGGATTAACATAGTAAAACTAGCCATCTTACCAAAATCAATCTACAGATTCAACAGTAAAGGAGGTCCAATAGTGGACCTGTGCCCATGGAATTCATTAGATAATTTATGTCCTACCACATCATCTTAAATGATGGAACAAGTCTCAAGAGGCACAGCTACCATCATCACAGAAACAATGCTTTAAGTATTGGGGATACCATACTCATGAACAATTGAGAATAGTGAGAATAGTCCATGACTCTAGAAATGAAAGGGGGAAGGTTTCAGATGCTTCATTTTCTATTGCTTTCAGCAACCCAATGGAGAATTTATGCTTTTCTTCTATTTAATTTTGGACTCAGTAGTATAAGTGTACTTGGTTCCGTGGAGTACACTTTCAATGTTCCACAGCAAGAGACTCAAAACTGCAATTACCATGAAGCCACTTTGACTTTTGGTGTCTAGAGATCAGAAAGTGAAAAGAAGAGTTAGCTGCATTGCTGTGAATGACTGATGATCATGTGTATATGACTGGAAATCAACTGTCGCTTTTAATTTTGTGGTTGGATGTAATACCTCCCTCCTCTAAGTTTAGCCAGAGCAAGAGTGAGCCGAAGCCATTAAAGAGCCATTCCCAAACACTCATGGGATGTTTTGAGGCAGTTGAGAATAGACATATCTAAAATCCATTGGTGAGGGAGCACTATCAAATGACTCTACTATCTTATTTACACCAAGTCTCCACTTTGTACACAATCTGAGCTGATGACACAGTCTTGTTTAAAGACTCAGGCAGATCCATTCCTGAGAAATGCACAAGTCCTTTGTAAGCTTTTGCTTGCTTTTCTTCATTTTTAAATATTCTCATCAGTCTCACTGAAATTTTCTGAGAATTGCACTTTGCTGGGGAAACAGGGATCTACTTATTGCTTCTAAATACTATTAATAAAATGATTGGAAAATAGACTCAGTAGGAAACTCAAGGATAATATTGTCAGAGTTTGAAAGCAAAATGGCAAAGCACGTAAGCTATAAATCTTAGCAACTGTCAGAATAAAGAAGAGGGAAATTAAAAATAAATAAATACATAAAAGCAGAGTCTTTCAGAAAGCATGTAAAGATTTTCCATGGGGCCCCTTTGACCAATTCAATTAGATGTAACAACCTTTTCTTGGCACTGGAAAAGAGTCTGGGGGGAGTTGGGGAAGGTAAAGTGTGATCTTAACATAGGGTATTAAAATAGAATCTATTTTCCATAAAATTAAAATTATAAGTTAAAAAAATAAATATAGCAGGTTCAGTAATGAAAGTCAACAGATAGACACATGTCAGACAAGAAGCTACATGGTAGAAAGAGCTCCAGATAAGTGGGGGAAAGCTCAGAATATCCAGGAAAAAGACCATATCCAAAAGAAAAATATACTTAAGAAGAAAAGTTGACTTTTCTGAGAAAAGCAGTCAGGCTGCAGGGCATACTGACTGATGGAAGCTACACAAGTCCCAGAATCTAAGCGTGGACTTATAGGAGATAAAAGTTATCTATATCGTGAGCAGAAAAATTAGTTCTGCTCACTACGCATCGTCTTCAGCTGAATCTGATTTCCCCAAGGAAGAGGAGTCTGCACTCTTGGACAGTTCGTTGGCCAGTTGGCATTATATTAGTTTGTGAGGATTATCCTTAAAATATCACATATTAAGAGGTTTAAACAACACAAATTCATTCTCACTGTTCTAAAGGCAAAATCTCTGATGTGAAGTTGTTGCAGGTTGATTTTGTTGTATAGTATTTCTTCAGTTTCTGCAGCACTATCTGTCCCTTTGTCTTCACAGGGCCTTTTCAGTTGAGGTCTGTTATGTTCTATTATCTCTTTATTTACCTCTTCAATGTTCTGTCTCACAATGCAATCACAGTCTGAGTTTATGGAGATTAGGGCATAAGTCTACAAAAATAGAAAATGGGGGAGGGGAGAAATAATTTCTCGGGCCGGAGAGATGGCTCAGTGGTTAAGAGCATTGCCTGCTCTTCCAAAGGTCCTGAGTTCAGTTCCCGGCAACCACATGGTAGCTTACAACCATCTGTAAAGAGATCTGGTGCCCTCTTCTGGCCTGAAGATATGCACACAGACAGAATATTGTATACATAATAAATAAATATTTAAAAAAAGAAATAATTTCTCACATAAAAACAATTTGTCTACCACTTCGACTATTTCCACCGATAAGTCCATGATGCCAAATTTTTACAATTTTAAATTGTAAAAAGAAAACTGTATAAGTGTGTGAAAAATTACCACTATGCTTACTGACTGTTACTCTAGATGGGAGACTATCAAACCCTACACAAGCCTCCTAATTGAAGGAACAAGTTCCTTCACAATTCAGAATCCAATCGTGTGGACAAGAAAGCGAGGATCTGGTAAAGCATATTTTAACCCCATGCTCCAGATAACCAGTTGTTCAAGTGTTCAATCATTTACCAATTAAGCTCAAAACTGACTCTGAAGCCAGCAGGCGAGCATGGAAGGTGAGCCCCAGGACTGTTTGTTTATACCTTTGTTCACAAACTAGTGATATCAACAACCCTATTCTACAAAGATTCTTTATCATACTTAAATTAATTAAATCAAAAATCAAATCTTTGTTCACATTTCATGAGCAATTTTTCATGGAATACCTAAATTTGCAAAAATAATAAAAATCATACGTGGTATTTGGAATTTGTTTCTAACAAAAGAAGAGAGAGAATTTCTTCGAGTGTATGTTGTAGGCCCACAAGATCTGAGAACACGCGAGGTTGAGTTCAGTCACAGTGGGGATGACCGGAGGCTATGAAAGATCTTTATATAGCTCATATTCAACAGTTTCATACATTTTGTATTACAATAGATAAGTTCCTAATTTAAAACAATCTGTCATTTTAAGAGCCTTAAGTTGATCAAACACTGAATTTTCAGAGAAATAATAGCCCAATGAATAGTATTTGGATATAATTAAAATATGTGCCAAGGTATTTCTAAAAGATTGATAGGTAATCAAATAAATGATTAAGGAAATCACTGCTATTTTTATATCATTTCAATCCATGAAACATATTAAATGTCACCAAGAATTTAAATCTGCATGTTTTACACCTGTTATTAATGACTTTTGTCATTCACAATATTAGAGTGATGTTACTAAAATTTGAATTATAAAGTATGGAAGATAAAGACTTTCTTTATAAGCAAACTTCACAAAGAACTTCAAAGTTTTAGAATGATATATTGAACTATTGGCTAATGATATGTCATATGTAAAATATTTGGTAAGATTTGCATCATGACTCTTAACAGTACTTGAAGCTTAAGCGGTGCTGTCTACATAATCAATGGTGGATAAGAGGAATTTGGAGAACAAAATACAAAGAAACTTATTCAAGGGAAGATAGATATCATTGTTGCCTGCTAGTCATGAGCCTTTCTATAATTAATGTGAATTAGTCAAAACAATGATTCCTTATAACTGACACTTTTACACTCACAGACAAATTCCAAATACTTTATGAGTGGAGAGAAATCGTACTAATGACAGAATCAGTGAACTGTGCTGCTCCTGAGCTATTCTGAAACAATCAAAGTGAGCCAAAGTAGATGGTTTACTTCTGAAGCTCTTCTCAAACAACCTAAGAGCACTTAGAATGCAATGGTAGGTGATAAGTGGGCAGGCCTGTGTTCATAAGGAGCACTGAAAACAGTACAGAGCTGTTCTCATGCCTTGCTTTTAAGAACTCTGCTCTGAGATACAGGAGTGTCTGTCTTGGAGTCAAGGGTTAACATGTCATTTGCCACTCTGAATCGCATGAGGAAGAAATGTATAAAATTGTTTTTTGTTTTGTTTTGTTTTGTTGTGTGGTGTTTTGATTTCATCCAGCAGTAGGCTTGCTTTTTGAAACACAGGGAATCTATTTTCATAACAAAGGAAAGAATTCTAGTTTATTTAATGTGTTGAAATGAAGAGAAAACAAAGGATGTATTATCCATGGTTACAGTTGGAACAAAAGTTATAAAAGCTTTGGGAAAATTTTAGTCACAAAATGACAACAGTGATAAGATATGACGTGAATAGTGAAAGATGAGCTAATATGGTCAGTTTTATTGCAGAAATATATACATAGACTCTCATTACATTATGTACAGTGATTAATGCAATATATAATTAACAAAACCAAAAACATTTAAAACTGTAGTTTTATGACCAGTTTCCTGTGTGGTCTGCTAAAGGCTATGGAAGTTAAATGTAGAGCAGAGAGAGGTGAAGACTGAATTCTAGCTGTCAAGTCACCCTCAGGACCCAGGAGCATAAGTCAGAATCCACTCAAGTGTCATGGAATTCACCCTCCAGTCAACATGGCCAGGCTTGCCAGACTCGGGACAAATGTTTCTTCCATTTTGCACATTTCACTCTTCAGCCTTTTTTCTGACCATGTGATTTAAAATGCTCTGAATTATTCAACCCTTAGAGTCTTTTGGGGGGGGCAGAATTAATCAACATCTAGCATCAGTTACTTTTGTTTTATAGTTTTCTCATGAGGTAATAAGACTTTTAGAATAAACAGAGGCCTGGTTTTATTCTTGTGCATGTCTAGTACTTAGAGAGGGTTTTGGCATAGATTGTAGCTGCTCAATATGGCTAAGGTGCTGGATTGGCTACACTGCTGAAAACAGAAGAAACAGAGCAGTGGTTAACATCACTTGCTGCTCTCCTAGAGGACTGGGATCTAGTTCCCAACACTGACATCAGAACATTCACAACTTTGTACAATTCCAAGTCCTAGGCGCCAATACCTCTGACCTCTACGGGTACTTGCCTTCATGTACCCATACCCAAATGCAGATACACACCTAGACATAGATAAAAATAAATCTTAAGTATAATAAAACAGCACCAATATTTTTGATTTCCTAACACTGCTTCTGTTTGTTTATTTTTTGCTTTTCGAGACAGGATTTCTCTGTGTAGCCCTGGTTGTCCTGGAACTCACTCTATAGACCTGGTTGGCCTTGAATTCAGAAACCTGCCATTCATTGCCTCCCAAATGCCACCACTACTCACCTTCCCCCCACAACTGCTGCTTGAAAAGAGTAAAATAAAACATATTAGTTTGAAAACTGAAGAAAAATTAACCTGCATAAGGAAGTGACTCATGGCTAATAGGATGTCCACGTTTAGTGAAAAAAAAATCATGCAACCTAATAGAGACAAAGTCATTTATAGATCTAAATAATTTTTGTATTTACATGATGAAATTATTTCAAAACTTTAAAAATGAGTGAAATAGGGTAATTCAGATGGTTTACTAGCAAAGGTGCATTCTGTCAAGTCTGACAACCTGAGTTCAGTCCCTGAGGCTCACAGGGAATAAAGGAGAGAGCTGACTCCAGCAAATTACCCTTTGACTTCCAAATGCATGCCATGCATTGTGTGCTCAACAGGCACAATAAATACAGAAATGTGATCATTTTAATGACTGGAATATAACAGAATATGGAGTTGTGTTTATTAATTGACAGTTGATATTTAAAGTCACTAGCTGTCTTGAAATTAAAGATAACAGTTAAGTCTAATTTGTCTACTTATAAAACTCAAATTATCCAAATTAAAGACTAATATTTGCTTTTATTATATTCTTTAGCATGAAAACAAGCTATCTGAATTAGCTGTTTAATTAAAAATACATCATCATAAAGTAGCATTAAATTATCTAATGTGCGATTATTTCTGAAAACAGTGTGTTTCCAACTAAATTGTGACATAAGTAAAAACTGCTCTGTGTGTGTGTGTGTGTGTGTGTGTGTGTGTGTGTGTGTATGTGCAGGGGGAGAGAGAGAATATGTGCATGCGTTTGAGTTTGAATGTGTGGATGTGGGAAGATGTTTACATGCTATTTGAGGACATGCTATTTTTGTTCAACACCGACTTGTTCTCTTTATTTTCTTTCTTAATCCAGACACTCCGTTCTCTCTCGTTTCCACCCAGAAGCACAGAAACAGTTACTTCAACAATCTTAGTGTGAAAAACTGGAATCTGACCTACTCAGATTCTGATCCACTTCTCCACACTGACTATAATTAGGATGCATATATAATTATGATTCATATATAAATATAATGCACTTTCATGATTTTAGCTAATTATATCTGATCCGCACAGTAGTCATTCAATTCAATATTCAAATTATTCACTGAAATAGACCAAAGAAAATACGTAAGAGAAAAAAAGACAACAAGAAACAGCAACAACAACAAAAAAAAAAACATTAAATTTGCTAGAGGAGAGATTGTGGTATGTGTTAAATGTGTACTTGTAAGAAAATAAACTCTTTACATCTGTCTTCCAGTTCCTTTAAGTGGTAAGACTCATTGCCCAGGACAGTTAGAAGGTTGCATGGTATCAGTAGGAGGTGTCTTGCCTTAGTTAAGATACGATTTATGGTGAACTTGACAGCAAACTAAATGCCCAAAGGGGACTGTCTGGAAGCATTGGTGCCGCTATTTTCTCACAGTGAGGTATAGCTGGGAGGAGGTGAGACACTTGGTAGCTCCCCATAATTTCTTTTCATTCTTTCCTGTTTATGGTTAGTCAAAAAAAAAAAGTCAAAAGCAAAGACTGCTGCCTTTCTTTAAAAGAAGGAAAACAAAAACAAAGAATGCTAAATTATTCCTAAGCTAAAATTTGACTTCCAAAATAGTTATTTCCATCACTCTCCTGGAATTACACCGAATCAGAATTTTCTAGGAAGCTGGGGACAAAGGTTTTGCTTCATGCCTCACCACTACCACTTAAATATTTTATTTTGCTAGTGCCTGGGTTAATTCAGTAAAACAAATTTGGCTTGAATCATAGGTATGAAATCTCCAAGCTTAGAACTCTAATAATAGCCTGAAAACAGTGTAATTTATACCTCACAGGTTAAGTTGTGATTAATTCTGTATTTCATTGTTGTTATCCTGCATGTGCAAATATGCACAGGAGAGCCATGCTTTCCCTGAACTTGAGCACTTAACTTTCCCCCACATGGAGATAATGAAAGGTTGTGCATTCCAGACTGTCCGTTACAGTCGCTACTCTAATTTTGTCAGGAGCATACAAAATGCAGTCATTTCATGTAATAGATTTTTTAAAAAAATTAGGCCATTGCCTTCAAGTCAAAGCCATACCTGTTAACAAAAAGAATGAGGAGGGAATGACCTCTGTCATGTCCTTTCAAATGGTGTCATGGAAAGTGAACACCTGAGAACACATTCTAGCACATCCTGAGGGAGACAATAAAACACGGCAAAGCAGAAAAAGCATTAAAATCATAAGGAAAGTCTACACCAGCTCAGTTGCAGGTGTGTATCTTTGGATGTGCCAGTCCTTTTCTTTGGGAGTCTGGCTGTGTAATAAACACTTCTAAGGTCCCTGGCTATCGAGACCATGGGTTATCAACACAGGCAATTCTCAGCAGTCCTGCTCTGCAGCTCTGAATGATGTCAGTGATTGAGGAAGACAATCCTGGGAAGTTGAACCCTGAAGCAGGAGTCTTAGGGTTTCCACCCAACTCAGCACTAAGCCAGCTGATGGCTCTGTGAACTTGTGCCGCTCCTGCACCAATCAGTCTCCAGCTTCCTGGGTACGTGCCTCCAGGGAGCAATGTGGAAGCTGAAAAGCTTTTCATGGCATGGCCCTGTGAGGTCCATGGCACAGCCTAGCCTCAGCCCTGCCCAAATCACAATGGGGGAACACCGTGCACCCAACCATGCATGGGCATTCACAGTAGGAGGGAGTAGATTAGGCATTTGGGAAGCTACAATCTGCTGGTCTGCCCAAATGAAAAATAATCAGGTCAGAACAGATCTTTGTCGAGGTGTTGTCAGATCACAAATTCAGAAAGTCCCCAGTAAAACGAAACATGATTTTTGTTCAAGAGATCTGAGACAGCTCGTGCACTATTAATATTCTGGGATTGTGGAGGATTTCAGAGAATGAGTATCTTTGGATGTGCATTTAAATCTGCAAACAGCACTTTTCTGTATCTAAGAGTATCTGTGATTGCAAATGCAAGACTATTTTCAAAGTGCACAATTTCCAGGACATAGGGCAGGTTGATTGTTCCATCCCATTTAGTCTTTCTGTTCAACAACATAATTATTATCATGGCTCATTTACATTTGGAACACCAGATGTGAGAGCATGAGCTGTTAACACATTACTACTACTAGGACTTTTTAAGGTCTTATTATAGCGTTATATTATTAATCCGTGTCATAATAATAAAGTGAGCCCATCTTCTGCTTAATGATATATCTGATATTAACCAGGTAGTATTTAAATTTGCTAAATTTTTGTTAATAAACAAAGTAAAATTGCTTGAAAATTTCGAAGACACCATAATCAATTAAAGTGAACACATTGGAGTGGGATGTAGGAACTCTCTAAGGCCCAGTGTAAGGAAATATGCAAATAAATATGTGCACACACATCCAAATGATATATCCTGGCTTCAAGAGTTAAGTTTGTCTTGGTACATTATGAGTTATTTCAATATTATTGTTACCAGTCATTGGCAAAGTGCGTTTCTACAAGCAGAATGGTTTAAGAGCACTTTTTGCAAGTGAATGGCTTTACAGTATGGTGCGTTCATTAAGCAAAGCATGCCTACCAGCTGGTCCTCATTCTTTTAATGGACAGAGTGAAAGCCGAAACCCAGATTCAAAAGGCTAAAACACAAAGTCACAGCTCTTACCAATGCCCATCTTGTAACTTAGTGGCTAATGTGAGGAACGCCTCAAATGCCTTATTGCTACTCTATTGTAACTTAGCTGCTCACCTGACAAAGGAATACCTCAAATGTTTTATCGGGACTATGTCACTTCACAAAAGGAAAATGAAACAAACACAGCAGAAATTTCCAATTAATTCCACAAACTCTCCAAATCTAGCTAAAATATTCAAATATGCTTTTATCGTGAATGGTGCTTTAAATGGTCCGGATGTGTCTCTTTGGAAGGAAACAGTCATCTCCGACCTGAATGTTAGCTGATTCTTTGCCTACACTGTCTTCATTTCTATACATTACTTTACATTTAACACTCCACAGATATTACAGATACTACAGCAATGAAAGCAAACTTTAATTTTCAAAGCTGAAAAAAATTAATGTTCAAAAATTCTTCAGGCGGTCATCACACTATGCAAGGATTCTCAAAAAATCTCACCATAATTTCTAAGGCATTTTGAAATGTAATTTCATTTTTAAATCCCATTCAAAACATTTTTCTAACCTCGAGAGCAATTTAAATCTTATTTGAGGAGATTTCCCTTAAAGAAATTAGATTTTAAGTTTTCCAAGTTGATCAAAGGAAAAAAATCCTTATATAGAGAAGAAATTTTAAAATGTGTTAAATTCACTCTTGTTCATTAAATTTAGTAGTTTTTCTGTCCAAAATATTGCTATTATGGCCATCATTATACAAAGAGTCTTGGGGCAGTAACTGCTAAGTCAAGTAGAATTAACTGGTGCTTCTGTGTGGACACACACTTCCAATACTCACAAGGGAACAGAGAGCACTGTACAGAGACCTTCTATCGTTCTGAACAGGAAAGGTTTCTATAGCCACTGAACAGAATACCTCAAACTTGAGTGACAGAAAATGAACAGATTAAAATATGAGCCTTTCTAATAGGTGATGCTTCTTTACATATTATGTGTGAATAATTTTGTCATATGACTACATCAGATCTTTTTTTTAAAAACAAACTTCAGCTCTTAGAGAAGCTTCAAGTTTACAGCAAGCACAGAACTTAAGATTTCCTGAAGGTCCCAATGTACACAAGCTTTACTCACTACACGATTCAGCACGAGAGCAGTGCATTTGGTAAAACTGATGACTGTGCACATAACAACCACCAAGAAAATCGTGAGCAGTGCATACTTTACATCCCAGTTCCCCATTGGAATGACTCATCTCTGGGTTTTGACAGCTGGATAAAGACAGGTATTCATTTTAGACTCACACAAAAGGGCTTCCCTGCCCTTTACCTGCCAGTCTCCCACCTATACATCCCTCCAGGTCATCACCTTTGTCCTCTTCCCACAACTCAGATGCCTTTACTGTATACATGTGTTCCTACTTTAAATGATATCATGCATAAAAAAAACTTTTTAAAATTTGGTTACAAGCACTTTTTATGAACAAGGTGGTTTTATGAACAAGGTAGAGTGATGAACTGGTATTTTTCAACGAAAGAAAAATTATACAACATGATTTTTAATGGAAAGAATTTAAAAGAAAGGAGTGTCAAAAAATTAGAAAAATTAAAGTAAATACTTACACCCCAACTGATAAAATGAAGTTTAAATAGCTCTTAAAAGGAAATCTGTACTCGATAGCAGCTCATAGTAGGAAAAAGAGTTATTGTTACTTCAGACTTTCCATTGATTAGTAACAAACCTTTCACGTCATACATTTTCTAAATTTGCTTTTCTCTGCCATGGCAGAAAAATCCTTCAATATTAGCTGTCAACTTCTCTGACCACTTTAAAGACTTTTTTCAGAGTCTGCAAGAGTCTTCATACAGCAACTAAGACAACACAGATAACTCTCACGTGGAAAGCTCTTTAAGAAAAGTAATTTTAAGAAATTATTCACAGTGGTCTATTGTTGCTTGGTAATCTGGAGATGTGTGACAATAGAATTGCTAGTGTGGATGATTGTCACTAAATCAGGCTAAGTGTTGCTGAGTTAGCATTCAATATCTTATATTGAGTTCCTGGGTTGCCTCTAGAGTCTCTGCTCAGTTACATAGCCAAAAGGCAATTGCAAAGTACCCTACAACTATCACCAATTCTTCATGTTTGCACAGCCTGTGAGAACTTCCATGATGGTGGGCTGCCTCCCGTTGCTCACAGTGGCTGAATCATTTTGTCATCAAATAACGACATAAATGTCAAAATGAAACTGGTTTCATCAGTTTAGAAATTGGCTTCATTTACGTGTTTATTTTTTTTATTTTGCTGAATTCTAGCAGAAAGGTAATAGATATGATTTAAGTAGAGAAAAGATTGGATGAAACAAAAACTATAAACTGTAATGTGGTTGTCAGAATATAAGAAATCCGGAGGGATTGCTTAAGGGTTATGAATCTCTATCTGTGGAGTAAACAGTCAAGACAAGAATAATACCCTGTGTGGTTAGAAGTCTGTTTCTCTTCTAGTTCTTCAGCTGCTCAAATTCCAGAGCTGATAACAAGAGCCAGTGCCTTACAGATTATTGTAAGGACCATCAATTTCCTTAGCCAATCGCCGTTACTATGTATGTGGGCAGAATCAGAGCTAAACTGTCTGTGTCAGTTACTATGCTCTGTTCATTGGGGGAATTCTCAGGGTGAGATCCTAGTACCTCTGCTGCTTTGCCTGTAAACCAGGCATTAAGAGAATGAAGAAACTGATATCATATTCTAATTCAATTTCTAAGCGTATTTGAAAAGTTACTAAATAGGAGTATTCACAATTTTCATTCCCTTTCCTCCCACAATAGAGAATAGAAATACTAAGATTTTTCAGGCGTTTCTATTCAAAACCACATTTAAAGTGTTTTTATTATTATAGTTTTTCAAATATACTGTAACATATTAGTTGTAAAGCAGTTGATACATAGAGTTAAACTGTCTCATGTTTTAATTTAGAGACACAGTAAAAGGACACTAATGAGTATATTTGCATACTCAATTATTTGCAATGTTCATATAAATCCTATTAACTCAAAATAATGATTAAATAAAAATGTAGGCACCTTGCAGCCAAATCATCATTAAATGTAATTTAAAATGAGCTGGTGAAGTAATAATGACTGCTACAAGAATCACCTCCTTATTGCAGACCCAGTCTCCATGTGAATAAACATTCATCTGAAATTATTTTAGTAACCTTATGTGACATTTGGAAAATTATGAAACAGAAACAAATAAAACATCCACTAGTACTGTTCTACATTGTCCATAACTATTTATATTTTACACATTAATATTCTGCTATTTAAAAAATATGAATTAATTTTCACTGATATCACTTTATCTTGTTTCTGTCAAATACCACTCTAGCGTAACCCTTTTCTATGCTTTGATAAAGAATCTATAAATGCTATTTTTAATACAAAGAAATTATATGCTGGACAGTGCTGGTGCACTCTTTTAATCCCATGGTCTACAGAGTGAGTTTCAGGACAATCATAGATACACAGAAAACACGTCTCAAAAACAAAAATAAAATAAACAAAAAAGAAAGCTATACAGTTTATAATGATTACATTTTTATTTTAAAATTGTGTGTGGGGCAGGGGAAAGAGAGATGCAAAGAGTTATCAGTGGTGACCTGAGGGTTTTGAATCCTATAGATAGGAGCTGGAGTCACAGGTTTCTCAATCTTCCCAAACAGTACCACTTGGTGGGGGCCAGATGTTCAAACACAAACCTTCTGGGGGACATTGTAGATCCAACCCTTACAAACATTGATATTACAAAGTAATCATCAGAGTTCGGTCCTTATGATGCCTAAAAATGACACACAAAAAGTCTTCTAGTAATGTGATAGGTAGTCTTTAGTGAGGCCTCTGTGATCATCAGCCCTTGAAATTCCAGTTTGAAATCCTGTCCTTGTGGGGTGGACCGGGTCTCATTACTAGCTTCATTACTAGCTTCAAGAAAGTAGAGTCTATCAAATGAGAGAAGCCACTCCTGAGATTGATTTGGACAAACTTGGCTTCATTTGGCATGGTTCTACTTTTCTGTATCCACTAGCTGTCACAATATTTAGTTTCAAGTTGTGAAGTGACGACAGAGAGGTGTGGAACAAAGATGGTAACCAGTAAGAACCCATGGTGTCCTGTCCAATAACTAGTAAGGAACTCAGTGCTGACATGAGCCACATAGGTGAGCTTGGAAGCAGGTCTTCACTAATTGAGCCTGCTCTTCAGATAGCACAATAGACTTGAGAACTGAAAACCCAGTTTAAACTGACCCTCGGAGTCTACCGATAATACATATTTCTCCTTTAAGGATATTAAGTTTGAGTGTTCACTAATGCACTTGTATTGGAGACCATGAGGGATTGCATCTCTTCCTCCTCTGTCGTGACTGTAATGATGAACTCTGCAGGACACTTTGATGTAGCTGTGGCCATTTGCCTTCTGTCCCTGTTTCTGAGAGAGCCCTAAACTTTACGGTCAGCATTTCTCCATCATTTGAGCCCTGCAGCTGCCTCCCAGAATCTGAATTTGGTGTACCACACTAAGTGTTGAAAGCTGCGAACTTACTGCATTCATCTTTCTATGCTTCATTTTTTTCCTTTTTCCCTGTTTGTGTGTGTGTGTGTGTGTGTGTGTGTGTGTGTGTGTGTGTATGTATTTGTCTGCTCTGCAA
This sequence comes from Microtus agrestis, assembly GCA_902806775.1. Lineage (NCBI taxonomy): Eukaryota > Metazoa > Chordata > Mammalia > Rodentia > Cricetidae > Microtus > Microtus agrestis. The sequence goes on from CADCXT010001974.1 coordinate 1,315,204, forward strand.
ACTGAACTTGAGTATATACTGGACAACAGTCCCAAGCTAAAATTCTTGCTTTACACAAATCTCGGGAACAAAATTCTAATTATCAACTGAGAATTTAGATATTAATCTGGACCTCACAAAATCACTCTCCCCAGTCTCAGTCTTCTCCCTAAGCCTATCTAAGGTAAGCATCCCTGCTTTCCTAAAACACTATTATGACAATATAAATGGCACCAATGCATTAATTGCCATGTAATGTAGTAACAATGACTCAATATATAATTTGTTCAGGATTTGGTGGTGTATTTTAATTTCTTCTTCTTTCAAACCTCTTTCTTCCTAATTTCTGGTGGGTACTCATGTCCATTCTTAAGATTTTCTGTTTCAGCTAAGACCTCATTCTAAACACTCACGCATACACACAATATATAGAATTAATTGGCTGCTTTTCTCCACTTTTAACTCTCAGAAGGATCCATTTATTTCTTAGTGCCCTTTGAGAACAATAAGGCCAAATGATAAATAAAATTGAAGCAAGATCCAAAGCTTATGGCCAGTCAGAAAGTCAATTAAATAATTTCTCCTTTTCCCCATTAACTAGAGCTCTTTTTACTTGATATAAAACTAATAGCCAAAAGTCTCAGAAGCCAAATCACAGCTTTTATTTTTTTTCTTAAACAAAAAGATGTCAAAAAGACAAATGGACTAATAAGTTCTTTGTTTTCTTAAATTGGATGGAAGAAAAGACAGTCAAATATGATCTTGGTTTACTTAAATTGGGTGGCGGAAAGTTTCTGAAGGCTGAAGTTTCAAGGAACAATGCCTAAATTGCCAGTGTCACTCTAAAAGGAGATTTCCAAGTACCACTTGACAACTTGACATGTCTGTGTAGGCAGGACAAGGATACGGCGAAGATGCTGGTGATGTCAGTGTATTGTGTAGGTGACTGATGGAGGTGGGTCTTGTATCTTATCTGTTGCTTTCATTGGTTAACTAATAAAGAAACTGCCTAGGCTCTCATAGGACAGAAAGTTAGGTGGGCGGAGAAGACAGAATAGGATTCTGGGAGAGAGAGGCTGAGTCGAGGAGTCGCCATTATGTTCCCATGCCAGACAGACGCAGGCTAGAATCTCCCCGGTAAGCACGCCTTGGGGTGCTACAAACTTTATAAGAAATGGGCTAGTCCAAACAAGGCAATGGTGGTCTTTAACCCCAGCACTTGAAAGACAGAGACAGACAGATCTCTGTGAGTTCGAGGCCTGCCTGATCTACAAAATCTAGTTCCAGGACAGGCTCCAAAGCTACATACAAATAAATCCTGTCTCCAAAAACAAGAACAAAATAACAAACAAACAAACAAAATGCTTCTTCACATTTCTGTATTGGTGCTCAAATTAAAGAAAATATGGCAGTAGATGAGGATACAGCTGCTCATTTAAATAGGTTTACTGTCTTAGAGTTTCCATTGCTGCAAGGGAAAGCATGGGCAAAGGGAAAGTTAAAAAGGAATGGGTTTAATCAGTTTACATTTCCACATTGCTGTTCATCGGGATAGGAACTGATAGGAAGGAGTCAAACAGGGCAGGAACCTGGGGGCAGGAGCTGATGCAGAGGCCATGGAGGTCTGCTGCTTACTGGCATGCTCCTCATGGCTTGCTCAGCCTTCTTTCTTATAGAATCCAGGACCACTAGCCCAGAGATGGCATCAACAACCATGGACTGAGCCTTTGTGCACTGACCACTAACTGAGAAAATGACGTACAGCTGGACCTCATTCCCCAACTGAGGCTCCTTGTTCTCTGATGACTCCAGCTTGTGTCAATAAATATCCTGATATATTTCTAGTTACTTGTCTATCTTACAATGTCTTTATTGATGTTCATGGCATTTTCTTTTGGATAGAAATAATGAGATTTCTTTATTATGATAGTGTTCTATACCTTGAAGGACTTCCTGCATTTTACCATCTGCTAACTGCTCACATGTCTTAGAAATGCTTTCTGAAGCAAGTTCTGAATGACAACACAAACAGTTTTACTTTACAGCCATAAGAACACAAAGAAGTAGAATCTACTCTAAAAATTTACTTTGTAGCCAAGAAAATGGCTTTCTTAAAATTGAAAAAATGTCCCAAAGCAACAGTATTATATTTATTAAGCCATTGCTGTTACTGATATGAGAAAAATTCTTTTTATAAATCTTTTGAGGCTTTGTTTGGTGACAAAGTGTTTACTAGAAAAGTATTTGTGAATTAATTCCTTTATAGACATCATAGAAAACTATAATACACAGACAGAGAGAGCTTTTCTCTTGAGAGGCATCTGCCTGTTCAGTTATTAAATGTGTTTTAAAAATCACATGACTCAGTATATAAATCAAATTGAGACATGATTTTCAACAGGCACAATTTGAAGAAATATGATGTGATATCATTAAATAATACTTGCAGTAGTCTAAATAAGATTTTTTTCAACTGTTACAAATATAAAATGATATAGGAAAACAGAAGTAGAATTTTCCACTCCTGTGCAAGTCCTTGGCTTGTCATTCTTCAATTCTATTACCTGAAGTACTAGAAAAAACTACAAAGTGATATCAAGTGCTTCTCTTTTTCTAGTAACAAAACATTGCATATGTAAATGTGGAAAGACTAGGAAGGCAGTTTGCATGTATATACGAAGCACTCACAGCATAAAGGCTGAGTTTATTTCCTTGCACAGTCTCCTTTTTGTTTTCTTAAACAGACTTTCTTGGCTCTGAGAAAACTGGTCAAAAAGGAGAAAGTCTTATAAAGTCACCTCCAACTATAGGCATCCCCCATCAGAGTGTCATATTGGTCCATTTGATGAACTAGCCTTTGCCTATCCATAGTTATATTAGCATTATTCCCACACTGAACAGAGTATGGGTGGGACAAATATGTGAAGTAGGTCTCTCCTATCCATGGGTTATGTATAATGCCCCCCAGTGCCAGTATATGATGCTTAGTAGAACCACGTCATATATTAGGACCTGGCAAAGCAGAAAACAGAGTTCTGAATAGAGGCAACTATAAAATGATTAATGGTTCGGTGCTCAGGCTCTGAGATGGGTAAACATAGGACATGTGGGTATTTCCTCATGCTGTTCTGCCATAGTACAATTTAAATGTAGGACTTATTATATCTGGAAATTTTTATGCAGTATTTTCACACTAGGATTGACCATGGATGACCAAAAAAGGGTTCACCATGAGTGAGAAGGTTCTCTTTCATACAAATCCTCCCCTAGGGTGTTACTGTTTCAGTAGTCCAGAATATGACTTTTTACAAAGGCATTAAATTATTTCTCAGAAAGAGTGCCAGACAAGGACATCCAAATAATGGCCTGTATTCCTTATTTATCATAAGCAAGCTGTGAAGTTCTATATCTAGTAGATAATAATCAATACTTGTTGAATTAAATAGAATGTTAGAAATTTGAAAAAAGAGATAAAATATTATTTAAAGAGTATACTCTTGGAAATTTTAAACAATTCTTCTTTCTCTGAGTAGAATGCCATTGTTTGATTATTATGCAAACCTTGTAAATACTCCCAAAGGGATGGGAGCTGAATAGATCACATCTTACTGAGGATTACAAAATGGGTTGAGGAAAACATTTTGTTTGAAGTCTTTTCTCCTTACTAAAATATATCTTTTAAAGCATCAAATGCCATGCTCATTTCATCAGGAGGAACACCACCCAGCAGGCAAAGATTTTCTACGCTCATTTTTCTTTTTCCCCGTGTGGAATGGGACCTTTCCAGTGAAGAGATAAAAAACTGCTTTCAACATTTTAAATCTAGCCACAGGGCCTTCGTTCTTCACTGGCTGGTCTCCAGAAGAGCTTCATCTGTTGGAAAACAGTCCTTTCACTGAAGAAAGCTTTATTCTTTTAAACCTAATGCCAGCACAAATTGGATCTACCAACCCTTATGAGAGGTACAGGTTCTTATCAACATATTCCTGTAAATTATGGGCCATGTTACAACATCCATGAGTTGCTCTAACTACCAAACTATGCTCTTCTCCTTTATCAGTGATGAGAGCCATCCGAGAGGGAAAATAGGGGCCATATTGTTCCTGTAGTGATTTGATCGTTTATGTCACTTTTCTGAGTTTTTATTCATATCAGCTCTATGCACTTCGCCTTAGAGAAAAAGAAAATTAGGACAGTACACATTGTATCGCAACTGAGTAACATCAGCAAAGGAAACTGATCCTAAAATGTCCCGACAGATGTTACACTCTTTTTATTGTGCATGGTTCCTAACAGTTTTCACAATTCATCTATAACTTTCATTAACCTATTAACATACAGTGATTTTGTCTGGCATCACTGTTCCAGAACTCCAATACAGAACATGTAAGATGGAAACATGCATGACACTCAGTGTCTGAGTTCCGTGTTCCTTGTGTCTATTGTCTATAAAAAAAAAATCTGTGGGAAATTAGAGGAAATGGTCATTAAGTTCCTGAGATGAGTGTCAGTAATGGATAAAGAGATAGACTAGCTGCAGGGAGAACACTGGGAAAACTTATAACTGGGTAAACATATAAAGAGAGCTGGGAGAAAATGTAGATAGAGATTGACAAGCCAAACATTATTTGTTTTCTCTCTCTATGTGGAATAATCCAATTATTTTTATTTCCTCCATCCCGAAGCAAATTCTCTACACAACATTAAAGGCATGCATATTGTCTTTAATGACATGATAAATCAAGCAATGGGACCCATTCTAACTCTAATCTATCTTCAAAGCAGTGAGCTGAAGGAGACCGCACAGCACATGGGAGCACAGAAGTCTTGTGAAATTGTTGGAGCCCATAATACTCTCAACAACACCATCATCTCATTACCATGTCTGGTAGTTGTCGAAGTACTGTATGCCAGTCTCAAGGTTGGCATTTCAGGACTGTGTGCAGATGGTAATGTTCCTAATCTTTAAGTATCTGCTTCAGAGATTGATAGTGAGGCGGGTGTAATGGTTATCTTCACCAGAAAAATCATCCCCAATCAATTTCTGATGCCCCATGTCATAAAGAAATGCCTATTAGTCTATGCAAATAGATGTCTAGAAACACACTATCAGAAAATAAAAAACAATTTCTTTATTCATTTTATATGCCATAACTCATATGTTCTTTATTGAATGTGATTATAGACTCTGCACATCACGTGTATTGAATATTGTGTTAAATGTGCATGTATACTGTCTAGATGTTTCTGCATATTTCACAAATAAGTAAACTAAGACTAAAATAAACAAATAAATACTTTGCTGAAACCAAAGAGCTCATAAATGATTTGAGTGGGCACTGAAATTCAAGTTTTCTTGTAGTAGACTAGGGCTCCTCTCAATGTTGGTTGACTTATGTCTCCATTTTTCAGCCCCTAGTTTCGAAGCAGGTGTTGCATTGTTACCTTCTCCTGACAGGAGAGATAATAGGTTATGCCTTAACACTGTATCTATGTGATAAGCCTAAATATTTTCTTATTTAGAAGAAATAAAATATGTTTTCTGGAACTCGACATTAAACATTCAGCTTCTTCAAGTATATAGTGGTTAATGCATAAACTCATTATCTTAGAGTTTCTGTTGTTGTGATGAGACACCATCACAACTCTTAGAAAGCAAATGTTTAATTGGGGTGGCTTACAGTTTCAAGGTTTAGTCCATTATTATCATGGAGGGACATGGCAGCAGGCAGCCAGACATGGTGCTGGAGAGGTAGCTGAGAGTTCTACATCTTGATCCTCAGGCAAGAGAAGAAATTGGTCCCACACTGGGCATAGCTTGAGCATAGGAGACCTCAAAGCCTTCCCCCACAGTGGCACACTTCCTCCAATAATACCACACTTACTCCAACAAGGCAACACCACCTAACAGTGGCACTTCTTTTGTAGGGGCCCTTGTCTTTCAAATCACCACACAATACTTGGTCAAAGTGACAAGTATTGTACCCACAAGTACTCTCAGCTGTGTCTGGATATCTATACTCACCTTTCCCTGTGAGGTTCAGGACTTCATGAAGGGTGGGTGGAGAGAATGTAAGAGCTCATAGCTGAGTTATAATATTCAGAGTGCTGGACATGGCATGGCTATTGCTCATGTCAACTCACAACAACAGCAGTTAATTGCATGACATGAAATCAGTCTAGATTCAAGCACAAACTGAGAAGGGCCCCCAGAGATCTACGTTTTGCAGAGGAACCATTAGAAGTTGATAGTTCGTAAGAGAGGGAGGATCACTCTCCTTTAGGGATCTTGCAGCTGTTAGATGTCCACATAACAGTGGATGTTCACATATCAAGAATGTATGGGCAGCACTAGAGGGGCTACTAATAACGGCAAAAATGGAGGATATAAAGTTGGGATGGTGAAGTGGTTGGGAGTACTAGAAATGGTTAAAGAGAGACAATGGTGGACATAGTCTTTTAAAATATTTGTAAAGACATATGAAACATTTAAAGACTAAGTATTTTTAAAAAACTAGTTGACAAAATAATTTTATCTAAAACTAATAATTTCTGTTGATGAAAAGATACTTCAGTATGAATTAAGAATATTGTATTAACAATTATTGAATTACTGAAATAAGTAGATGATTATTGCCTACAAAGAAAATTATACTACATTATCAGGTTTAACCTTTTCTAGACATAAAACCACAAAGGGTGTATTTAACTGCTACAAATAATTAGATTACTCTTGAAATTTATTGTTATAACAGAATCAGAATATTAATAGCTTTTTACTTTTAATATTACTGCTTCATGAAAATTAATCATATATTTTCAAAGATAACTAATGAGTCTTTCAAACAATGAAATATGAGCTAACATATTAGACCTTGTACTAAGTTAAAATGAATACGCATAAAAGTCCAAATTGTCTTAGTTTTTCACTTAATGAATCATATAATAAAGTTGTAAGGAAAAGTCATGTGTTTAAAAATCAAGGTATATTATACAATATAAAGTAATAAATCTTTCTTCAGTAATGAAGTGGTTTGATCAATAGTAGGTCAAAAATTGTAATATGCTTTTGGCAGAATTACCATAATGTTTAATAAAACATTTCTTTTTGGTATTCCCTTTTGCAGAAAGCATTTTTTAAAGTATCTGAAGCTTAGAGCCTGTATAAATAAATGGCTCAGTGATTAATAGTACTTGATTCTTTTGTAAAGAACCTGGGTTCAGTTTTCAGTACCCGTATGCCACAGAAGTCCTGCCTCTGTGGACATTTCATGTGGGCAAGTACACACATATGTTCAGACTTATACACATAAACCTAAAACAAACAAATATAGGACATTTGTGTCTATATGGTATCAAGGATTTTGTGCAAAATAACTTATTGAAGAAAAAATAGCTTTGGTACTGTGTGTCGTGGCAAACACCATTAATTCCGAACTCATAGCATAGATACAGGCATATTTCAATGAGTTTGAAGCCTGGTCTACATAGTATCTCCAGTATAGCAATAATAATAATAATAATATAAAATAAAAATAGAAAGATATAAAAAAACAAAAAGTCACCTTTAAACAAGTTTTTAAAGATCTCCCAAATTTTCAAACGTCAAAAATATTAAAGCAAAGGAGAAAAACAATGTTGTCACTAGAAGTCCATGTACTGATAAGCAAAGATAAAAAAAAACAAAAGGATATATCATCTTGATTTTATGTGCATGAGTGTTTTTGTCTACATGTATGTACTGCACATACGTGTCTGGTTCTTATGAATGTCAGACAGGATGCCAGAGCACATGGAACTAGAGTTCTGAAGGGTAGTGAGGTGCCTGCTGGAACTGAACCTGAGCCCTCTGTAGGAGAAACAAGCATTCTTAACCACTGAGCCATTTGTTCAGCCCAAAGACAATTTTTAATATTTTAAGAATTCCTTAATTTAACATTACAAATCAGAGAGCTAGTAGCTTTTTGATATTAGATAAGTTTTTCATTGCAGGAGCACTAGAATTCCCCGTGAGCATTTCAATACGGAAACATGAACACAGGAAATGTGAAACTTAAGATGAGAGATCAACAAATTTGTTTATATATCTTTAAAATCTGAAGTGTAAAATAAGAGATGTAAGAATAAATGAGATGAGAGTGCCATCATTAGCACAGCTGCTGCCTTTGACTTTAGCAGTTACCTGTCCCCCAACTTGCTGGCTTCAATACATTCAGCCGTGTTTACCATTAAATTCCTATGGTAAATTTATACTACCCACAGCAATCTTGTGGTCTTTGGTTGCTTTCTTCCATTGTTTGTGAAAGCACATGAAATTAAAGCCACTCTGCCTCCCCACACATGCTACATTAAAAGGTATAGAAATTATCTTACTATTAATTATCCATTAAGAAAATATTTTCAATAAGTTTATACCTTAAGAATTGAACAGATGAGAATTTTTTTACTTGTGACATTTTTATACTTATAACTAGATGAAAGTAAAAAAAATAAGAAAACAACGAATTTTCAAACATGACATAAAATATGCTTCCATTATTACTATTTAGAAAGAAAACATATACTTGGTTTTTTTGCAAACAAAAGGTAATTAGAATAATTTGTAATAGGCTAAAAAATCATCCTAATTTCATTCAAATCTGTCGAATTGCCATTGTGTTTTCTGAGTCAAGAGAGCATTATACATAAATTATTACTGGAGTCTACTTACCCGCATGGAAGTCTATCCCCACAGCAAAGGCAGTCCCGGATATAGGCATCAGAGCGTCCATTTTGTCACTTGGTTCAAGAGGGATTCCCCGGATTCCTTCGTGAACAGAGTACATAAGAAAGGATTCTATACCTAAGTAGAGGAAAGAAAGTTCAAAAGGAATATTTCACATAGTGACCCTTTAATATAATTCCCAGGATAGAAATTTTTATTAGTGAATGTATTTCTTAGTTTCATGAAACTTCTCTAGCTGTGCAGTTCCCATGGTTGAAATATAGATAAGCTGAGGCCCTGAAACTCTGGTGTGCCCTGCAATCTCTCAGAGGGTTTCGAAGATCACAGGTCACATCCCAGGAGCCAAGTGGGTGAACCTGAAAGGTTCTTGGTCAGCAGTGCCCTTGGTATGAGATCACTGACAGAAACTTTGAAGTGGATCATTCCCAGAATGTCTGGCCTCATGGACAAAGGGCATTCTGTATTCTCTAAAATATACATATATACTTGCTACTGTAAAATAATGGCTTTTGTGTTACACAGCTATGTCATTGCTAGTGTTGTAGTAGATATTTATAGTTTTTAAGGTACACAGTTCATTTCTCAATACATTTAGATTCCAATGGGCCAAGGAATAAGGTATTAAGTTTTACCCAGAATACATTTTTGAATATCATCATGACATCCTCCTAAAATAAATACATAGGTATAAGTTTACTGCCAGAGGTCTACAAGTTAATGCTTGTGAATTTTCCAAGATATTGGAAAATACATATATGTTTATTATTGATATATATTTATATTAATAAAATAAAATTATTTGTCTCAGTTTTATGATATATCAAATTGGGTGACAGGGATCCAACTCATCAATTCACAAAGAGGGGAGGAAGTTAGAAAGGTCAAGATACTTTAAACAGTGTCTGACAGAAAATAAGTGCCATTCATGTATTCTATTTTGAATGAAATTATTCATAATTCTGATGTATTTTTTCAAATCAAATCGAGACATCTTTTAAGGTAAAACTGAGTTCTTATCATTGGCTACCCAATACAGTTAAATAAATGAGCATTTTGTGAACTAACACACATACAGACTATGAAATTAAAAGGGAATCTGTAACCCTTAGGGTGGCACACAGTTACCTCCCAGAAAATGCCTTTGACCTTCAAATATGCAAATCTGTGGTTTCACTTCTTGGTGATGTTTTGTCTAAATGATTGAAAACAATTAATAGAACTGAGTTTATCTTGTGCAATAATCCCACCAAAGCAACCACAGCTCTTCACCCCAACTTTGGTCATTCAAGGTGAATATAGAAGCTACTTCGTTGGTTGAAAATTTTATTTTTTTCAAATTGTCCAAAATTATTTTCTGGAAATGGCAAAGTCTTAGGCTGGCAAGACAGTTCAGCAAGTAAAAGTACTTGTCACCAAGGCTGAGGACCTTACTTAGTTCCATCCGCTAGATCCATATAGAAAACCCTTATCCCCCCCCCCCGCCAAATTGTCATCTGGCCTCCATACCCATGCTGTAACATGTGCATCACCCCAATAAATAAATAGACAAATGTAACAGAAATGAGGACGTCTTAGAAGAAAGAGTGATACTTCAAATATTTCCAACCTATTAAATGCCTTTGTATGTAGCTAAGTAGCAAACTCCTTTTTGGGGGTAGCTTTTTCTGAAAGATCTTGTAATCAAGTCAACATTTAACTATGTGCTCAATCTGTCTTCTTAATGTGAACTCAGCATGTTTACTAGTTTTTCCTGACTTTAAGGTAACAATGTAGCCAAACTTACTAAACCTTGGACTTCCCAGATAATTAGCAATTACAAGATAAACTAAATGATCAGTTTAGTCTTAAAACTATACTCTTCTACATACCTCTAGTCCAGAATAATGTGTGTGTGTGTGTGTGTGTGTGTGTGTGTGTGTGTGCGTGTTGCTGTTGTGACAATCATTTCTAGAAGGAGCAGTCAAAGAGGTTTAAAATAACCTTAAAAAGAACCAATATCCAACATAAATAAATGTTAAAAGCAACGTGTATATAGGTTGAAAACATCAGTTTGTGTTTCGACTGGTGTTTTGGGTCAGTTGGGATTAGTAAAGTAGCTCTTGCCTTAGGATGCTCTTACAGATTTCTGTAAGGAAAAATCCCCTTGTTGCTGTGCCATGTTTTCTGCACTGTTCAATAAATTTCTGTAAAGAACAGACATACAAACACACACACACAGGCACACAGGCAACAGAGAGACACAGACTACAAATAGATGGAATACAGAAGGAGAGACATGACTGGCAAACTCAAATTTGGTCTTGGTCTAAACAACTCTTAGAGAAAGACACTGTTAAGGTTTTAACGAGTTACCCACACAACTATTGCCCTAATAACAAGACAATGTTTTACTCTTCTAATTGGTAACTAGCAGTGGCTTCCTAAAATCTCTGTGGCATGTACAGATGGATTCAGTAAGCACACCATAGTAAATTCTTGTGAACATTTACCTTGGCATGACATGCGGTTCTTCCGGAGATAGTATCCCACTGTACACATGCAAGTCCTGGTAGTTTCCGATGTAGGTAAACAAAGCTGAGAGCACCCACCATTATTTAGGTGGCAAGAATTGCTGCCTGTAGAGAAGGAAAACAAAGTAAACATCAAAAAGAAATAAGTAAAGAACATAAGAGACATATAGATATGAAAAATGTAAACAAATATGTGTGTTATTTGCTTCTAAATGTAGCTGGTTTATATAGGATATGACATCTGTCTTTCAAATAACTTTAAGTGACAGATTATGATTGAATCATGCCCTCCAAAACAATGAAACAGTATCACAGGTCATATGAAAAAGAAGAAATTGGGTTTTTCATGAAAACTGTCATTAACACTTTAATTTCTGGTCTTTGGGATTTTGTTTGTTGAATCAGAGCTCACTAGATAATGCTCAGCTGGTCTAGAATCCATGACCCTCTTATCTCAGCTTCTCAAGTGATGGCATTGGAGCATGTGTCATCATGTCCTGCTGTTAGAGACCTTAAAATGTTGCAAGGTCACACAAAAAGGCAGTATTTCCTTTCTGACTCAAATGTAGCTTCACCTCTAAAAGGACAGGATTTATGCATGCATACATGTTTTTAAATTACTTTTAAAGCAAAGAAATTATTTTCTGTAGCCCAAAGAACATAATTCCTTTAAAATATATTTCAAACACACCCAAATAAATCATGCAATTAATTGGCATGTTAATTATTCCCATTCCTGTACGGTGACAAAAACAAATATTAGTCAGGTAATCCCACGTTGATATTCTATACAGATCTTCCATTGTATTAATTAAACCTGCAGCATAAAGTTAAGTAATTTACAGTCCACCCTGTAAATTCCTTCAAATTTTTACAATTTTATTGTTCTAGGACAATTTGAATGGTATTTAATGGGGTAAAACTCTGCTACAAAGTTCAGAAATCTGGTGACCATCACAAAGCCTGCTGAGAGCAGTGCATCAGCAGGACTCTATGGGAGGTTCAAAATGCCAACTCGCTTCATTATTTCTCATTTTCTGAATTTTCAGCTTTAATTGCTCAACAGAATCGGTCACTATCTCTGTCATTCTTGAGTGTGAAATATTCTTTATGTGGGAGATGAAACACATTCTCAGCTCATTTCTTTGTCCATAGCTCAGCAATATTGAAGGAACTTGAAGTTTTAAAAGAATTCCAAGTATCTGTTATATGAGCTAAAGAGGCGGCTGACTCATTCCCCCTTTTTCTCAAGGTGACTTAAAGGGAGAGACAGTTCAGATCTCTGATATTTTTAACAAGAAGACAGCTGCATTAACAACTGTTTGACATTCTTGACTGACCACGCATGTGCTTGATTGTATGGAAAGGATGTGGATACATGTTCACTTCATGCTCGTCCACATAGAGGTGCTTATATGATGCTTGCTTGCTTCAACTAACACCAAAGCCTGACATCTGGGAAGATCTGGGCAAGTGGTGTTTCAACACAAAGTTTGAAAGAACATTACATGAGAAGGAGAGCTAAGAGAGATGAAAAAGAACAGGAAAAAAAGTCTAGGAATAGAATGAACACATGAAAGTAAGAGAATGCGAGAGCTTTTTAATATTAGCATAATTATGGGGAAAGTAGAAAACAGAACGACAGCTGCAGGTGGGTAGTGCAACTATAGTGCTGGCAATATATTTTATACTTATTTGTTGATATAAACAAGCCATATATTTTAACACGCTTGTCATATAACAACACACATTTCACAGAACCTCCGTGGACACAAAATATAGAAAACGATAATGAAATTTGTTATACTTTAAGTATTTCTATTTTCATATATAAAGATGTACATGGGGGCAATTTCAGTGATTATCAAGCTACAAGTAGGAGTCTGGATTAGCATTTTGTAGTGAGGTTGGCGTTCACAGCTCACACCCTAAATGACAAGTGGAGCTGGAAAGTCCACTTGACTACAAGAACCTCAACTCTCCAGTGATCTGTGTCAAAAAAGATGAATGAGGCAGTTAGTTGTACTTTGAAATCTAAGGAGGTAATAATGTTAACACCTTAAAGAGCCTTAAATTGCTCATATTTCATTCTAATGAAGCTTTCAAGCTACCGACAGTGATTCTGTTAATGGCGTTGTCTTTCAAACAGATGCTTTTCTCAGCATTTTCCAGTGAGAATGGTGCAGTTGTGTTACCACCGGGTCAGACACTTTCACGTTGCATTTATCACCCAGTGGCACCTATAGAGTCAAAACTTCCAGGTAAGCAGTATGAAGCTAAGAAGAGCAGAATCAAGAGTCATTTATAAACTCATCACCCTGAAAACTTATCAGAACCACTATCTACAAAATTGATGTGCAGTTTCACAAGAAGTATGTGTTGTTTATGTCTTGAAAGGCAAAGACCTTCTTGCCTCTGGGCACCTTGGTTGGAATTGCTTCTTGCTCTCTCCTTGTTTCTGTGTGTGCTGTACTTTCTGAGGCTGTGTTTAGATATGTCTCAGAAATATGTTCGTTGCGTACTATGCAAAGAAATTGATAATGGTATTATCAATTTTATACTTTTGTACTAAATAAGCTTGTATTGAATAGACATAAAATGTCTTACTACATTTTACTGACTATCAGTATTGGATTACAAATAACATAGTATTATATACATGACATGAATACCAATACTTATTTATTTATTTATTTACTTATTGGTTTTCTGTGTGTGAATCAAACTCAAGCTTGTGCGAGAGAATTGTCTGTATTCTGTCAATCTAGTTTTAAATAACCACTGATTGGCCAGGCAGGAAGTATAGGTGGGTCAACCAGACAGGAAGTAGAGGTGGGGCGATGAGAACAAGAGAATTCTAGGAAGGAGGATAATCATTCCTCTGAGTCCTTCCCAGACCACCGAAGAAGCAGGATGTGACCTGCATCACTGAAAAAGGTAAAAAAGGTACCGAGCCATGTAGCTAACATAGATAAGAATAATGGGTTAATATAAGCTACAAGAGCTAATAAGAAGCCTGAGTTAATATAAGCTACAAGAGCTAATAAGAAGCCTGAACTAATGGGCCAATTAGTTTATATCTAATGTAGACTCTGTGTGATTTTCTCTGGTACTAAACGGCTGGGGAACCGGGCAGGACAGAAAGTCAAACAAGCAGGGCCCTCATACTACATCAAGCCCTCATATATGTTCTGCAAACATTCCACCATTGAGTACCCTCCATGCCTTTATTGTTTGTTGAAATATAAAAAAGTTGTCTAACTACTAGTGAAAAATTATTTGATTTTGTTTTAAAAACTGCCAATGTATCAGAAAACTGAACATACAAAAACACACAATCCAATCCATAAATTGACTAATAAAATTAACAGATATTAATGAAAATATTAAGTACAATTGACCAACAGTACTTAATGTGTTGAATATCCTTAGTCATCAGGGAAAAATAACAGCAATCATTAAGGAATTAAAATCATAGGCTGTTGGTAGAATATAAATTAATTGAGGTATTATAGTTATCAGTATGGAGGTTCAATAGCAAATATAAAAAAAGAGTATATGACCCATTCATGAAACTGCTGAGTAAATTCCATACATAACTCTCAGTTGACACACTGAAGACATACGTACTTATATGTTTATTGCAGTATTATTACAGTAACTATCTTATAAACACATCCTATGTGTTTATTAACAGATGATAAAACAAAATATACCCACAAGCGCACTGGCATTTTATTAAGACATAAAAGATGAAATACTATTTCTTTTTGTCTTGTCTTGCCTTCATAGAAAAATGATACACCTAGAAATAAGTATAGTATAGAAAGTAATCCAAATCAGAAAGACAAATAACACATATGTTTTTCTTTACAGATTCATACAATAAGACAGCAGAAATGAGAGTAGGAGAAGGAAAAGGATTACAGGCAAGAGCAGAAAAAAAGATAATAGAATGTGGTGGTGAATATGTTTATAACACATGATATAGTTGAATAAAAATATTCAAAGAAAATTACTTAAATATCCTGAAAGGAATGTAGATTTGCATGCACAGGTCATCCGTGAGTTGATATCTTCTCAACAATAAAGGAAACTTAATCATATAACATTAAATTTAAAATAATCCATTTGACTATTCCAAGAAAAGATATATTCTCCCTGACCCCAGCAAGGAGTCAAGACCAAAATTTCAGTCTTTGAAATGGATGGCAGTTACCACTCTATTTTGTATTGTGCCTACGGCTGTTCTGGCAGCTTGCAATGGTTATCACCAGCAAACCCAGCCTTCATGAATGCTGTACACTTCTGAAACAGGAGGCCCCTGGGTTCCCTCTTGTGCCTCTCCTTTTCTCTTATTTGGTCTACATATTCCAAATTATTTGTATTAAACTCCCCTTCTTAATGTCAAAATACAGTTTTGAAGTTTACTGTGAGAAGAAATGTAGGTGAGGGAAAGGATTTTCAAGGCAGAAACTAAAATTAGGAAACAGTGTATTTAAGGAAGCAGCATGTGTATGTGGGGGATTTAAGGAAGAGGCAGAGGAAGAAGGATTGTAGGAAGTATTATGTAGAGAAGGCTTTAAGCATGTGGGAGGCTTATGTGGAGACTGACTTTATTTTCAGAAGAGGATTACGCTAATGTCATACATCCTGTAGCAAAGACTAAGAAAGGACTAGCAAGAGCTCAGCTGCACTGGCCCAGATCTCTAATCCACCTCCCATCTTAGTCCTGTGACAAGTCCATCTATGAAAACCATCTGCTAACTTTCACTCCATTGCATTCTCCACCGCGTGGACAAGTGAAACAAAAATGGGGATGTACAAAGCCAAACGATACTGTGCTTTGGATGTGAGATTCTTATGTCAACATGGTTCATTTGAAGACCTCTGAAAACATTACATAGTATAAATTTTTTATTTAATTTTTTGTATATCTGCAATTTATAGTCAAGTACTAGATAAAACTGTCAATTAAGTGAAAGATTGAATATCTTACAGAAGAATTTCCAATGCTTAAAAATTATGCCTCTTATGTGAAAGACATTTCTCTTCAATATTAGGCAAGGTTTCCTAACCCAAACTTGTAACTAAAGGCTAGAAAAAGAGCCCACAGATTATTTGCTTGAGAAAGCAGTAGGAAATTGAGAAGACCTTACTTGAGCAGTATCATACATTCATCATGGAGGGACATACCTTGTTGTACTTCTTTGTCATACACTTTCATGTGCACCACCCCGGAAGTCTTATTTCGTAGGACAGTAAGGTTTCTTCCATCTTTCTTGTTACAAGTTCCGAGTTGAGCTAAGTTTTGATCTGCCCACCAAAGTTTCTTGTCTATAGAGAAGAAAAAATTATTTTTTTCTTTCAGAAGAGAATATAATTAACTTACTAACTAATGTAAAAGTTAATGAAAAATACTTTTTGATTTATTTTGTTATATTTCAAATCATTTCTAAGCAAATCATGAAATCATTTCTACTCTTTCAAAACGCAAAGCACAGCAACAGTGTGTTGCTCATGGCTTCTCCCTCCTTCCCCAGTAAAGCAAGATTTTCTTCTTTTTCTTTTCTTTAATTGAAAATAGTTATTTGATTTTTTTTCACATAATATATACTGATTACACTAGCTTCCCCACCGTTAATATCCTTCCCTGTTCTTCTCTACTTCCCCTCCCATCTACAACCATTCTCTTTCTGTCTCTCATTATAAACAAATAGGTTTCTGTTGAATAATAATAAAGTACAATAAAATAAAACAAAACAAAAACTATCATATCAGAAATAGAAAAAATGAACAAATAGAAAGAGCAAAAGAGGAGGCACCAGACACTAAGACCCACTCATAGACCCACTCAGTAATCCCATAAGAACACTAAACTGGAAGCCAAAGTAAATATGTAAAGGATGTGTAGGATATATATATATATATATATATATATATATTTAAATATTGAAATTTAAAAATTCAGAATTTTTAAAAAAAAAGAGAGAAAAGGTAAAGTACTAGAAGGACATTGTGAGACAAGGAACTTCCCAAGATGCTATTGTGTTTGTTGCTCTTGGCCATCTACTGCTGGTCATAGGATCTTCTCTTGAAAGTAGATTATTTCCCCAGTGAGACTTCCTTGGAGAAAACCAACTTTTCATTTGAAAATGAGCAAGCAGTCATCGAATGACATTTATTCTTTTTTTCTTAGGGAATAATTATTTAGGCTAGTGGTATAGCTCACTTGGTAGAAAGATTGCCTGATATAATCACAGAAATGAGGCAGTAGGATCATTTCATTCTCAGCTACAAAGACAGGTTGAGATACGTGATATCCTACATTTAAAAGAACACCAAATGAATATTCTTATAAGCTGCATAATATGCAAATATATACAGATATAAATAGAACTAATTTTCCAATTAATACAGTGTGATGGTTTGAATAAGAATGGTCCCCAGGGGCTCATAGATTTGAACATGGGTCATCAGGGAGTGGTACTATTAAGAGACATGACCTTAGTGGAGTGGGTGTGGACTTGTGTGTCAACTGGGATGGGTTTTGGGAAGGTTAAATACTTAAGCCAGGCCCAATGCTCTCTCTTCTTGTTTCCTGCTGACAGATGTAGAACTCTCAGCTTCCTCTCTAACACCATGTGTGCCTGGGTGCTTCCATGATCTCCACCATGATGACAATGGACTAAACTTCTAAACTGTAAATCAGTCACAATTAAATGTTTTTCCTTCATAAGAATTGTCATGGTCATGGTCATTGACTAAGACAGAAATTAGTATCATTGTTAGAGTATGGTTGTGACATGCCTGATCATGCTTATTCTAGGCGTTAGGGTATTTTATATTAGCAAAGCAATTACACACTTCGGGTGGAGTTTAATGGGCAATACTGGTAGAAGAAGCATAAATACAGTGGTGCTGAGATTAACATAGATTAGGATGGTCTGACTCAAAAGGTTTTAGAGGAGAAGATTATTAGTAAGTCCCTTAAAGATTGTTCTTGTGATATTTTGATGAAGAATGTGGCTGCTTTTTGCCCTTGTCCAAGAAGTCTATCTGAAACTAAACTGAAATGTTTTGCATTGCTGTTGCTGGCAGCAGAGAATTAAAGACAGTCTAGTATTGACTGTGTCATATGGTTATTAGTGTCAGTCTTACGTAGATCTAAAATAGAAAAGAGAAAACATGGCAAAAAGAAATACAAAACGTATAATTGGAGGAGAAAAGGAGAACCAGAACATGTAATGGAGCTTAATCCAGTGCTCAGGGAAGATTACAAAATTTAAAGAAAAGCCTGATTCTAATTTGAGTAAAGTGAGTGGTGACCCTACCTAGGTAACTTCCCACTCCTGAAAAAGGATTAAAGAAAATTGTAGGGCCAGGTGTGGTGATGCACACCTTTAATCCCAGCACCAGGGAGGCAGAGGCAGGCAGATCTCTGAGTTTGAGGCCAGTCTGGTCTAAAGAGCAAATCCCAGGATAGCCAAGTTTAAGGCAATGAAAGAAACAAAAGGAGAAAGTTAGTGAATATGTACTTGAATGAGGGGACCGTATTCCAGCCCCACAAAAGAGAAGAGCTGAGCAACTCTGGCAAAATGGTTCTGGTTTTAGACTCAATATAAGAAAGGATTAATCTCCCTCCATGGCTAAAGAAAACTGATGAGAAGAGGAATGTGTTAGGGTTGTCCTAGTTTGGAGGCCCAGAGAGGTCATTGTGTGAAGCTAAGAAACTGAAGCCTGAATATTGTTGAAGACCCCAAAATGTTAAAGATACAAGAATTTGTGGGATACCTGTCAAGGAGAGCTGCTAACAGGTAATAGAACCAGCCCAATAGAAATAAGTGTGTCGTAGTCAATAAACCTGAAAGGAATTGGAGATCTGAAGATCTGCTTTGACATCAGACATGAAGTTGCAGACTTTGGCGTCTGGCCTGCTGAGTTTTCAGCCTTGCTTCGGTCCAGTATTTCTTCACTATGTTTCTTTTCTTTCCATTGGAACGGCAACACATATCCTTTACCATTGTGTGTTGAATGTATGTGATCTAGTTTTTATATTAATTTACAGTTGATTAGAATTAAGAGATTACTAAGAGTCTCCCAAGAGACTTTGAACTTTGGACTTTCAAATGTGGTATTGAGAATAATGGGGGTGTAGATTATGAATGGGGATTTTTCAAGTTGGACTGGATGCATATATTTCACTGAGATATGATGTCTTAGCAATTGAAACCCTAACATACACATCTTCCTGTGTGCCACTATGCTTCCCAAAATGACAATCGTAGACTAAACCTCTGAAACTTTAAGACACTCATAATTAAATGTTTTCCTTTATAAGGTTTGCTGTGGTCCTGGTGTCTCTAGACAGCAATAGAAGATTGATTAAGAAATATGGAATACATATTTTATTACTTGTATACCTGAACATGAACATAATCCAACATCATAGCTACTGAGCAACTAAGAGATATTGTTCCAGTTTTCTGTTTCCTAACAGCGTGGAAGTTTCTAAGAGCTAAGTTTTCTCACTGGATTCTGCATAACTATAGTGACCTCTTGTTTTTTCGAATAGTTTATGACTTTCTACAAATTTTTATTAATTTATATTTTTAGGGAGCTATTCTTAACAATTTAAATTCTCCAAGAAAATGAAAATTTATGCAGAAAAACCTCATGACCAAAACATTAATTAGTAAAAGGAGGATAATAGAGTCTCCCTGGTGTTATTAATCTCCCCCCTTTTTTAAGTGATTCAGCTTTTAAATCACTGTACCAAGAAATAAGGAAATGTAATCCTAGTACATAACCTTCAAATTGTCATCAATATATAGTCAGTCTTTAAAAAAAATTGATGTCTATGAGTGTAACGCAGAGCATTATATGCATATTTTACAAATAAATCAAAGAATTTTCCAATGCAAAAAAATATAGTTGATGAAAGTGTATTGGAAACTATTTTGTCATAAAGTTTATGTAACGAAAACCGTTTCTGAAACTAACAGACAATATAGTAAATACGACCAGTCTTTGGGTTTTGTTGTCTCATACCAATATTTCAAACATTTAAGAGGCTAAGTCAGTGTCCCACCCCATCCCCACCATGACATAAATATTATTACTATTGAAGGAGATCAGGAAACATACGAAGAAACTGCTTTTTCTTTTACCACTAGAACGTAGCCCATCTGGGGCTGTTGTTTACCCAGTATCTTTATGCCCTAGTAGAAAACTTTCACATGATAAATCACTGACAACAATCATAAACACACAGCTATTTCTAGGATCACCCAAACAGCAGAGATGGCCCTGTTGCACACATGTATTGTGTATGTATGGAGAGGAAAAGGGGAGTGACTTCTAAGAGAAGTACAATCATGTGGCGTTAGTGAGGGTGATTAAATCACTGATGGGCTGATACAGGGATGAGCAATTGGGTAAGAGTTTGAACCTAAGGAACCACAATGCTGGCAACTATAGCTAGAGCATCCATATCCCCTGAAGGACTGTGCAGATCTGGACAGAGTATTTATTCCCAGCAGTAGCATGCATGAAACTAGGAGCAGACCAATCATGGGGAATGCTTGTTGTCCTTCAAAACTCTAAAAAACAAGATCTCTGAAAGTAAGATAGCTCAGCAGTGCAAACCTGGGCTCTGTCCCCATGGCCCTGTGGAAAAAGAAAACCATCTCCTAAAAATCATCCTCTGACCTCTGCTGTGGAAGATCCCTTTACACTGTGTGAGGATGAGTTACTATGATTGGCTTAATAAAAAGTTAAACTGCCAAGAGCTAGAGAGGAGGTATATGCATGACTTCTGGAGAGAGATAGCTCTGGGAGGAGAATGTAGAGTCATCAGCCAGCCAGCCAGATGTTGAGGAAGCATAATAGACAGTACAGAATTAAGGTAACCGAGCCATGTAAAAGAATGTAGATTTTAAAATACGGGTTAATTTGAGAGATGAACCAGTTAGAAACAAGCCTAAGCTATCAACCGAGGTTCTCTAATTAATATGTCCCTGTGTCAGGAGTTGGGGACTGATAGTCCAGGAAAAAGCCCGATACAGACCTACACACACACACACACCTCACACTAAAGCAAAAAATCAAATATGTGTATTTTCTAAATCATCCCTCTCTCGTAATCATCTCCAAAGGACCCTATCACTACTTCAAATTCAAAATTTTTTCTTCATTTTAACCTGAGTTTATCCTTTCACCTGGGTCTTATTTTTCTAATTCTCCAGTCTTATTACCTGATAATAACCATTCATTTGTTTACTTAAGTGATTCTGGCCATCAGCTGTGAGGAAAGATAGATAAAGGTGAAGAAGCATACAGCGGAGAAAGGGAGCACAGTCCCAGCATTTGCTTCTCCATATCTATGAGCACATATTTTAGATAGATTGCTCTTTGGAGAAGTATTTGATTCTATTGCGTGCTAAAACTGCCACCTTTCCCATTTCCAGCGAGTTCCACCGCTTCACACGTGACTGTAAGCCTTTCCATGTATTTGCTCTCTCCGTTTTACCATCACTAGATTTGACTGTAGAAAGCAATGAAAGCTCTTGAGCCCGAAGAACCCATCTTGAACTTGTGTCTACTTTTCACACTTCTCTGTATTGTGTTAAACTGAATATGACATAGAAATTCCCTAAACAGCTGCAAAATTAATGAGGAATAAATCTCTTTAACAAATATTTCCATTAGAAACGTAACCTGGAAAACAGTTTAATAAATCCAGCACTTCCACTCTCTAAATAGCTTTTATGGATTTTCTTTTAATTTGTATTTTTATTTTTTAATTAATTCATTTATTTTAATATTCTCTGTGCTTGCCTGACAGGAGGGCTGGGAAAGGTGCAAAGTAGGAAGTGGGTGGAAATCTAAATCAGGGCTTCTAGGATTCCATCCTAACCTGTCATCATCGGGGACTGTTTGAGAACATAGTGTTAGTTCCATCTCAGAGCTGAAGACCTGGTAGATACAAGGTGGAACCTGTGTCTGCCACAGTGAAACACTTCCAGACTTATCTCCTTTGGTGATGCTGTGGCTTCAGTGACTTTACCTGAAACAACAGCCATGGGACTTGAGGAAATATGCTGGTTTCTCTCCTAGAAACAGTCACTGCATGGTTTTGGCCTATGGCATGATATTAAGAATATTTAAAATTTCTTCTTAAACTTCGTGTAGCTAAGGTTAAGATTCATGGCTTTCCTGCTAACTAAGAAGCACACCACCTTTAATTTATTCATTTAAGAAAAGCAGCAACCAGAATGCCTTGGGATATTAAGAGGTTTTGCATTTGGGAAAAACTATCTAGCTCAGTGATTTCAAGAAAGAGCTAATTGAAAAATTCTTTGTATACAAAATCCTTTTAAGTGTGGCTATTGTAGATGATTGTAAACAATTTCTAGCTTTCAGAAATATAGGGAAATAGACAAGGAGTACTACATACTTACAAACCACAGCTATATGTCACGAGCTCATTACCAGAATAAAATACCAGAAGCAGGCTAATTTTATAAAGAAAGAAGCCTATCTTGTTCAGAGTTTTAGATTTCACATAACACCGAGGTAGTTCTGTGCTGAGGGCAACCCCTGGTGTGTCATATCCTATCAAATAACAATAAGATTATACACAGAAGCAAGAAGAATATAGCTCAAGGCAGGAACCAGAGAGACAGAGGCAGGACTTGTTTCTCTTATCACAATTGTGTTGAGATAACTTGCGTCTCGGGAGAATTATCTTCTAATGTCTGTTCTGTCCCCAGTGACCAAAAACCTTCCAGCAGTTTCAATTATTAAATGCATCAGAGCATCTTCTAATACTGCCAACTTAGGGACCAATCCCCTCAACACAGGAACTCTTTGAAGACATCAAAACCAGGGGAAAAATAAAAATATTTAGAAAACAAACAAGCAGGTATTAAACAGAAAGTAAAACAGAACAAAAATGAAATTATTTTCTGAGATATATTAATTATAAACTGACAAAAATAGTCTTCCGGAAAGGAGCTAATTTCGAAAGAAGAAATGTAACAGTTTGGCAGACTACAGAAGTCTCTACAAAAGAGAACGAGACTATTATTTATAATTATGCCAGTGCCATTGAATTTTTATGCTGTACCAATTGGGACTCGGGACCGCCCCTCCACCTGGACAGGCAGAGGCAGCTGTGTCTGCACAGAGCAGCCATCAGCCTTCTAACCTCACTGTGAGGGATGGGCTTGCTGTGACTCATCTGAAGGGCTAAATCTGTTTCTGATGGCAGGGAGGAGACTAGAGGTTTCTTTTCCTTACCTTTCCCAAGTCTTAGTTCCTGGTTGAAAGAGATAATCTGAAAAACAGCGAGGGAGGAGAGATGGCAGAGCAGAGCTCAGAATTTGTTTTGAAGCTGTTGTGACCCTGAGCTGACAGAGATGGCTCTAAAGTCTTTGCAATGCTTAGTTCTAGTGAGTAGCTTGCCTCAGTGAGAGTGCTGAGGGCAGAGTGTGAGGTTACATGGAGGGAAACTTGAAAATGGTAGGTCATTTAATTGCTTAGGTTGATGACCTAACTGTGTTGTCAGCATTTGTGAGATGGTGAAGGGAGAATGACCCTGAGATAGTGTGTGGTCCACTGATAGAAACAAGTCAGCACTGAGGTATTGTAAGGAGGCCGGAGTGCTTGCCAAGGTGTATAATAATAATAATAATAATAATAATGATGATGATGATAATAATAATAATAATAATGCAAAGTTACTTAATGAAGGCTGATGATCCTGAAGTCCACATAAGGAAAAGGAAGTAACAGAGGAGGAAGGAAGGAAAGGAAAAGACCAGATAGCTCTGGTGACAAAGTAGACAATTGAATATTTTAATTACAAGTATTAAAGAGATATGAATTTTCTACCACAGTTGTACAAATTAGATTCTCAACTATGTGTTCATGTCCTTCCACTTCCTACCACCCAATTATCAGGTTAATATAGAGTTGATAGACTTTACCCTTTTCAAAAGAGCAGTCTCCAAGTGTATCTGTTAAGTCTTGCACATGGTTCCAGCGCGTCCCTCCGAATATCATTTGTTAAAATTTAGCTCCAAATGTGAAATATTAAAAGAGTAGAAACTTTCTTTGACTATAGAATTTAGAAGTAGGGCTTGGGAGATGATTAAGATTAGATAGGCCCCATATAAGCAAATTCTGCTAGGTTTATCCTTAGAGGTGACACCGGGAGATACACATACATTGCTGTCTTTCAGAAATTCAATGATGATCACTGCTTTGAATATCTTCCACCAAGAAGATCATCCCCAGATGTGGCCACTTACCCTTAGATTTCAGATATGGAATCACAATCAACTCTCTCATTAAAAAAAAATCTAAGATCACTTTGTTATGACAACATAAATAGAATAATCTCATCACCATGACATTTTTAATTGCTTCATTCATTGCCATATCTACCTCTAAAGCATGCAAAGACATTTCCAAACTCAGTTCAAATATACCTCTATTTGAGTATTTTCTATACCCTAGGACACTAGAACAAGTCAATTGGTCTTCTGTGAGATTAATACTATGACAGCATTCATATTAATATAGCACTGTTTCAGTCTATCTCCTTGCTTAAAATAAAAGATTCTTTGTGACAAAAATTGCATCTCGCTCTCTTTTCTCTTTTCCTGCACTGAGTCTATCAATGCCAGAACCTGAGTGGGTTCATGGATGCCAAGAGTCATGACAGAATCCTCATTGCGGCCTCATAAACTATAGTGATGCTTCCTGCGGCAATGACTCTCCTCGAGCTCTTCAGCGTTTTCTGCTTTTGGTATCAGTGTCCCTGCCTCATAGGTTAATACAGAGATTATTTACAAGCCACTCGATTGGCATAGACAATAACTGTTAGGTATATTGAATGAAACGAGGCAACAAAATATAATCTAAAACGTATGTTACTGTACTGTTCTGATTCCATTACATAATCAGTATTGACATGGTTTTGCACACCTGTAAAGGTGGCATTCCAGGCTGGAGTGGAGGTGAGGTAAGAGGATGGTGACTTCAGTCCTAGCCTTGTCTCAAATACAAAGCAAACAAAAAACAAAAAAGTAAAAACAAACAAACAAAAAAAAACAGACAAAGGGAACCATGGATGGGCACGCACTACATTTCTGACTTTTACCCCTTTCCCTTGTGGCTACATATGGAAGGAGATTTAGTCTTCCAAGTTAGTATAAATTTGGAGAACATGCCACTGTGGAAAGTCACTTTGAGGTAAGAAAATGAAGGTGCCCTGCATAAACTGTTTTCCAGCTTTACGATGGTGCAGAATGATCTACATTCAGCAGTCTCTGCCCTAAATATTTTGAATGCTAATCTGCTCCCAGGAGGTCACAGGAAGGCAGGCACTCTTCCTGGCTCCTCACAGCTGGTGATGAGTTTAAGACTGCAGTCAGCCATATGATCCCCAGGGGAAGTCACCCAAGCTCCACAGCTGCAGGGCTCATGGGGCACTGTGTTCTGGAAGTCAGCTTATCACATTCATCATTTATTTAGGTTCATTCACACATCTGTGCAGTGGTGAGCTTGCTGTAAGCCCACCATACTAAAGGGATCATCCCTGTTTTGGTGGCTGAAGATCAACAGATAGATATATAGAGTTCTCTGCCCTCACAACTGCTGCTTCCAAACAGAAAAGTTCCCCTTGCAGAAATGTTATAAATGTCCCTTGTGAAATATCCCTCTCTCCCACACACAGTGAAGAGAATGACTTATACCCAGGAGCCGGTGCTGAAATGTGCGCACACAAGCAAGCTTTCCCTAAATCCCTTAGTTACTCCCACGTATTTCCAAGTCATTTCCTCATTATTTAAGTCTTTTGAAATCCCAGACTCTGCTCCTTTGTTAAAATGTTGTATAAGTCCAATTCTCACCACCTCACTGAGCTTCCTTTCTTTTCTGTGTATCCCATGGGTATAATGTGTTTTTCAGTTGTCTTTTCTTCTGTTCACCTCTCTTCTACTGGTTTAATTCACAGGCCACTAGGCACTGAACCTAAGAAGGTACAAGAAAGCTTTTTCTCCCATTTCTGTAATTTCTGCTCGTGAATTTTTTTGAAATTACTTTTCTTTTGTAGCCATATTTTATTAATGTTCATTTTGCATCATTGAGGACTGCAGTCACGGTTTCATGCATAGCGGACATGTGCTCTATGCATTTCCATGTAGATTTTTCCCCACTATTGGAGACATCCATAAGAAAACATTGCATTTGTAATAAGCAAATTTCTTACATAATAATGCCCAGAGAATTGGGAAACATATAAATCTTTTGTTTGTTTGTTTGTTTTGTTTTCTGTGAAGATCCAGCCTGCCTCTATCTTAGGCATAAAAATCATCTTATAATTTTAAAAAAATGAGTTTCTTCCTTTTATGATTAAACGTGTTTCTGAAGAGTTGGTCTATGCTCTAGTTGTAACCTTATCTATCTACAAATGGTTCTGTACTGCCTGTTGCCAGAATGGCAATCAAGTCTCTGTTTTAAAATATTATTTATAACCTTTTGCTACCCGACGTTGTTTTTCAAAGGGTTGTTATGGCTATGTGGTTAAGACTACCTGTTGTTATAGTAGCCACTTTGTTTCAGAGGGTCCTTAGGCCTAACTTGTTATGCTATGTTCTACTCTTATAACTCCACCATATGGGAAACCCTTTCCGTGAACTTTTTTATAAAAACCTTGTTTTCTTTGCCTCCAATGTTGACCTCTTTCGAATGTTCCCTTAGGAAGAAGCAGCCCAGTTACATGAATTAAAAAAATAAATAAATAGATAAAACTTGCTTTAATTAATTTAGTCATGATGGTTTGGATCATTCCATCTTTGGGATTAACATTTAGTTCTAAGATTTAGGATTATTTATTTATTATTTTTTAGTGAGGGAGGGAGAGTGTGGGTGCCAGGGTCTCTGCAAAATGAGACAAAAGTCTTGTGATTAAGCAATTATGATGGGGAAGGGGCTGATGAATGCCATTTGGAATGAAAGCAAGGAAGCTGGTGCCTCTGCATACGTATCACATAGACGGATACAGAGGACCACCTCATCCACTGGCAGAATCTGAGTAAGACTGAGAGTAAGAGGAGCTGACACAAAGCTTATCAACTCATAAGCCAAAAATAGCTGGCTGTAACAAATCCTGCCAGGAAGCTGTGCAAATTACTATTGAACTCAATAAGAACCACAGTGCCCTTTAGCCCATCCAAAAGGAAATAAAAAAATGGGTAGATATAAGCAATTAGGTAAAATACTAGCACACAGGGGATTATTATATAAACATTAAAATAATGTCATGCAATTATTTATGAACCTAAAAGCAATGCTTATAAGAAAAATAAATAAAAAGTGAAGTCACTTTGTAAATTTATTTTTAAATGTCTCGCATTTAAACCTTTCCACAAAGGTTTAAATGGCCCACTAACAATTCTGATCTAATTATTGATTTATTTAGAGACATTGCTTCATGTAGGTCAGCCTGCCCTAAATTCGGTAGTGTGCACAGTTAAGGATGGACTAACACTAATGATGTTCCTGCCTCTCTTATTCTAAAAGACATGTCTTTAAATACTAGTATGTTTTTCATCTTATTTTTTTCCTTACAATTTTGTATACTAACATTAGTCATATAACTCTACTTGGATTCAATTACTCTAAACTTTCTTTACAGTGTATGTAATTCTTGAACATTTTTAAATACCAAATGAGAATGAGAACCTATCATCACAGCCAGTTTGAACATGCTTTATATTATAAGGTTTCAATATTTTAAAAATTACATTAAATGGCTGTTCTATCTTGGATAATTTAATGCTCTGTCATTATTAAAATATGAATATCATTATAGCTAGTATCTACCTCTTGCCATTGCCAAATAATTAATACTGTAAAATTTACTGACTAGAAATATATATGAGGGTGTAAATATCAATATATTACTAAGAAAAAGGTTAAAATATGAATATTGTAATAAATAAATGATCTTTGCTGCACCCATTTGCCATGTCCCTGTCTTTTCCGAATTATTTAATATGATATATTTATTCACTTGAAAATGAATCCATTTAAAATTTCCACATTAAAGCATATTTCAGGAAAAATGATGTCCATTTAAATAACCAGGCATTAAAATATTGTGTTATTACAACTCAGTACCTTCAAATTGAATTGGATGGAATCACTGCTTGCTACCCTCTGTTCTTGAATCAGAAAATAGCTGTCTTTTTACAGGGCGAGCAGCACTCCATAGGGCTTTATTTTGTACTTTATTCTGCTATGAATGCGAGTGTACAAATAATTTTTAAAATGAGCAAAACTTCACTTTTTCCTTGTATAGGAAGTCTCAGAAAGTGTCAGGATTCATGCATCCAGAGCCCCAGTCTGCTACCTGGAAACCCACTACATATGGACTCGGTGTATTTGGAAAAAAAATCAGAATATTGGTCTGGAGTAACGACTGCATCAGAATCCACAAATAAATAAAATGCTTTTGATTGGGATTTTAAATAAGACTTTATCTTATTTAAAGCTTTCTCCCAGCAGCCCACACTGTCCTGGAAGACACTATGTGGCTTAAATTGTCCTCAGTATTCCAATATATCTCCCATCTCAGCCTCTCCAGAGTTGGTATTATAGGTGTCACTTCTTGGTGGGACTTTTGATATTTTACTGAGTTACTTGTTTACTTCTGAGAGAAATCGACATCAAGGGAAATCGTAATCCATGGCCACTTGTGTCATTGCTGTGGACTGGAGATGAAAATAACCACCTCACAGGGAGCTTGTATTAGAACAATGAAAATGGGGGGAACAGAGGAAAAAGAGCCTGTGGCGGCAGGGCTTGTCTTCCAGTTGGCTCCATCCTGGTTCTACCCTTCTTCTTCCTTAGTTGCTACATCAGAGATCAATTATCTCTGGGAAACCTCGTCAAAGACACATGTAGCAGTGTCTTTTAATATACCCATTGGCATACGGCAATCCAATCAAGTCGACAGTCAGCATTTACCATCATATACACGAAGTAGAGCCCAACTTTGAATAGAATTCTCATATCAGACACCTGACGCATACAAATAAGGAGGAAATATATAAAGTATAAAGAACTATTTTGCATGAAAATGACAGATATACAGCTTTTTGCAAAAGGAAGAAAACATTTCAAGGGGCTAATCACGTGACTGTGCAGTCTAGAATAGGATGAAGGAAAACGGAAATTCAATTCAAATTTTTATGATTAGCTTCTGTGACTATGCAACTTCTTTGTTTGTATGTTATGTGCGAGTGCACTTGTAGTTTGTGTGTGTGTGTGTGTGTGTGTGTGCACGTGCATGCATGTGAAGCCATCCCCCTCGTATCCTTTAAGACAGCCTCTCATTAGCCTAGGGCTCCATGGCTGTCTTCACATCTCCAATGCCAGA
Organism: Microtus agrestis; assembly: GCA_902806775.1. Classification (NCBI taxonomy): domain Eukaryota; kingdom Metazoa; phylum Chordata; class Mammalia; order Rodentia; family Cricetidae; genus Microtus; species Microtus agrestis. The sequence goes on from CADCXT010001974.1 coordinate 1,344,872, forward strand.
ATTACAGATGAGTCCCATGACACATGACACCTATGCTTTTTAGGTGAGCTGCAGAGGTCAACTTCATTTTCATATTTTAATGTCAAGCATTTAAGGCTGGACTATCTCCCTAGCCCACTAGGAAGCTTTTAATTGTTCTATTTTTTAACCAATGGAAACATAAGAAATATTCCACTATAGATGGTCTCCAGTATTTCCCTACTAAAGGCAATCCTGGAGATGATGAGGAAAACCCATATTTTAACAACATTTATTTTTCTAAATTCCAATGCTAGCCTACCACATGTACTATTGTCTTATCATAGCCTTAACTATACTGTCTTCATTAAATTAATTATGGATTATCTACATGTAGAAAACACCCTCATAACTTTCTCCCAAATGTAGCATCTTTATGAATCAATTCAAAAGGAATAGTCTCATATTGGTCCTTGAATCTTGTTCATATTTAATATATTTGCATTGAAAACTGCATAGAAAAATATGTCCTAAAAATGTAAATACATAGTGCTATGAAAGTTAAAAGTATTTATTGCCTCTTTTTCTCCATTACTTAGGATGTTACTAGAAGGATATAGCTTAAACATGAAGCAATGTTAAATAATGTTGATATTATAGAGACAATTTAAACTGTATAATGTTAACTTTACATTTTTAATTTACGTTTTTATTATAACTGATGGTATATATGGTGTTTATGAGTGCTGTGTTCTATGTGTGGAGATCAGAGAATTGTTGGTGTTTGCACCTTTGTTTGGAAGAGAGTCAACTGGTCATTGGCTTCTGTCGCACATACTTTAACCATCGGATTATCCTACCAGCTCTAACATTCTAACAATAGACTATATTGTGTTGATATCATTTAGGAAAATAGAAAGTGAATTCAGTTGGAGCCTCCCAATGTTAAATTACAGAGTCCTTTTCAAAGACATCTAAAACGCATGAACAGACCTGAAAATTATGTGATCCATGTCATCTAAACCAAGTATAGAGGAAAAGATCAACACTCGCTGTTTATCTTTAGTTTGAAAGAATATTACTCGGAAATTATGGTGTAATTTGTACATCCTGGTTTCTTTCCAAGATGAGTTAGTACCTATGGTATATGAGCAGGTGTCTGATCTAAGAGTTTAAATTTGCAAAATTCATTCTCAGTCCTGATTGAAAAGGGGTTATAATTATGTTATAGTAGTATTCTTGTCTGTAGTTCATCAGCTGCAGTCTAAGAATACTAAACGGAAAAATCCATAAATAAATTCTTTGTGACTTGTAAAGAGTGTGTTATTGTGTATGCTCATTATCTGAGTGGCTGATTGCTCCAGTCAGGGCACAAGCTCTTCCTTGATCCAGTGTCTCCACACTTTATATGCTACTTTCCCATTAGGCACTTAGCAGCCCTTCTGAGGATCAGATTGAATGTCAAGCTTAAGTCCAAGCATGCTTATTTCACTTAATAATGACTTCAAGGCACAGACTAATGGCACCAGTAATTTGAATATGCCAAGAAGTCATCAAACTGCTTCTAACAAATAAAGTGCAAGTTCTCCACTAAATGAGGAAATATAAACATAATATATAAGGAGAGTTATGCAGCAGAAATCTACTCTAGAACTTCTGAAGAAAAGAAAATTAATGTGGTTTGCTAGCACACTCAGACTACAAACGTATCAGTCAGAGTGTCTAGTAAACTGTCCACCTCATTTTATTTTATCCCACCGGCTGTATAGCATCTCAAACCATCTAAAGAAGGGCGGGGAGAGAACAGTAAAACATTTGGAGAGAGACAGACCTTAATTGCAACAATGGATAGAATTTAAATTGCTGTATTTTACTATTAACTATTGTTATTGTCCTTGTAATTACAAAATTAAACTTTCTTCTAAATATGGATGCATAGGAAAAAATCACAGTGTATGTATAGGACTTTTTATTACCAATGGTTTCAGGTATGGGGTTTTGGAAGGCTCCCATGAGTTTGAAAGAAGAGTCTTACCCCAAAATCTGTTGTAAATATATAAGATTCTGATGTTTTCCATTCTAAATATTTTACCATTTCCTTTCAAATTAAAGTGGAGACATAAAGTAATTTATAATAACAGTTTCCCTATTTCAAAAATAGACCTTTCACATGTGTGTTTTTAGTAGTCTAAACTTTGAGCAATATAAATCTTCATTATGAAAATGATTCCTGATAGTTACCATTCAGCAGTTGACATGGGGAAATAACAACTTAAAGCTTCAGGAACGGCAAAGTTGAAATGATGGATTATTTATGTTAACGGCAATATTCTCTGGTCACTAATTATCATTTGATAACAAAAAAGTACCAGGATGCAGCCTGCAGCTTGTATTTATCCAGCTTGCTAGACAATTAGCATTAAGAAGAGCAACAGCAACGTGTCAGAAGAGAGCGTTCTAAGGTGACTAAAATTGCTAGAAAAATATCACAGATAGTCCTTTAGAGATTTCTCATAGACTTTTAATGTAAATTTTGATGGGCTATTACTTCTTATTAATGCTGGTTGAATACTTAGAGAAGACAACTGTGCACTGTACTTAGTGCTGGGCAAATTGCCTGGTTATACGTCATATATTACTGTTACTTTAATGAATAGTGTTATGGCAATTAGAAGACCGATGGCTTAGAAAATGTAAGTAGATGTATTCGGAGCTCCTTGAGCTAAGTGACATTGCCCAATATTATTCAGCATAGTATCAACGAAGATTTAAAAACAAAAATCACTGAAAATACAACGTGTGATTATTATATATGTAAAATAAAATGTTTTCGGCTGGGTAGTAATACCCAAAGCCTTTGGTGGCATTTCTCAGAGGGTGAAGGCAGAGGCAGGCAGATCTCTGGATTGGACGCCAATATGCCCTACGGAGCCTGTTTTATAACAGAGAAGGCTACAGAGAGAAACACACTACACACACACACACACACACACACACGAGAGAGAGAGAGAGAGTTAGAGAGAGAGAAAGAGAGGGGATTCAGCAAAAAATGGGATAAGGATAGAAGAGAGAGATAAATACCTGTAACTTCTTGAGATTGGTTTTTGGGAAGGTTTGAAAAATGTTAAAAATATGGAGGAGAAGGAAAGAAGAAGTTCTTCTACATAGATTGCAGAAATATAAAAGACTTTAGATTAGACTGTGTGACTATTAACCACAACTGCTTGCCCTTAGCCCAAAATGCCATGAACTCATTGCCTAGATAAAGATTTATATCAAAACTAATACCAAGCCATGTCTAGCATGACCAACTGCAGATTCACACTGGGGACATCTGTCTGATGAAAATCTATTCTCATGTATCTGATATAATGATTCTAAGAATAATCTGTACCACATGAATAAAAACAGAACACATGCTGTTAAGCAATCTTCTGTATAAAGGATGAGACTCAGGCCTAATAAAGACACATTCAGATGCAATTCCTTCGAGTCTTGTGTCTGTCATTCACCAATTCCTTATCCACCTATTCCTGAGACCCTGTGCCACGGGTCCCAGTGCCCTCAATGAGCTAATCATTCGCACTCCTCCTTCTTCTCCTTCTCCTTCTTCCTCTTCCTCTTCCTCCTCTCCTCTCCTCTCCTCCTCCTCCTTCTTCTTCTCTCACTCCTCAACCTCTTCCTCCTTCTTTTCTTCTTTTGCAAGTTGGATTTCTTGTTTTGTCTTAGATGGAAAAATTTCTACAACATACTCTGAATATGGTTTTCCATCTCCCATCTATTAATCCACTCTTCCCACAGATTTGCCTACAGGCTGTTCTGATGAAGGTATTTGCTCAAATGAGTTTTCCTTTTCTCATATGATGTCAATTTTAAATAGCAAGCCAGAACACTTGATATTTAAAATTACTGCCCTGATTTCTACACAATGCTAGGCTGAAATCTAGAATTCTGATCTTTAGTAATGCCTTTTCTATAGTGCCTTTTTAGGGTATTTTTATCATAGCAACACAAATGATGCTAAACAACCTCAAACCTCCACTTGCATTTTTGCACAATGATTTGCATACTTAATTCTTGTATTACCAGTGTCTCCTGTCCCACATACATATTTTAAGACCACAATCTCTCCTTTTGCTCAAAATACTTAACTCTGACTAAGTCATCATCTACACTTTCACTATTTCCCAAGACAAGGTAGTGCTTTTTCATGTTTTAAAAGGTAAAATTTAAAGTCAAACATACTTATGAATGGTGATTTAAGTCTCACTTCCAAGAACAAAGCCACCAACAAAACTGCTGTAGTTTTCCTAAGTACTTTACCAAATCCCTAGAATTCTGTGGGTTGTGGTTCATAGTCCACAGAACAGGGGATGTTATAGAATATGAAGGCATTGGATTACTGTCAGAAAATAGTATAAAAACTTAAAATTAGAGTTTGAATATATATATTATATATATATACTTGAATATATATATATGTGTGTGTGTGTGTGTTTTGAGTTTCTTAAAAATTTACTTATTTGAATTTTATGTGTATGATTGTTTTTGCCTGAAAGTATGACTATGTACTGTTCTTGGTGCCCGTGAAGGACAGAATAAAATATAAGATCCTCTGGAACTAGTTACAAATGGTTGTAAGTCTCCAAGTGGATGCTGGGAATCCAACAAGATCATCTGGTAGAGGATTATTGACAGGTGATCCAACTGTCCAGACCTTTTGATTTAATCCTATTTCTGTGATTTTATCACATAATGAATATGGCTGATTGAACCCTTGCCATTTATGTTTAGAAAAAGATAGGTATGGATCAGACAAGCAAGACGGATCAGGGATAAAGCCCTTGCCCTACAAACATGACAACCTGAGTTTGATTCCCAGAACACATGTCAGGAGAAATCTCACTCCAAAAGTTGTTCTCTCGCTATCACATCCAGCTCATGGCAACATGCTTCCCAGCTCGCAGGCACAGGAACTTTAAAAGAAAGTCTTTGATAGCAAAAGAGAAGGCCTCCTCTAAAATTTGAACTCACATCTTAGCTTTTTACCATCTAGAAATATGAGAAGAAATGATGTTTTCAAAATTCTTCTAGTCTGTAATTCTCCCACACTACATACACACACACACACACAAACACAGACACACATACACAATATGTATTATCACTGCATTATATATATATATATATATATATATATATATATATATATAGCAATACTATATAAACTGTGACTGTGTGCTCTTATCTTTCTTGACAACTTGAGTCTAGAATAACTCTGGTGATTGAGGCATGCTTCTGTGTGTATGTATTTGCAAAAAAAAAAAAAAAAGAAATTACAAAGTATTCATGTTATTTGCAATAGAGTATTATATAAAATGCATAATTAGATCAAAAGCTATGGTAATAAGGCACACAAGTCTAATTCAAATTCATAACCCATTTATTACAGTAGATTCAAAACTCTTAACCTAACAAAACTCGACAAATTACTACCTGACACTTTATAATGGACTAAATCATGATCTCTAGTGATTAAATAGTTTGCTGATCCTTAAACCCATATGCCAGTGACTTCTGATGTAAACTCATGGCCCTCTTTGAGTTTGTATAATAGCCAAAATTCTGCTTGAGTTCTGTGGAGATGTATGATCCCTCTACCATTGCTCTTCCCTATAAAATGCACAGTAGTACCCATGACACTGTTTTATGATTTACATTTTAATTTTCTGCAAATATCAAAAGTCTGTTTCTGTCAGTATGTTTGTTTCACTGATACATTTTTTCTTAATTTCACAAAAAGATTTTTAAATTTTTCTTTAGCATCAATACGAAATAGGGATTTTACTCACAAACTACTTACCTGAATAGGGGAAAGGAAGAGTATGTTAAATAAAATCATGAAACAACTCATACACCACGATAAAGATCAAAGTGGGAATCTATTCCTCATCTTCCTCACAAAGGGACTTAACACTGAGTAGCAACTGATCAACGAGTTTAAGTCATTAACTTCTTCAACCATGATAAGAAAGCAGCGTGTCATATGTGTCTGATGGTGAAATCAAAGAAGAACTAGGGCCATACAACTGACTGCAAAAGCTGGTAACCAATATTTTGATACTGATCACTGGCTGTACATTCTTTCTCTGCATAAGTTATTATTAAATCATGCTTAGCATATCACTATTTTATATCAACCTCAAGTGTACATATAACAGAAAACTGCATCAAAACCTGGCAATTAAAGCAAAATAAAAACATGGCCACTTATATTATTTGCAGCTTCTAGTGGTATTTTTTTAAAGCAGCAATCTTGTATTTGCTATTTCCGGTAGTTGAGAATAGAAAGTTGACAAAACTGCCTTTAGAAATTAGTGGGAATTAATTTGTGATTCACATTTGAAAAAAATGGTTAACATATTTGAAGCTCTGTTCAGATGTTAACCATTTCTTTCAAATGTGAATTACATCTGAGCAGGTGAAGTTCCTGCTCACTGGAGACCAGAGGAAGCACCAACAAGCCTGTGTTTCAGGGGTAGAACCCAGGAAATATATAGAAAGTTAACACAGTCATCTAGAAAGAGAATTACTTAAAGTCACAATGAAGCTTTGCAACATAAAACTGTAAAATGGCTTAAGCAGTGTGGTCAGTTCAAATGGCACTTGTTATCCTTCCTGCAATATCTCTTCATGGTTTTCCTCAACGCCGCTCTCTTCGGGAAGCCCTCTGTAGACTCACTGCAATTATCATCTTTGCCACGATCTCATCACATTCTTGCTCTGCTCTCCACACACCCACCAACTCCTAACCATTGCATCATTTACTAGTTGTTGATCTTCTTTACTATCTACCTTCTTTGTTGCTGGGCAAGCTTTATGACATCAGTGTTCCTCTCTCCATATACAACAGTGATTGGTATATAGAGGAGGCAGTGAGACAGAGCTGCTGAATGAGTGAAAGAAACATTGAACGACTCTCAGTAATCATAGCTCCTAGGGGTAGGAGCTCTGAATCTGTCAGTTATATTCTCTTGTAAGACTTTATCTCAACAACAGGCAGATGTTGTTGAGACAACAACAAGATGTCTCTATCAGCAAATCCCTCACACAAAATGTAATGTTTAATCTAGGTATAATCAACTGCCCATGTTGCATACTGCATACTTCATGTCATTTGTCACATCTCACAATATAAATATCTGACTAATATTTTCCAAAGCAAGAATGATCTCTGGTAATATTTTAAAGATGTGAGATCTTAAATAAATGTCTGGACTATTCATCTTGAAAATTGAAATGTCTGCTACAAAGGTTAATATGTCTTATGATAAACATAATTAGAGCTGAGAAGTGTACTGTCACACACAGGATAGTTGTTCTCTGCCATGCAAGTCCAGATATTAGAGCTTACAGTCAGTTTTGGCTTACTGTAATGGAGGGAATATTTGATTTTATTATTCTGACTGACTGATTCCCTGTCTGATTTCATCAGGCATTTGAATCTGTTCACAAAGGAATGAATGTTCTGGACAGAATAAGGTACAAATTAGTTAATCAGTCGCTGTGTATTTACTTCCCAAAAGATTAATAACTTAACACAATAAAAGCTGCTTTTCTCATATGATCTCCTGGGGCAAGGATTTGGAAGCAGCTACTTGAAGTTCTGCTTTGCAGATTCCATCTGAGGTTTCTTTAAGACCATCAGTTTGTACTGTCATCTACAGAGTTTCTGACCAGTCTAGAGCTCCTGATTTCAAGCTGGACGGCAGACATCCCTTTAGGTGAACATCTGTTTTTATCTATGTGCTCTTCTCCACGGGGCTGGTTAGATAGTCTCATGAAGGTGTTCTGGCATTGCAATAGGAACAGATCTAAGAGACAGGAGAAGCAGGAAGCCCCATACAGTTTTGCCTATTCTGAGAGTCATGAACCAATACTTCAGCCCCATTCTGTTTATTCAGAAGGAGTGCCACACTCAAACACAAAGAAATTAAGCAGTATTCATTGTGTGTGTGTGTGTGTGTGTGTGTGTGTGTGTTTGCTTATGTGTGTATGCATGGAGCCCAGAGGTCAACCTTAATTATGGTTCCTCCAGAGCTGTTCACCACGTTTTTTGAGATAAGGTCTCTCACTGACCTAGGACCCACCAAACAGACTAGCTTGGCTGGACTCACATGCCAGACATCTATTTGGTTCCCACCCCTAGCTCTGCACCTATAAGCATATGGTAGGTACTGTGCCTAGTGTGTCACTTGAGTATTGAGGACTTTTATTTTGTCCTCAAGCTTATGTGACAAGCACTTTAGCATTTGAGGCCTCGCCGGGTTCTAAACTCTAGCTGTGTGTAAATCCTGATATCGGTCACCTTAGTTTTCAGATCCATCAGATATGACTTTGTTTTGATCTGGACAGTACCAGATATCCAACATTTCTGACCTCTCTCCCCGTTATTTGTGTACCTTACTCTAAGTACATCTGAGACTCCCAGTAGTTAGAGTTTACAAGTTTTGAAAATTAAAAAATCGATGAGAAATGTGTGAAGACATTTTTCATCTCAGTTTGAGGAGAACCACTCTTACATTTTAGTTAAATGCAAACTTCAGTTATTTACTGCCTGTTTCTTATATAGTCAGTCTGGGGAGGCAGTGTGAGTTTGTACATACGTGTTGCTTGACAGAGAGACAGTTTCTTTGTTCTCGGGATGTGCAATTTAAGTATCAGTGTGAGGAAATTTCCGTTTAAATGTTCTAAGTAATATAATCCCCTGGACCACTTTGAGGCCTCTGCTTCAATTGTTTGTTTTCTTTCTTATGGCTACAGCCTTCGTCCTCAGCAGGCAGCCGTCCATGCCTTTGTTCTGCTCTCCCGCAAATTGAAAGAGTGCAGACTCTGAGGAAGTAGGGGAAGCCTGCCCAGAACGTTAAGACGGGAGCTTGCTGGGAAACCAGACATTCCCACCCCACTTCTGTTTAATTAAGTTCTTTACGTTTTAGAACATGAGCTGCTGAAACAAGTTAGTGTGCTGTGCTCGGAAATTTTAATGGCTGCTGTTCCACTGATTTTGATCAAGCTTTGGTGGTAGGGAGGAGCATAGACACACAGACATCCCTTTGCTAAAGGATTTCAGTTTTTGCCAACTCCTCTTCTGAGTGGATCTGACACAATCAAGGCTTGTGATCATCCAAACATTTTCTTTCATGCTGTCAGTGAACTTTTGTTCACTAACAAACTACTAACCCTTACTTTTGCCAAAATAGAGAACTTAACTTCCTCCATTTTCTGAGACTTCATCCATAATATCAAGTTTGTAAGTTTAAGAATTGTTTCCTATTAAGAACAGTGTCAGAAGTGTTAGCAGAGGGAGCGGAAGCTGCTAAAGACTTTCATTTATCTAAATGTCATGGTTTTTACAGGATTATGAAGACACATATTGAGGGTGTAAAAAGGCAATTTCCTTGAATTGTCATGACTTTTTAAAACATTTCTCATTTTTTTGTTTTCCTACATTTTCTTTGTTAATTTGGTTTGATATTATAATTTATGCAGGTATTAAGTTTAGAGCACAAAGCGAATAATTATTGTGACACTTTCATATTTGCTTTTACTTGATGTTTCACATATGCAAAAGTGCCCATAAGGAGCATGCTGCTGCTTTGACAATGCCCAGTCATGTAAATAACCTCACAGATCCATCTTGTAGAAGGCAGGTGGGCATCACACCTGCCATGCTAGCATGTGGAGCGTAGATGCAGGGGGAACGAGAACCCATATTCTTCAAAACAATACTGAGTTGAAGGCCAATTCTGGCTAAAGTCTTGTCTCACAACATCAAATCAACAAAAATTTTCAACCTTAAAATAAGCCTCAGATATATATCGGTGTGTGTGTGTGTGTGTGTGTGTGTGTGTAAAAGCACAAGGAGAAAACAACATTAACTCTAAAATGTGCTAAAATGTGTGACTTAACAACCTGGGTCTCAATCATGTGTGTTGTATGTGAGTTAAATATATGTGAGTTGAATATGTCTGTGTGTATGTTAGTATATATACGTATGTTTATTACATGCCTGTGTATCTGTGTGTAGACAAGGAGAACAGTGCCAACACTGAGCATGTGACATAGTGTTCTTAGAGACCTAGATGAATTAAGAAGAGCCTAGGAGATGAATCCAACTCAGCTCTGGGTATTTCTGTCCTGGCTTTTTCTGAGAGGAATAGATCTTGAGGACCCTGCATAATGAACAGATTAATTCACTGATAGAATCACAATGTTAATAAACTAGTCACTGGGGCTGCTTCTCAGCTGTGTCTGTACCTTGCTGTTAGTGCTCCTCTGTACCATGAGGTGATCAGCCCCAGCACAAGTCCAGAATCAATGTAGCTAACTAGTCCTCATAAAGAGAATCATTGAGCCAAAATATAACCTTATTCCTTCAGTTGTTTATATTAGTCATCCTGTCACTAGAACATTAAACGTGACTAATAGCATGTATAAATGGTACAGGAAATCTCCAAATGCCAGGAAATTAAATAAATAGTAATTTTTTTAAAAAAAGAAGGTTCTTTACTTCTAAGTATAAATCTATTTTTGAAAACTCTCAAGTTGAGAAAAAAAAAACTGCCAAAAAAGATAAAAGTAAGATAGAGATCAGAAACAACATCAGAAGAAAGACACTGAAACCAAGTAGGTAGGTAATATCTCACTAGAGGCTCATGATGCTTGTTGGGGACACAAAGGTTCTTACACCTACAGATTATTAGGTTAACTACGAATGTTTAACACACAGGGGTCTCTTCTCAATGGAGGAAATAAATACCTGTTTTCCTGTCCTGCAGGCAAGGAATGGATTCTGTTAAGGATCTGCTGACCTTTGTGCTATCTGCAGAAACAGACCTTTGCCATTGGGTTATCAAGGCAGATCTTGCCCAAATTTCCTAAAATGGTTACCCCAGACTGCTTCTTCCCTAGTCCCTTGCCAAACAAAGTCACATGTACTTTGTAGCCTGCTGACCTCTAGGCCATCAGAGAAAACTACAGTCTAGGTCTTTTAGCTACAGAACCGACCCTCATGGTCACATGTATTTTGGAAAAGAGTTTCTATATAGTCACACCTTAACCTTTATTGTGCACCCAGAATTGGATTGTTGTCTAGAAACCTTTTCCCAAATTGTGCTGTGTTTTAAACATGCAAACGATGAACTTCCTGGCTTTAGACTCCCGATAGTCTGCTCTAGGTTGAATGAAGTTCATCTGACAGGGTTTTCATTCTTGTCTCTTCGAGAGTACACTTCTCTGCCTGGATACCTGTAAGGGTCTCTCTCAAAAGTCAAGCATACAAAACTAAAATGTACCGAGAACTGAATTTGACACTTATGCAGAAATCAGCACTTTTATAATGGACATTTGCTCACATTTCACAGGGTTTTATAATATATGCATATTATATATGTATCACTGTAGCATTCGATGACAAGTGAGAACAGTCTCTTTTTTGCCCTCTTCACGAGAAAGTGGGACACCATTCTGTCTTAAGTAATTTTTAAATACAAATTTTTTTCATTTTCATTAACTCTTTTTTTTTTTTTGTTATCTGAGAGACGTTCTCATTATAACACAACCTGGTCTCAAACTTACTAGCTAGGTGGTACATGGTGGTCTCCAACTTATAATTCAGCCCAGGCTAGCCTGGAATTCAGCATTCTTAAGCCTTCTATTTTTGAGGAAAACACATGCTATTATATCTGACTTTTATTCGTGCAGCAGTCATGACTGGAAATAAAGGTAATGTGCCTAGAAAATATATTTTAAAGTAATTCTCCCTCATGAAATGGTATGCGATCATTTGCTAATGTCCTCATAGTCATTACCAAAACAAAGCAAACAAAACAACAGCAAAATACCCTTATAATAGATTTATGAAGAGATGAATGTGATGAAATACTACGGGAAGTAGAATTTCTATAAATTCAGGATCCAATTTGCTAATTATATAAATATTAAAAGACATATTCAAGTTGAACTATTTAAAATAGTGTAAGCTTTTGTTGGGCTGGAGAGATGGCTCAGAGGTTAAGAGCACTGCCTGCTCTTCCAAAGGTCCTGAGTTCAATTCCCAGCAACCACATGGTGGCTCACAACCATGTGTAATGGGGTCTGGTGCCCTCTTCTGGCCATACACACAGAATATTGCATACATAATAAATAAATAAATAAATAAATAAATAAATAAATAAATAAATAATAATAAAGATTTTGTTATGCTCTTTGACATATCCTGATGTTTGGAACTATAAACATGGATCTTATTTCTCATTTCTTGTCACATAATACAGCAATTGACAAGCCAGACAGGGCATTCAGTCTTATAAGTTGACCACATGGGATCATCCATACAACAAAAAAACCCTCACTAAATGACAGTTCTGTATGGGAACCACCTCTTATAGTTTACAGATTACATGAAGCTATCTTTAAAAGGAAAACTAAAATTTCAAAACTTATAACAGCAGTACAGCCGTATTGACTATTTGTTTTTATAGAAAACATACATTCTGATGATTTTCTAAATCCTCCAGAATACTGAACAGAATGGATAAAAATGAAAGTTGCTCAACAGAATCTGCCCGAAAGGCACAAGAGTTCTGGGTAGAGAGAGTGATTTTAGTCATTGGTCAGATGATGATGGCATGGTTTTCATTTCCATGCTGCAAAAACAGATGAGCTAGATTTGACTGCACTGGAAAACATGCCCTCCATTCACCTTAGAGCTGCAATAGAGCCCAGCAAAGGGTCAAACAGAAGCACAATCCACACAGAGCTGAAAACTGGTAACTAAGTGAAGTTCATTTTAGCACCAGTGCTAAGTGTCTAATCTGGATAATTGTAAAAGTGTGTTTTCTAAAGTTAAGAAGTAAGAAAAAATTCACAGAGATGTTCAGCTTGAATGTGTCTTTGTTACTAATGAAGCAGTAACTTGGCTAGGCTTTTATTAGGTCATAATCAATCAACTTCTAATCAATAAGATTCAGCCTCATCACAGAATCACTGCACTTACCCATGATGGTTAAGGCTGTAGCTTTTTTTAATTCTTCTTTCATCGACTCTATTACTTCTAAATTACCCCCATCCAGGTTGCATCGGTTTATGGTTCTATTTCCGGAACTGATCCAATAAAGCTTATTCTCCATATAGTCTATCGATAGACCTGTAATTAAATTAAACAACTTAAACATAATACCAGTCAGTCAAAATGCAATACTCACTTACCGTCTCCTGATTGGAGGGAAAAGTAGTTTGAAAGTTCACGTTTTGTTCTCGGAAAATAAGACTTGGTTAAGAGGAAGCTAGATATATGGTGCCTTCACTGGCGGGTATTAGCCTTTTATAGGCAGCTTTGCAGTAGCTACTGATGAAAGTCATTATGACATTGAACGGGATGTCAGCTCCATTTTACAGACAAGGACACTAATACCCAGGAAGCTACGCTATCTGTGCTCTCAGCACAGACATCTGCAATCGCTGATATGTTCCACATAATCACAGGTCACACTGAAAGGTCTGTGTACAACCATGCAGGCCACTGAGCCCACTGTGCCGCAACTTGTGGACATGTGTTCAGGGGTGGCAGCAGACCATTCCAGAGATCACCCCCGAGGATGAACAAACCATGTAGTTTTTCCAAAACAAACAAACAAGGGGATGCGGGATAGGAGAATGTAAAGAGATTGACAGGAGATCAAGTGTATTATGAGGGTGAGGTGTCTCTGGAGAGTGCTCGAATCTAGTGAGTCACAGGCCAGAGTGGACTAAGGTTTCAGTGCCATTCCGCCATTCCACACCAGAAACCAACCAGCTTTCCTGCATGAAGTTTCCCCTGTAGACTCTCTCGGCTTTTGGGAGAAACTCCGAAAGTTTACCCATAAAACCACAATGCTGAAAATAAGGTGTTATAGGAAAGTAGTTGTTAGACATTCTTTTTCCTAAGACGACAATCAGGTGATTAATTTTAATTACTAAGAAAATTAGTTAGAAAAATAACAACAACAAATAATAATAACAACAATACATGGTAGGTATAATATTTTAGCATGAAAGTCTTCACCATGCAGTTTAAGAAAGTCAGCATGACCCTTCTGCAGACTCTGTGCCACCTGGGTATACCGTTCCTGGTAGTAACCAGATAAGACAATATTTTCAGACCTGGCTCTTGCTTTGGCATCTGTCTAATGATGTTAAGGTAATACAAAGAATTAAATCACCATATCCAGTTATAGAGAGTCCTTTCTCTATGTGCAGTCTGTCTATGCTGACGAGGAATCCAAATTGCATCTGACAAGTCATGTCAAGGCCCCAGAGAGCTGCGTTTTTACATGGCTGTTTCTGTCCTCGAGGTCTGTCAGCTGAACTGAGGGCTGGCATTTTGCCCTTGGTTTGAAGGCGAGAACTGTTACAAGTCCACACAGGGAAGCCTCTGTTAGACTTCCTAAGATGTAGTGTCTGAAGGCAGTACATCATATTGTGACCTCTTTATCTATGGACTCAAGGGACACATTTCTTTCAGGGCAATGTGCCAGAAAAAGCTATATATGGGAAAGATAAAATTTTAACTGATCATATTTCTGTCTTGACTTTGGCTAGAAAAAAAAAAAAACGAAAGAGTCAGATTTGTGAGCCATCGCCGGTAGTCATAAAAGGATTGTATCCACACTATCAGTTTTAGTCTAGCATTGATAGACTAATCTATTATTTTCTTTCCCATGGAATATTGAAATCAATACTCTAGCCTTTCTTAGAGAATGTATTTGCTTAAGTTTCTTTAATCTCCTTTTAGGAGGAAAGGTGAGCTTTCGTATTATACATGCCTGACTCCAAATTAACTCTCAATGGCTGAACTTCTCGGCCACTGCATACTCTTCAGTCTCTGAAGTACATGTTATAAAATGTGGAATTCAGCAGAAAATTGAATGAGAGTTGGGCCACTGAATTCCAGTGTCTATTATTCAGTCACAGCTCTGGGCAGTATGTACACACAGAAAAGGGGCTCTGTCACAATCAGCTGATTGTGTGGTACCCTCAGAATATAATTTGTTAGCAGAAAATGGATTCCTTAATTAAATATATTATAAAAACTGTAAGCTGACTAAAAGGACTTCTTCCTGAAGTCAGGCATGCTCATAGATGAACAATTCAGTATTAATTACATATTTATTTATCTATCTTTGTGGTACTCCAGACTGAATCATAAATTCACTCTACCAATTGTCAACTAGTTTTGTTTTGGCAGGGTCTTGCTATATTTCCCAGAATTCCCTGAATCTTGAAACCTCCTGCCTAGGTCTCTTTAAATACTGAGATTAAATGTGGACTCAAGGGAGCTGGGGAGGTGGGGACATAGTTTAGCTAGTAAAGTATCTGTCAAGCAAGTATGAGGACTTCAGCATGACAAACAGAACCCAGATAAAGCAGGCAGATGTGTGATGATTTCTCATAATTCCAGTGATGTAAAACAGAGACAGGTGAATATATGGCCAGAACTACTCTTATTGGTGAGCTATGGGCAAGTGAGGGGTCCTATACCAATAAAACATGAGGTGTACACTTAAGGTGAACGTCTGGACTGAGACATGTGTGTACAAAAATACATATACACACACATTCACATATATATTCATACACACCTACAATAATAAAGTAAAAGTTTGGGCCAAAATGTCTAGTACGATGGAATTTTAAATATGCATTACTTGCATCTAAACAGCATGAGGAATAGAAGGGAAAGGAATGAGTCACTATGTTTACTTGTATGGCTTAGGTTTTCCCAAATCTCTTGGGGATTAAACAGTTCCAGAATAAAAGCTTTAAAATTCACAAAGTGTCTTTCATAATCCATGTACTTATTAGGTAAATGTCACCTAGACATTTAATTTCTTTCTTTTCTCTTGTTAAGAAGGTAAGTATATTAGTCAAATGTATGTTCATTGTTGAGTGTGTTCACTTTTTTTATTTGTTTGTGTGTTTGTTTTTTCCAAGTGTTTCTCTGTGTTGCTTTTGATGTTCTGAAACTTACTCTGAATACCAGGCTAGCCTCTAACTCACAGAGATCCTCTTGCCTCTACCTCCAAAGAGCTCAGATTAAAGGTGTACACCACCACTGCCTGATCATTTCCTTGTTTAAAAATAGAATTGAAATCCTCTCAGATTCTGTTATGAATTTAAGACAATGGGAAAAAAAAGGTCAAAGACAGAGTTCAGCTGGTAGAGGCTTATACGACTAGTGATCTAAGTTCGATGACTCACAAAAAGTAGGAGATGTTGGCTCTGTAAAATTTTTCTCTGACTTCCACCCTGGATCCATAGGATGTATACCGTGCACACTTATCATGCATGCATAAACAATGACTAATTAAATTTAAAATAAACTTGTAAAGTCTGTTTTACATATACTAATATATGTTCAAAAAGTCGTATTGATATGCATGCTTTTACGTAACGGGTTTTTCACTTGTGAAAAAAAAGACTGAATTATGTACTGATGTCCTAGAACCAATGAAAACTAAAGTGACAATTGTACTACTTATTGAAACAATTTCTGAATCATATCTTGCTGTTTTCTTATCTCAAAGATAAATTGATAAGGAGTGAAGTAATAGCCATTTAATGCAACCAAAAGTAGTTAGCAGTGTTAGAATGTAAAATCAGTTGCTATGAGAAAATAGGTCAAATGTGAGAATGTTGGCTAACCTTTCTTGGAATATACAGAGAAAAATACAATTATGCTACATCTTCACAGATATAATGCATCATACAGCTAGATTAAAATAGACACTCAAACAACTGTGATATTATATTTATGATTTTACTATAATGAAGTAAGCAAAAATCTTAAAAGACTTTCTTTAAAAATACCAATGTCAATATAATCTCCTTCTAGAAAACAGTCATCAAGATCATGAGGACTTGGTTATCAGAAAAGGAAACCTAGATTAAGCAACACAGAAAGAGTAAGTAAGAAAAAGTCATCACCAAAATTGAAAAACAGTATAAAACGTAAAATATAAACCCTTTTTTAACTTTCCCAGTAATATAAAAGCTGAATTGATATCTATGCTTAGATTCTCACATCACTTTATATATTGCAAGTAAACTCCTTCATGTATTATTTTGCCTAAACAATTTTATTTAGGAAGGCCATATTAATTTCCTGAAAGAACTTGATTTGCCAAACTAATGTAGTTGTTCACATAATAGATATGACATACATGTTGACAGAGAAAATGGCACAATACTTTTAATGTTTAACTTCACTTTCCTCTTATCATTAATAATGTGTTTTAAGTATGGTAGCAATTATAAATACTTAGTTCATTTTATGTATTTTATTTTTTAATGACACAAAATTAAATGAGTATATAAGGGATTACATTAAGTTTTTAGGTGTTAAAGGGGTATTTTTAATATTAAGGCTTTGGGAAGATGGAAATTACCTATCATTTTCCATCATATACCAAATTTCTCTTCAAAATAATCCCTCCTGATTCTGAGTTATCACTATCTATAAAACTATGCTAAAACCAATAACATTCAGATCTGACCAAAAAGTTCAAATTCATGTGCTTAATTATTAGTGCTGTATCTCTGACACCTGACATGGTGACACCGCGAAAGTAGAGGATTCCTAACTGCTCATCCATGCATCTTCATGGACTGCTTTGCCCTTCCTGAGAACACTTTAATGTTGACTTTAATAGACTGCACTGGTGAAATCCAAGCACCCTCTCTGCTGGAAGACACCGTTCTCTCTTAGGTGATGACAATATAAGGGGCGATTCTGCAATGGTCTTCTTAGATGGGCTTACTCCCCAGGGTCAGTTAGTAATAATATGACGATGTACTATGCTGGGGATATTGCTGAACTGGTGAAGTGTTAATCACACGAGAAAGGTCGGGGCCACCCCCAACACCCATTTAAAAAGTCAGGTGTTGTGGAGCAAAGTTGCAATATCATGAATATCATGGCTGGGAAAGAGAAGACAGGCATATTGCTGGGGATTGGGGCTCACTTGCTTGACAGTCAAGTGAGCTGCAGTTTCCAGTGAGAGAGCCTGTCTCAAAAAACATGGAGGTCAGTTCCCAAGGGACAATGTCCAGTTATAATACCCTCCACACTCACTCACACGCAGCTGCACAATAACATAAACACACACATGCACACATACACACACACACAGAGAGAGAGAGAGAGAGAGAGAGAGAGAGAGAGAGAGAGAGAGAGAGAGAGAGAGAGAGCACATGAATGATGGTGTCCCAGCTCTCAATAAAGTCCCTGTATTCACTATGAGCAAATTTCAAGCTTTCTTATATACATTTAAAGCTGAATCATTTTGAAAACTTGTAACCATCTCGCTAGCAATCACAACAACTGCTAATTTCAGATGAGTTAATTATTGTGAATAGATTGCCCTTATCAGGCAAGCTAGCAATTGGATTTGATTCTAGTTCTCAGGAGTATGAGTCAGAATTTTGTTCAAGGCCAGCCTGAACCCATGTCTCAAACACAACAAAAGAAAAACAGAGATTGGTCTTCATCATTTCAATTATAAAGCATAAACTTGAGAAGATTTTCTGTGAACAGTGGTAAAAGCCACACTTGCATCTGGAGAAAGCATTTGTAACCCACATAATGAACCACAGCAAGCACCAATAATAGAAGTATCAGATTAAACAGTTAATTTTAGTGCCAAGAAAACATGTTAAAAGTCAAACAGAAGACAATACACAGATGGCAAATAGACCCATGGAAAGATGTTCAATATCATAAGAAATTCAAATTCAGATTATAATTAGTGCTATTATGCATCTATCAGAACGGCTGAACTTAAAGTTGTTGAGGAAGCTGAGTGCTAATCTCTCACATACTACAGCTGGGCATGTGAAATGCTAGAGCTGCTATGGAAAACCACCAGAAGTAGCTGGATGGAGATAGAGACAGAGACCCATTGTGGAACACTGAATTAAGCTCCCAAGGTCCCAATGAGGAGCAGACGGAGGGAGAACATGAGCAAGGAAGTCAGGACCATGAGGGGTGCACCCACCCACTAAGACAGAGGGACTGATCTATTGGGAACTCACCAAGGCTAGCTGGACTGGAACTGAAAAAGCACAGGATAAAACCGGACTCTTTGAACAATGAGGACTGATGAGAAGCCAAAGACAATGGCACTGGGGTTTGATCCTACTTCATGTTCTGGCTTTGTGGGAGCCTAGCCAGTTTGGATGTTCACCTTCCTAGACCTAGATGGAGGGGGGAGGACTTGGACTTTCCACCTGACTGCTCTTCGGTCTGGAGAGGAAGGGGAAAAGGAGTGGGGGGAGGGGGAGTGGAGTGGGAGGAAGGGGAGGGAAATGGGAGGATGGGAGGAGGCAGAATTTTTTTTTCAAGAAAAAAAAAAAACAGAAGTAGCTTTCAAAAGCCAAATAGAGCCTTGAGTCAGTGCCTCAGTGGCAAAATCTCTGGCCCCACAAGCATGAGAACAGGAATTACAACTCCAGATATCAGTCAGGTGAAGCCAGGCAGAAATGACTAACATTTGTAATCCCAGCACTATCAACAAAAGACCTTGTCTTAGTAAATAACATGAGGAGTGATCTAAGAAGACAACCAGTGTCTACTTTAGACCGCCACTTTCACTCACATACACTTATACACACAACTGTGCACACACAAATAAAAACATACTACACAAGTTCACACATAAGAGAGAACAAATACATACAACCTAAGAATATTACTACTAAAGGACACAATAATCACATACCTGGATATTTAAGCGAGAAAAAGCAACAACACTTTACAAACAAAAACTTGTTCATGAATGTTTTCTAGTGACTTAATCATAAATCGTAGAGCTGAAGTCTTGCTGGAGTTATGGAATGATACACAGACAAAACAAAGAAAAAATTGTTATTACAAATGAAACAATGTCAGGGATTCCACAGAAAGTAGTCTGCAATGGAGATCCAGTCTCAGAAGGTTACATGACTACACTATAAAGCTTCATTTCTACATGGGGAAGCAGAGGTTCGATGGCAAGAGGGAAGTAGAGGTAATTATAAAATGATGAGGTGAAGAGCTGTTGTACTGGTCGATACAGCCATGTACACACAGGATAGCATTGGATAGACCTAAATGAACAAACACACAGAAAGACAAGCAGAATTAAGAAATCTTAGTAAGATAGGCATATTTTATTACAGTCACTATCTTGGTTGTGACTCTGCTCTGTTGATTCTGTGTAATTTTCTAACTCAGGAGATCTTGTCTTTTTTCTACTTTCTACTTCCCATGTAGATTAGATCTATGTAAGTTTCTCTTAATATCTGCATTGCTGTCCAAGCTCTCTGGGATTGTGGTTTGTAGGCTGGCTTTCTTTGCTTTATGTTTAAAAACCACCTATGAGTGAGTACATGTGATAACTGTCTTTTTGTGTTTGGGTTACCTCACTCAAAATAATGTTTTCTAGCTCCATCCATTTTTTCCTGCAAAATTCAAGCTGTTGTTATTTTTTTCTGCTGTGTAGTATGTGTGTACATCCATTATGTAAATGTACCACATTTTCCTTATCCATTCTTTCGTTGAAGGGCATTTAGGTTGAGTGTATAGTCATACCGTAATTCAGACTATGTTTAGGCAATCACATTGTTCAAATTTCTAGACTGTAACTTCTCTGATATTGATAAGAAATATAATCTACAGATAATTTCCTGTTCATCTGACTCTTAAAGTCTTTCGGCCTCTTCTGTAATTATTCTGGAGCATAGGTTCAGGAAATGTAGTGTGCATATTTCCTCTACAACTGGGCTCCACAACTCTGATTTGATTGGCTGTGCTTTTAGTAAGCTCTACAACTCTGCATTGATCTGTTTTGCTTTCTATAAACGCTACAACTCTGTGTTTAGTTGACTGTGGTTTCTACAGTAGTCTGTTGATTGCAAAGAGAAGTTGATTGAGGTATGAGAACAAAACTTATTTGTGGGCATAATGATATTCATAATGTAGAGGGAATGTGTTGGATTAGTAAAGAGGCAGTTTTAGATTCTCCTCCAGGATCCATGACCTCATTAGGTCAAGGTAGATAGTTTTCCAGTACAGTCATGTGTTTCCCTATTGTTGAGGGAGTCTTACATCTAGATAAAAAGCTGTTGGTTACCACGACAGTATATACACCATTTCTGCACCCTTATGGTGCCATGCTGGTCATTGTGGTTCACAGGCATCATAGCCGGATAGACTATTCTTTGTTTCCCTTGCTTAGAAGCCTGTATGTCACCTTCATGTTCCATGAAAACTAGTCCTCAAGACAGGAAGGCTTTTAAGTCAGACAAAACTCAGGTACACTGGCTTCTTTCTTCAAAATGTGTGGTGTCTTTAGCAACTGGGACTTACCTTCCACCTCTGGGTGGAGTAGCAGGTGCGGGGAACCAGGGACAACAGCAATAACCTATAATGTTTGGGGAGTTTCTTGGACACCCTGAAAAACTCTAAAGATGACTTTTTTGGCATGATTATTTTTCAGGTATTAGTGTTATGTATTTACATTTTATGTCTGCATTTACAATATTTCAAAGGTGGCAAATGTTTTGTTTATTTTTCTTTACTGAAAATAGACTCTTTCATGCAATATTTTTGTGAACTCACTTGAATTTAAAAGCATCTCATAAAATTTTCCATTTTTTGAAAAGCACATGATGAATTGAATAGAATGCTCCAATCTAACTTCTCCTGGACAAAGCCACTCTCCACTTGCCCTGTGATTTGCTCCGTGTTAAGTACTAAGCAATCCTGTGTGGAATTTCTGGGATGAGTCGACGTACTGATGGTTGCATATCTTACCAGGCGAAGAGTCAGACCCTATAGAGTCTTCCATCACCCTCCTATAGATCATTTTACTTTGGACAGTTTATTGCTGTACCTAGGCATATTTATTTTTTATGTCCAGGTGACTGACAAATGTTATGTGCCTTGTGGAAATAACAAACAAAAAATGGAAAGACAGAATCAATGACAAGGCTTTGGCATTTTGCTTCTGAGAACTGTTACAACTTAAAAGCATTTTAACAGTTTTATATTTGTCAAAGTAATATTTCATAGCTTAAGAAATTCAAAATGAAAAAAATTAAAGCACTGTTACATCATTCTTAATTTTGCAAACTGTAGTTCCTGGCAGCCTAATGAGCATTCCCCTCAATGGATCAGTCGTCCCCCTGTGGATGCTCATACAGAGGATGCAGCTCGAATCCATCCCATGCTCATTCCTCCTTTACCTCATGTTCTTCCCCTTTCAAAGAACAAGAAACTTCCCCTTTCTGTTACTTTTTTAAATCTCAAATCTAGCTATTCATTTTTAATTATAATTTTACATTACTTCTGTGTATGATTCATTACTTCTGTGTATGATTGTTTTGCTTACATGTATGTCTGTGTGTGCCTGCTGCCAGAAGAGGGTGCCAGATCTTCTGGAACTTCAATGGCTGACTATTGTGAGAGGCTACATGGGTGCTGCTCATCAAATGCAGGGCTTCTGCAGAAGTCAGTGCTCTTATCACTAAGCCATCTCTCCAGCCCCAAGTTTCTGTTTTTTTTTTTTTTTTTTTTTATACAACTGTAGTTTACAAAGCTAACACAGCAGTAAGAGGGCACCCTTCCTTTTATTTAAACTGAGTGACTAGTTTTACTAGTTTTCAATGATTTAATCACAGCCTTTTTGCTATTTAAAAAAAAAAAGCGTACCTGATCATAAAGGTTGATTTTTTTGATGTGTTCTTGGATTCTGTTTGCCAGTATTTTATGGGGAATTTTTGCATCCATGTTCATGAATGAGATTGGTCAGTAATTCTTTTTCTTTGTTGAGTCTTTTTGTGGTTTTGGTATCAAGGTAACTGTAGCCTCATAAAAAGTGTTTGGCAATGTCCAAACTAGTCCTTCTAAATGTGGTTGACAGTTGTATGATTGGGGTAGACTGAGGGGCCACTGGCAGTGGTATTGGTATTTATCTCTACTGCATGTACTGGCTTTTGGGGACCCGATTCTCTTTGAATGTATACCTTGTTCAGCCTAGATGTAGTAGGGAGGGCCTTGCACCTTCCACAAAACAAAGTGCCTGACCCTCTCTTAGGATTAGAGGGGGTGGGTGTGGGAGGGTGTGTGGAGGGAATGGGAGGATGGGAGAGAGTGGGAGTTTGGATTGGTATTTTTTAAAAATCTAATAAATAAAAAAAGCATAGATTTTACAATTAAGATCTTTTTGAAATTTCCAAACATCACCAATTTGGCTATAGCTATTTTCCCTATTTTATCCCTTCAGTTTTCCTTGTATCTACTGGGAATACATTAGTTTGATTTTATAACTTTATATTGTCTAGCACATAACACTACTGGATTATTTTAAGGGTTTTGGCTGACAGCCAATTATTTGTTATTTTCTGTTACTTTTCCTTAATAGAAAAATGACTTTCCTGAGTACTGGTATGGTTGTTTGACCTCAGCATCTGGATTCTAGAATACACCATATGACATGTTTCTTTATTTTTGTAAGGTAATATTTTATTTATGCTACAATTGAACAATGAGTAAATAAATAAAATAGTGTATAATAAGTGCAAATTATTAGTTTGTATATATCAATAATTATAATATTATATTGTCAAGTTATCTGGCTAATATTTCTATTTTTAATATTTTATATATTTAGCTTTATATATTAATTATATTTTGTACTAAATGTCATTGCTAAGAAATGAAATTTCAGAAATAACAGATCATAATATTGAGTAGAAAACAGTACTCATGTTTTTAATATTTTTAATTTAAAAATGATGTTCCCTTAATTCATTTTATGTGGTAAAATTCTCTTGGAAATCTTACCTACATGTATATTTTGAAATTAACACAAGACATGGGTTGCAATGATTAAATAATAAGAAATGGTTGGTAGAGTTCAAAAAGAGTTTTAGAGTTAAAAGAAAACTTTCATAAACTGGAAGATTATGAAAACAAATGACCTACATTTAAGATTATATTAAAAACAGAACAGATAACCAAGGAGTTAAAATATAGAATGTTCTGTACTCACTTCTAAGTGGATATTACACATAAAACAAAGAAAAATCTTATCGGCCTGCAGTCCACAGCCCCAGAGAAGACAAGAAACAAGAAGAACACTAAGGGATATATATGGATCCTCTCCAAGTGGAAGTAGACAATATCTCCTTAGTCGATTGGCAGAGAGGAGGAAGGGATGGAGGGTGATAGAAGAATGGAGAGGGGAGAAGGGGAGCAGGAAATAGAAGATGAGGGATCAGGAAGATCTAGTT
This sequence comes from Microtus agrestis, assembly GCA_902806775.1. Taxonomy (NCBI): domain Eukaryota; kingdom Metazoa; phylum Chordata; class Mammalia; order Rodentia; family Cricetidae; genus Microtus; species Microtus agrestis. Next base: position 1,369,202 of record CADCXT010001974.1, read on the forward strand.
GGGTAAAGAACAGAGAGGGAGAACAAGGAAAGAGATACCTTGAAAAGGGGAGCCATTGTGGAGTTAGTTAAAAACCAGGTGCTAGGGAAGCTACCAGGAATCTATAAGGAAGACCCCAGCTAAGAATCTAAGCAATAATGGAGAGGGTGCCTAAACTGCCCTTCCCCTATAATCAGATTGATGACTACATTAATTGCCATCATAAAACCTTCATCCAGTATCTGATAGAAGCAGATTCAGAGATTCACAGTTAAGCACTGGTCTGAATTCCTGGAGTCCTTTCATAGAGAGAGAGCAACGATATTATGAGCAAGGGTGTCATGACCATGATGGGAATACCCACAGAAACAACTGACTGGAGCTTGTCAGTGACCCCAATCTGACAGCTGGAGAACCAACATAAAACTGAACCAGGCCCTCTGAATGTGGGTGACAGTTGTGTGGCATGGGCAGTTTGTGGGGCCACTAGCAGTGTATTTATATATCTCTAGTTCATGGTGTGGTTCATTCCCTATGGAGGGATACCTTGCTCAACCTAGATACAGAGGGGAGGACCTTGGTCCTGCCTCAAGTGATTTTGTTGTCTACCCATGGGAGGCCTCACACTCTCTGAGGAGAGGATGAGGGTGTGGTGGGGAGAAGGTGGGAGGATGGAAAGGAGCGGGAATTGGGATTAGTTTGTAAAATAAGATTGCTTTAAAAAATAACAATAAAAAAGAATAATACACGAAGGATAAGGCTGACTGACCAAGCAAGTTGCTTCGCTCATGTAAACTGCTCTAAGTACTTAATTCATTCAAGACTGAGTAATAATTCAATTAAATAACTTCATTCAATACTTAATTTTAAATTCAGCAATAGATAACAATAGGATGGTTGGTTTATATTTAAAAGAAATACATTTATTTGGTTCAACCTGTGGTAGGTTGTTATTACTCCATCTGCAATGGCACATGCAAATAAAATATGAGTTGGGTATTTTGAAGTGATTATGAATTTTTATGTGATTTATGTCACACATTTAAATTGACCAGCAATCAAGCAAAGAATCTTTAAATTACAATAACAACAAAAGTCTAAATTCTGGAGAGTCCAGGGTGACATTTTCATACAATTTAAAACTAGAATTTAAGGATTTAGAAATAATGAACTCTGATTCACCGTATGTAGAGGGGAGAGGATTCTGGCAGAGTCCTGCAAGCTCCAAAAGCACTCTGCTATGCTCTAATTGGATGTGTTTCGCATGGGTAGCAGGCTCTGGAAATTTCTTCCTGACCATGCTTGAAGGAAATTTGTGCTTTTCTTTTTTCTTCTTTTTTCTTTCCTTGCTTTTTTATTGAAGTGAGATAAATGAAACCCAGTGAAATGAAACTCACTGAAACCTGCCTCTCTGGTCACAGCACCATGGTGAAGGATGAACATGTTTCAAACACTAGCTTCTTTTAAGGAAGCCACAGTTTGTGAATGAATGAGATGAGCAACCAGCCCTCTAGAGAATGGCTGCTGTGTGTAATTAACATAAAATCTCTGTAAGTAGCCTGAGAATTTGCAATGCTTAGATAGAAGTCACCGTAGCTATTTTTAATTGCAAAGTGTAGCGGAGATCCTAGACTGTGTTGAACACAAAGGCATAGCTTTGTGCTTGGAAGGAAGTGCAAAAACGTTTGTCAGAGCCCATGCTTCTGTACAGATACTTGATCTGCATTTCATATCCCACAATATTAAATAAAACATGGCAGAAATATACAGGAGATGAAAGTCACCAAGTGGAGACTTTTCCTCTCCTGCTCACCTTGTTCTCTCTGTGACTATTGTCTGAGGAAAGTAGAAGGAAGGTAGAGAAGCCACAATATACTCACTCAGAAAGATTGATCATTAAATAATAGCTCTAATTGCTTATAATGAGTAAGTAAAACTATGAGTAAATAATGCAGTAATAAATGTCCTTATGTTGTACTTTGTGGTATAAATATCATATGCATCAGCAAAAAAAATGCTTTGTATTTATTTTTACAACAATGCATGCATTCACAAGACCATGGAATTCCAATTTAGAAAATGTCTCCAGGGACCAGTTCTGAAAGCACTTTCCAAGTGAAATACCACAGCATGGATTCTTTGAGAATATGTCCTCATACAGCTTAACTGTCACTTTATAATAAAGAGATGTTTTTATGTAAAACTACAAAACAATTTTGTCAAGTTATTTGTTACATGAATTTAAAATTTTCATAAATATAAAAAGCAATTATACTGATGATTTTTAAAAATAAAAAGGGTATCATTCTTAAATTTGTTATTATTTTGTCTTGGTTAGTAAATGTTGTAAATTATTAGACGATTCTAAGAAACGGTTCAAGAAATCATAGTTAAAATATTATGACACAAGAAAATCAGATAACAAGTACCATGCTTTGAATTTATTTTAAGCACCCAAAAGACTGTTAAAAAAGATAAAAATATTAACACTAATAGGATTGCCATAAATGAGGGATTATTGTAATACAATCTATTTCTTTTCTTTTTTTCCTGTGCTATGAGGCTTTGTCAATTAAGGAGATAACTAGATCAAAGCAGTCCCAGCCTATTGTTTCATTGTGTGAGATATCTCTTGCTGAGGTTTTAATCAAAGTCAAATGTGTGATAGTGCACCAATGGATGGGGAGGAATAAGCAAGAAACAAGCCTACAGAATGTTTAGAAGCCAAGTAATTCCACTTTTTCCTTCCAAACTAATCATGCATTTGTTATTTATAAATTTTCATATCATTCTTCAGGAAAATGCCTGCTTGGCACAAAACTACTAGACTTTCTTGTTTCTTGCTCGGGGATAAACTGAACACTTATTTATTTATTTTTTTTTATGAACACTTATTTATTGAAGATTCCCTCACGTGCCAACAATGGAGCTGAGCCCATGACATGATGACAAACCAAACATGCTGATCTAAAGCTTCAGCTCCAGGAGCCAGGGAACAAGAGTCCAAAAAAGACAAAATCACTAACAGAGTCTACATGAAGAGGTTTCAGTCCAGTCAGGAAGATCAAAGGAGCCTTATGGAAGAGTCACACTTGGTGTATTAGAAAAGAAAAAAGTAATAAAGAGGATGGAGAAAATCTGTTACAGGCAGCCTAAGTATTACCAGTCTGGCTGGCAAGGAGCACCAAAGAAGGGGATTCCACAATGGTCCCACTTGATTTTAGTTGTAGATTACAAACTATGAAGAAATAGTTTATAGCCCAATAACTGTGACACTGTGGGAGCTAAAGTTTGTCTTCCTTTTTTATAAACTCCTCCACATAGGCATATACAATGTGTGGATTTCTCTTATCTCCTCACTATAATTTTCATTCGAAAATAAATATTACCAAGTCAGTGCTCTGAAGTCTTCTTGATGCCATCCATGGTGCCTATTGAACATTGTATACAAAAGTGTATACTAAAGACACATGATTTGAAAGTGAAGCTGTTAGCCTTTCTATCTTCGTTCCTTCATCTCTTCCTTTGTTCTTCGGTTCCTTCCCCAACTTCCTCTCTCTTTTATTTTTGTTTTCAAAATTTAGATATGTACATATTTTTGTGACTACTAGTTACAAACACTCTTTCAACCTCATTCTTTTCCTTTTGTTTAGCTAAAATGAATTCATTTTGATGCTTTACATAACATTCAGCATTAAAGTTACCACATGGTAAATTCAATACAATAAATCTAAAATAATTTATCACCTCTGGTGTGGGAGGTCCTTCTTCCTATGTGTTGCTTTTATTGGTTAATAAATAAAGAACTGACTTGGCCTATAGCATGGGAGGAGGAAGGTGGAGATAGAGAGACACCATGGAGCTACCAGAGTCAAACATGCTGGAAATTTGCTGATAGGCTACTGTCACATGGCGATATACAGATTAATAGAAATGAGTTAAATTAATATGTAAGAGTTGGCCAATAAGAAACTAGTGCTAATGGGACAAGCAGTGATTTAATTAAGATAGCTTCTGTGTGTTTATTTAGGGTCTAAGATAGCCAGGAGGACGGGAATGAAACAAGTGGTTCTCTCTCCCTGTAACAGTCTTCTATTCAGAAATTATGGATGCTAAATGCATTACTGTCCACCTAACACATCTGGCCCATGCTACTCCTCTATAAACTGATGTAAAACTTTATGGACATCAGTGTTTAGACTATTACACAGCATTAGCTACATTTGCAAAAACAAAGTATGCAAACATGTGTGATGTAAGGACAAGTACATGAAGAGGTAATATACAGTGTGTTTTTAGAACTTGTAACTATATTAAATATGAACCTGGGCACTGCTGTGAATAAATTTTGTGCATAGGATTACTGTCTTTAATCAATGAGCCTTAAGTAAAGAACAGAAAAGAAAAAGAAAGAAAAGAAAAGAAAAGAAAAAAATTCCTCAAACCTTGGGCTAATCTAAAAAACTACATTGAGCAGAATTGTGGTGTTTGTAGGAAGATATGTGGGCTTAATATGCACTTCCAGTTTTTGCCTAAACATTTCTTAATTGTCCTTCTGAACCACTCACTAAATAATGTTAACCATTTTTTTCTTTCCAATCAGGTCCCATGAAATATCCTGGCAATCAACCAAAGAGTCTCTGTCTCTATCTCTCTGTCTACACACAAGTGCACATACATATATACAGACACTCATGAGCTCCGCATGCACAAATAACAAAAATACAGGCATTATTTCTCTGTTAAAACTCTGGAACTATGAATCCAGTGATATGATATAGGTTGAAAAATAACATAACAGTGTATATATTTCTTTAACAGGGATACATGCTAGGTACAGCTAAGTAGCAGACCTCATGCCTAACCTGTGTGTCTCTAGATTTAATTCCCATAACTATAAAACTAATATAAAAGCATTTTAGAGCCTTTTAAAAAATTTGTAGCTAATAATATTGCTCACCTGAGAAACTTCCTAAAGATACAAAAACTCTTCACTAGAAAGCATCAAATGGTTGCAAAATGCCTCTCCTAAAATCACTGAGCAGAAATTATATTAATGGTCCACATCCTAGCCAACTAGTTTTCTAAATTTTAGTTATCATTTCGACTTTACTATCTCTCCCCTGATGCAATACTAACACTTAGATAAATTCTATTTTTCTCTGCCACTAAAAACAAAAAACCTCTGGTGCTTTAAAAAGCAGGGTAGTTCTGGTCACATTTGAAGGAGTTGGCATTCTATGGTGTGAACAACACATCCAAGCTCATCATGCAGATTTGAATACTAAGAAGGTTTTATCAGGCTTGATTTGTATCCCGCTGATTTTAGCAATGAACAGACTACATATATTTATTAATATTGTTTTGTTAGAGAATTATGCCATTTCCAACAGTTGTATACTATAAAAAGCAATGATTTAATGTCTCAAGGCAAGTGTAAAAATATCCTGGGGCACTAAGGAAATATGGAACATATTACTGAAACATGAGATGCTGCTCAGGGAACCTGTAACTCCATGTGATCACAGATTAGGTACCAAGATCGACATTTTATAAAAACTGGAACAATTTCCTGAAAAGGTAAGAGATTTATTGGAGTCATACCGATTGTCCATAATTGTCAAAGTAGAATAATAAACATAGATTTGTTTGGTTTCCTAAAAATCATATCAAATACTGTACTCCTCAAATGCTGCATCAGGAATGCTTTATGTAAAGGTGAAAGCTTTTGAAATATTGAAGGACTCAGGGTATTCGGTTTGCTTCGATAGTTATAGATGGAAAAAGTTGGTGACTTACTAGCCCAGACATGGTTATCAGCTAAAGAAAGCTTCAAACAGAGGAGGACAACACCTTCACATTTTATAAAAGTGTTGCGTAGAAGTTTTATTTTAAAGTAATTGTCAGAGACAATGAAAATTGAAAAGGAGCAGGTATTCAGTGTGTATCTCTGCAGTAAAAGTAGCTAGCATTCAGTGCACAGCATCTCAGGAAGCAAAGGCTAAGTGCAAATAGAAACACTCCCCCTCTTTACTGGCCCTCTCTCAATCACTCTTCCTCATTCAACTTCCCCCAACTGCCCTTCTTCTCTCACCCTCCCCCATTCACCCTTCCAAATAAATGGCCTTTATAACTTGCAAGCTTTTGTGGAATTTTTACATCAATAGTTTAATAGGGGTCTGGCTATTTAGTGTTAAAGGAGACAGTGTCTTCAATCCCGAAACAAGCATATACATTATTATTTTGGTGTAACCCATGATTCCAAAATTTCAGTATAAATAATAGATTCTCATCAGAGCTGTCAACCCTGGACATTCTGGGCAGCCTCTGGCAAGATGCAACTGAATCTCATCCATCTAAAAGGAGTTCTGTGTGTGGAGCTGGACCTTGTAAAGCCATTTCCTCTGCTCTGTCTTCTTCGCAGAAGGATTTGCATTTCAGTCTGTCCAGATTTCCAGCACTAGCCTAGATTTCAACAATGTGCAAATGTCAAAAAAAAAAAAGAGTACAAAAGAGGGAGCTAGCAACTGTATTGTTTACACCAAAAGGTTTGGTTTAGGCTACACGAAAGGCTTTATTTCAAACCTTTGCATACTGCACCTATTTTAAATTATTACTATCGAGTATAAGCTACATCAAGTCAGTATATTTTCATATTCACAAAAATAAAGAAGCTATTGATGAAAAACTTTAGTTTATATTACTTATTTTCTCAACTTAAAAATATTCTCTCTACAATTCAAGTTCAAACTATCTTTTTCTATTGTATATTTTACATTTTCAAATTTAATATAAAAGCCAAGTTATTATGTCTTTTTGAAAACAGACTATAAAATTACAAATAAATGTTATAATTCTTGACTCACAAGGATATAAAAAATGTGAGAAAAGAAATATAGAGGTAAAAAATATTAGTATAGATAGATACCTGTTAAATAGTCTCTATTAGGGTAATTTTTTTTAAATTCAAAGATGTTTTATAGGAGCAGCTCAAGAATGTCAGCACTGTTATGTTTTTAACAAAACAGATGTTTAAAATGTATTTTTTTCAAATTAAAAGGACTTGTTTTTCTGTTTCAATGACAATTATCTTTCCTCCTTGCCTCTGAAGTAGTTCAGAGAAAATATGATGAATAAACATACCAATTATTTTTAGTAAAAATCATCTGAGAAACTCTGATTTTTTTTAAATGGCCTCCTGACCTATGTTCTCCTGTGTGCAGCAAGCCTTCCATACACAGTGCTTGATGATATTTATACTTCATGGATCAAGGCAGGATGGATCTGGTCACTTACAAGGTAGAAACTTGGCTACACAGAACCTACATAAAGAAACTCTGAGGTAATAGTTTTCTTCCATCTCATATATCCCAGTAAGTATCAAGATTAGATATTTCTTTGGATTTCACGATTACCTGAAGACCCACATGTGTTTGTGAACAGGACCAAATTTTAGAATTTTCTCTTGCTAATTAACTCTTCTGCTAAATAGAACTCTAGACCTACCAAAAGGGCTCCTGAGCATTCAGTAGGTTTCTTTCTACATCTCTCTTCTCTTCCATTGATCTACATGTTGGTGTTTGTATCAGCACTCTGCAGTTTTGTTATTGTACCTCTGTGCTGTAGTTATTATTCCTCTGTGCTGTAGTTTGAGTTTGGGCATAGTGATATGTCTAGCTCTGCCCATCCTGCTAGACTTGCTTTGGCTATTTTGGGTTTTGCATGCTTCTGTGCAAATTCTCAGATTAACATTTTTAGTCCCATAAAGAATGAAACTGGAATTTTGGTGAGTATTATATTAAACTTGTAGGTCACTTTTGGGATAAATTTATGTTTATATTATTGGTCACTCCATAAATGTGGAAAGTCTACCCATCTTTCTGTTGCTGTCAGTTCTTTTCTTCAGTGTCGTAATGCTGAGTCCTCTCATAGCTTGTGTTAAATTGGCCTCCTACATGCTAAGCAAGAATTTTCTACTAAGCTACTGACTGTTGTATGTAGATTGTTGTATCTTTCTATTTTTTTAAAGTTATATTACAAGTCTTAGGAGTTAATTTTGGTGGAGTCATAAGGACATTTCTTGTGTTGACGTATAACTCACCTACTGCTTACGCTGGGAAGTAAATACCCTTTTTAACAAGTGTTGCCACTAGACAATCATATACAAAAGACTGGTAGCACACCCATATCTCTAACCTGTACAAAGTGAACTCAAATTACATCAGAGACATTAATGTAATATCTGGAATTCTTAAACTTTTAGAAGAAAATATAAAGAAAACATCAAATGTAGGTCTGGACTAGGACCTTCTGAAAGGGAAATACATTTGTTAATTGACAAATAGGATTGATGATATTGAAAAGCCTTTGCAGAGCAAAAGGAAACAGTTGTCAGAGTGAAGAGACAGCTGAATATTGAGAGAAAACATATGCCAATTACACATTGGACACAGGGTTACTATGTAGACTATGTAAGCAAAGTCAAACATTAAACATAAAAACAAAGCCAAAATATCTAGTCAATACATAACCTAATAAATTCAGTTGGTAGTTCTCAGGAACTACCAACAAACAGTTGGAAAAAATGTTTACCACCCTGAACCAAGAGAGAAATGTACATTAAAATCCCTTTAGGAGCAGAGCTCAGTCAGTAAAGCATTTGCCACATAAACATTAAGACCTGACTTCAATACCCAGCCCCACATAAAAAGGCAGGTGTAGTGGTGTTCACATACAATCTGAGAGCTAAGGAAGAGACAGGAGGAGCCTAGGGGCTCCTTGACCGTTCAGCCTGGTATCCACAGAAGCCTCGAGTCCTAGTCTCAGACACAAAGTGTACAGTTTCTAAAAAGAAAAAGATAGGGTTGACCTCTGACCTCCACATTTACATGCACACGTGGGATCACACATATACATACACTCTCATATGAACATACATATATATGTCCACAGACAAAATAAATAATATTCAAATTTAAAAAAAAAAACAAACCAAGAGCATTAATGTATGACTCAACTGCGTCTGTCCTGGGCATATAACTGGAGGACATTAAGTCAGAAAAGCACAGCAATACCTGAATTTCTGTAGCTATAGACAGACTACACTACTCACAATAGCCAAGACAAGAAACTAGGTTAGAGGTTCATCAACAGATGGACTGATAGAAAAATGTGATACATAAATACAACAGAATTTGATTCGGTCTTTAAGGCTTTATGCAGAATATAATCATGACTTCTGCAGGGAGAAAGAAAGGTGAAACCCAAGGTCATTATACATAGTAAAACAGGCCAGATTGACAGAGACAATTATGTTTTCTTCTATACATGGAATCTGTATTTAAATATCATTATGTGGGAATGACATGAAGGTAGAAAGGGATCTATGAAAAAGAAGGAATTGGTCTAAAAGGAGGTATTCCATTTAGGTTTGGTCAACTTGACACAAGCTAGAGGCATTTGAGAAGAGAGAACCTTGATTGAGAAAACATCCCCACTAGTTTGGCCTATTTGTAATCCAATAGTATGTTTTCTTACCTAGTAATTGATATGGGAGGACACGGCCCATTGTGGGTGGTGTCACTCCTGAGCAGGTGATCCTGGGGTACATAAGAAAGTAAGCTGAGCAAGCTTTATAGAACAAACCAAGACAGAGCAGGTGCCCATGGCCACTACATCAGTTCCTACCTCTGGGTTTCTTTCTTCATTTTCTGCTCTGACTTCCTTTGGTGAAGAGGAAAGAAAATAATTGTTTCCTCTGCAAGTTGCTTATGGTTCAGTTTTCAAATGCAGTATTAGACCCCCTAACTAGGATAAAAGGGGAAGGATACTCTAACAGAATCCATGGAAACAGGAGGAAAGTGGCAGAGTTGAAAAGGGAGGAGAACAAGTGGAAGCAAGCAAATGTCATAATATGCACATATGGAGCTGTCACACAGATGCTCAGGCAGTCTGTGTGCTAAGGAAGTTTAATAGCAAGCCCTTCCCCACAGAAAAGGAATCTCATATACCAATTCTATGGTACCAAGAAATTCGATCCAATTTATATTACTCTTCTATAATTGTTTAGTGTTGAGTTCAAAATCATACACATGTATCTCATTAAACCTGTCACTATTAATGATATAAAAAAAAATACTTACCAACTGGTTCCTTTTGGTTCTGAAAGAGAATCTTGATATTACTCCCATCCATATTTGCCATGTTTATTGTATTTCCATCTGTCCAGTATAGTTTCCTTAATTCAAAAGATATGGATTAAATATTACATGCAGATCCATTTATTGAAAAGAAACATAAGGCAAAGACTAAAGTAAGAAAACATATTCTAGGCACAAGACTAATTCTTGTTCCATAATGTCTAAATGTGTTGGGTCCCTGCACATTTTCCTAGGGGGAAAGCATCTCTTTTGTTTTTTCCTCTCTTTGAAAAAATTTTATCCTTTCTCATTTCCTTATACTTCCAAATCTGATGCTTAACCCAGACCACAACAAACTGCTTTCATTCTGTCCTTCGTCTAAACAGAATCCTCTTGGCTGAGAAGGGATTAGAATGTGTTGATGGGAAGGTAAAGCTCTGGCATCACACTGGTCCTTCGACTCACCAGAGACAAGAGCAGGCTGACTTTGTAGTGACCACACAGTAAGGAAATATTCACAAACAGCATTCTAAAGGAAATGGCTTTTCCTCTGCAACTTTTTGTTCTAAACTCTCATTCCCTAGAAACACCTAATGAGAGCTTATAGATGGCATTTCATTTGGATAAAAATCTCTAACCAGGACTCCGAATCTCTATAACAATTTCCATACTCAATTTCCAGTCACATTTCGACTCTCTCTTCAATACATGTATCATCTGAATTAAACAATCGTTTTGTGTAAAATCTGAAATAAAGTAAAAAAAAGTTACAAAAAAGAATTTTAAAAATCATACTTTACCCCTTGACTGGGTGAGCTGCCAGGCACTGTGGCTTATCAATGCCATGGATAATTGAGGTTTTCAAAGAGCCATCTAGCCTGGCCACGTTAATTTGTGTTTCATCAAATTCTGAGCTAATCCAGTATAAATTACGCGACACCCAGTCCACCGCTAACCCTCTGATGCTCTGAATATCTGCAAAACAGGATAAAGAAAATGGAGAGTGACCGAAGGTTCACATACGCCTGGCTCCTCAGGTAAGTTATTCTCTGTCTAAGGGAAAACCTAATTTACACTTTAATTTGTCAGCTAAAATTGTACAAGATTGTAATCTTATTCCCTTATCAACACTTCTTAAGGCATGCATAATCATTAACGTCTAACTGCAGACACATTAGGAAACCTGAAGCAACAATTATCATCAAAATTAGAGTAGCAGTCAATGATTCTCCAGTAAACGCTTGGAACGGACACTGGAAGAAGTCTTGTGGGCAGGAGTGACCACAATTTGAGTGAGAATAATAGCTTCTGCAGTCGGTACCACACCGGTCTAGTTAGGAAAAAAGCACTGTGTGTCATTAACAAATGGGCTGCTTGAAGTTTTTAGTGCTGATTTGCTAATTGTGTGAAATAAAATAATTCAACCTTCCCCCAAACCAGCAAACTCGACCACCTTTCAGCACAGACAATTAACAGGAATTTAATGGAATATGAGAACAAAACTAAAAACATTTTAACGTTATTCCAAATGTGGACCCTGCAGTAATGACAGAAGTCTAATTAAGAGTAGATTCAGCACCACTGAAACGGGTGTGGGTGTCTGCACTGTTTTTCTTTGATTAGTAAATTGGGCGTCCTGAAAAACAAGCATGGGGATGTGTCTTAAATACACAGGGGCATTTTAAAAAGAGATACATACTAAAGCCAACTGTTGTGAATTATGAAGATTAGTAGGACCGTTTTAGTAACCATCTATAGCATTTGAGAGCTTAACCTGGACTTGTCTCTTTTTTTTATTTTGTTATATTCTAGTATTTAGTATTTTTAAATATTTAGTATTTAGTGCTCTTTAATCATTAGTTCCTAAACCTTCAGGGGGACATGTGAAAACACAGCCTGTTCAGGAAATGTGGGAAGGATGGGGGTAGTGAGTGTTCGGGTGGTCCTCAGGCATGAACTTCCTGCAGTGCTGACCAGTCCCAGCAGCTACTGCCTCACTCCACTGGAATCAATACAACTGCCCACTCAAAGGAGGCCAGCAAACTAGATTTTCGAAAACAATAAAATTGGAAAACTCCATCAAAGTAGATAAGTTCAGACTTACAAAACTTGCTAACAAAGCAGAAGAGGGCCAGGGTTCCAGTAATTGTGCTGAGGCTGTGAAGCAAAGAGGAGGGTGACGCCTGCCTCTTTTACTTCCAGTGTCAGGAAGCTTTTCTTCACTGTGCCTAGCCTTTACGGTGCTGGTTCCTCCATCTGTGCCCTGTGGATGGTTTCCTTCTAACTGTCACTGCTCAACCTCTACATTCTGAATGCGGGCTTAGTTTACAGCACAGTTGCATATTCTTCTTGTTGTTCTTGAGACAAAAATAATGCAACACTTCTTTGAAATTAGACTTTTCTTCTCTCTCATGGCACATTCCTCCTGCCCCACCTTCTGGAGCTCACCTGCTCAAGAGAGGCAGTCCTAAAAGAACGAGCTTTGGATTCCTGCTCCAACCATGGGGCCCTGGTTCTTTGTTATCAGCATTAGTTACATAGATTGTTTTTCCCCTCCAGTTTTGATCATCTTAACCTGAGACAACTTAAAAATAACACAAAGGATTTCTGGGAATCATTTAGAGGATGTAATATTGTTCTTCTGTGACATGTTTTATAAAATATTTTTATCTCTCTAATGCTCTGAATATTTTAAATTGTTTACCAATTAAGCCAAACATATGGCCTGGAGAATGTGCTTCTTTATAATTGTAGAGCAAAACTCTGTATATGTTATCAATATATGCTTCCAATATGTGGACTATTTTCTCAGACATGTGCAGCATACATTCAACATAAGGATTTGTAGTGACTTATTAAACTTGCCAAACAATAATCTGAAATTTTAAGGATATCAACTATCTACAAAACTAAAGTGTAGGCTGAAGTGCCTGAGGCTGAAGGTGTTTTTTTTTTTATTTTTTTAATCTGAGCACACATCTGGACAATCTCAACTAGAATTTTGTATCTTTGTAATTGTTTTGAGCCCAGACAGCATTTTGATTTACCAGTCTGACAATAAAATATTGAATAAAATAAAAATATTGAAACAATATATTTTGCCTCTTAACATCTGGGTTATCAAATTAAGACACACCAATATCTCTGAGCGAGTTTCTCAGAAAGTTCAGCTTTCATCTGTTTGGGGTAAATCCACTTTCATGAACTAAACACAGATGATAGGTTCTGCAAAGGCCTTCCTAATCACGAAAGTCTCTGGTGCGTGATAAATTTTAGTTCTCACATATATGTGAAAGCACAAGACAGACAGATGAATGTCTGCATGTTGCACACACACACACATCACACACACACACACACACACACACACACACACAAATGCTAGTCAGCTTAAGCTATAATGGTAAGCAAATGAGAGATCAGAAATGTGACAATCTTCAAGACCAAACCCAGAAACAGAATCTTCATTTCTGTAGGGTATTTGCGGCTTTGTATTATACAGCTCAAAAGTGTGAGAACAAGGCAGAATGACCACAGGGTTACTAGAAAGATTTTATTTATCATTAGTAATGAGTAAATGGGGAAAATCATTCCCATTTAAAAAAAGAATTTTTGAAAAAAAATTAACATTTTTTTCTCTAGATTTTTCTATCAGTTCTTTAGCTATAAGCAAATGTCAGAATATCTCCAAATGGTTTATACCTTGAGCAGTATGCTGCTAGGTACTGGCTAGAAATCTACTTGTCAAATGAGAAAGCTAAATTGAATAGGAGGCTTAAAAGCCTCATTTTTCCTACATCAACAGCAAATTTTAGTCTTTCATGAAAGAAATGTCTTAAGTAATGCTCTTATATTTTCATAGATAAAGTCCATTTTGATAGTAAAAAGAAACATAATGAACATCCAAACAGATGCAATGTGAGTGCAAAACAAGAGAACAAATCAATCAAGAGCCCTCAAATTTAAATACTGCATGTAGAATAATTAGAAACCCAGCTGGATACAGTTAACCTGGGAACCGAAAAACAAAGAAAAAGTTTAGCCAGAGTGACCATGGAAAGCTAGAAAACGGGTTTAGAACACAGAGTGAGTTACCTAAAATATTTAATCAATGCTTTCAAGGGAGAACATATAAATGGAGCAAAAAATACTGAGATAATATTGGAGCTTTTTCCCACTGGAGTAATAAAAGGCAAAACCCCCATAAAGACAAAATGAGAATATTGTGAGAAGATGCAGGGATGATTGCAAAGACACATGCGCAAATCCAGAGGCCAACCAGAAAAACTTGACAGTTATCAATACAGTGGTGAAGCTAAGAGTGAGTTAGCAGTTGCACAGCTGAGGGAAAATATTCCTTGAATTTGAATGTTGTGCTCAGCTTATCTTAAGTAACAACTTAGCGACAATGACAAAAGCTGATTTAAAAATTAGCAAAAGACTTGAATACAAATTTATTATTAGGTGATATACAAATAGTCAAAAGAAGCAGGGCGGTGGTGGCACACGCCTTTAATCCCAGCACTTGGGAGGCAGAGGCAGGTGGATCTCTGTGAGTTCGAGGCCAGCCTGGTCTACAAGAGCTAGTTCCAGGAAAGGAACCAAAAGCTACGGAGAAACCCTGTCTCGAAAATCAAAAAAAAAAAAAATAGTCGAAAGAATTTGAAAATGTGCACAAATGTACTATTCATCAAAGAAGAAAATGAAAGCATTATCAGACACCCTGTCACTCCAATAAGAAGGACAATTGTCATGAAGGTGGGTGGGTAGGAGGTGGCAGGATTTGGGAGGAGTTGGGAGACGGTAAATAACATGATCAAAATACATCGCATAAAACTTAAAAAAAACTAAGTTAATCAAAATGGCATTCATCAAAAAGACAGTAGGATTAGTAGAGAAAAGAATCCTTGCTCACAGATGGTAGGTATGTAAACAAGTAGATCCCTGTGGGAGCAGTTTAAATTTCCTCAAAGTTTAAAAGCAGAACCACAATAAAAACAACAATATTACAACTGAATATCTCTTCAAAAGAAAGGAGCCAGCATCTGAACAGATAGCTCAAATCTCATATTCATTCTCTCTTATGTATAAGATCCAAGAAATGGAAACATAAAAATGACTCTCAGCTTATGACTATGAAAAGAAACTATGGTACCAATGAATAATGGAATATCATGTAGCTAAAGAGGGTCAGAACTTGTCATTTGCCCCAAGATAGATAGAAGAGGAGATTATTACATTAAGTAAAATAAACCAGGCATTGGAATGACAAGTACCAAATGATCTCACTTATTTTTAGAGTCTAAAACTGTGTGTTTCCTTGGAGTCTCAGTTAAGTGGCAGTTACCAGAGGCCACGGAAAGTGGACAGGACCTTCAGAAGGGATGGTCAGTAGAACTAACTTTCTTAAACTTAACTAGAAGTTCTGAGCTTTAACACTGATGGTTTTCTGCAGGTATTGACAATGAACTGCATATGTTTTTTTTAAAACCTAGAAGAATTTTTGAGTGTATTTAAAATTAAGACATGATATATCCCATAAGACTGAAAGTTTACCATGATTTAAGTGCTATATTATACACACACACACACACACACACACACACACATATATATATATATGCATCAAGATTTTGCAAGGTACCCCAGAATTATGTACACTTTTTGTATAATATATATCAGCTCAAATTAATTTAAATATTTTAAGTTACAATATAAATAAAAACAACAGCAAATTTACAAATATTGGAAAAGCTTAGTGCCTTTGTGTGCTGATGGTAGGGATGTGTGTGCAGACCATGAGAGAACAGAATAATGTTACCTCAAAACAAAACAAAGCAAAGCAGAACAAAAGCATTATCCTCAAACTCAGGAATTCTACTTCCTACCCCCTCATTTTGTGTGAAAGGATCTCATGAATCCTAATCTAACCTCAAAGTCATTTTGTAGCTGGGACTGATCTTGAACATCTGATGTCTACACCTCCCAAGACTGGAACTATAGGTCTATGCAAACAGTTTTCAAGACATGCTGAAGAGAGATGATGTCTCAAAGGGCCATTTGGATTGTGATGTTCAAAATAATATTTTTGACAACATTCAAATTTAGAAGCAGCATGTGTTGACTACGAGATGAATGAATAAATGCGATACAGTATACACACACAGTAAAATATTGTTCAGTCTTGAAACAGACAAGCATCTGATATATGCTAAAACATGGAGGGAACTTGAGGATATTCTGATAAGCAAAGCATGTCCGTCACTCAAAAGATGGCTCAGTTAACGTACAACTCTGAGGACCAGAGTTTGGATCCAGACAACCTGCTCAAATGCCGAATGGTCTGGCATACTACCTCTACTCCTACCATGGGGGTAGTCAAGACAGAAAGTATTCAATCAGGACCAAACAGAGTTTTAAAATTATCAAGTCCTATGTCCAAGTGAGAAACCCTGTCTTCAGATCACTAGTGGAAAGTTCTGCTGTTAATCTCTGACATCTATACATACATACACATCTCTAAATACTCATTTCTGGGTGTCTCCACACACATGAAACTACACATAACACATGTGGACACACCACACACACATGTAAAATGTCAGTCAATTAAAGAAACACTTTAAACTTGCTCACTTTTGCACTAGCTCCTCCAACCTCTGTTTGATTATCTGTCATCTCAACCTGTTAGTTACATCATAACATCTGTGCTATCTCAAAGTAAGGATTGGGAGGAGAGAGTTTTTGGGTAAACAATGCTGGGCTTGAATTCTGGATTCCTTTGACTCTTCCCCTTTAGTGTTAGGTGTATGTCATCACAAGACACTTGGTATCAAACCCAGGACTTAATGCCTGTTAGTCAATCAGTCTACCAACTGACCCACATTCCAGCTCTAAGCTAATTTTTGTTTCAAATTCAGAACATTTATGTAACTTTCTAATAGCATCCCTGCCTGTTATCTTTACTGTCAACAGTTTTGCTGTCTACCTTAACAATTCCCATTTGATTTATCTTTCAAAGAGTTTAGCTTACTGATATCACCTTTAAATTTTACCAGTAGTTCCCCATTTTGTTGAGGGAGAAAGGAAAAAAATCACAGCAAAATAATCCCTTACTTTTTTAGGGGATAGAGTACAACATGAAGCCTCTACAGTGTCTAGCTACTTTCTCATCAGGGTTTCCTAAAGGTTCACTGAGTTTTGTGCCTAAGGATTCCTCAACTAGTGACCTATTTTCCTCAAGGCCTCCTTACTTACTTACGAAGTTAGTACCTCATTAACTACATGCCAGAATTCAGGATGAACGAGGTCTAATTGTCAAAGCTGTTCATCCGTGGTACAGTCCTTATTTCTCTTAACCATGCATTATATTTAGTCACATTTAGATATACTACCATCTGTGATGTACCTAGAGCTAATGAATTATCATGAGCAAGTTTAAAATATTCAAACACAGAACATTTCAAAAGTCTAATGCCAAGCCTAGAAAATGCTATAAAGTTCCTTCAAAATCCTGCATATTAAAACAAAATTGCACACAAAATTGAAAATGTGAAAAGTAGGCATAGACAATATGGTCATTCATCAGTTTGAAATATGCATGCGTAGTTCTTAATGGGTAGCAATTGTAAGCATCATTATGGCTGCTTGTGTTTCTTTTCTTTTCATTATTACATCACAGATATTGATATTATTCCACCACAAAACCTTTCTGGGTAAACATGAGAACTGGGAAATTCGGAACAGATATCAGTAAATAGCAGACGTCCCACAGTTAAGCTTTCTAATGCTTTCAAAGCCCAGAAAGTACTGTTATCATGGACCTATCCTCATTTTCTTAATTCTCTCTGTACCAATTTTTAGAATAATTATTATTTTCAAATCATTCTTGCATTTAATATTTTGCAATATATAGAGAGAAAAGTTTTGCTTAACTCTGACAAAATAATTACTACAAAACTGGATGATGTTTGAAATATGAATAGACAACTCTTAGAAGAATCCAGTTAGATCCAAAGTTCATTGAGAATTACACTTAGATGAGCACGGTAGTACACAGTGATAATCTCCAGTGCTCTGGAGGCAGAGGCAGGGGATTAGTTTAAGTATAGCAGACACATCAAGCTTATTTACCAATAAAAATGAGATTTGCCTCAAAATGACGTGCACTCTCATATACTTGTGACGGCGTGTCTAACTCTGCTCACATTTCATAGGAATAAAAATCTTCAGGAGGGAAAAGGAAATGGTGCACTTCACCAAGAAACCACTGGAGGATTTGCAGAGATATTGAGTGTGTAGGAAGCACACGCTGTAAGAAATAAGCATGTGGTTAAAGCTAACCTCTTTTATCTCCAACTCATGAAGTCATTTTATTTATAAAAGGGGAAAATGTGGGAGAAAGAACACACCTGTGTGATTAACATTGAAGCCAAATTCAAGTGTAAATGAAGCTTTAATATTCCCTAGAATTGCAAAGCTAACTGGTAGTTTCCCTTATCTAAGAAAGTGGAAAGCAACACGAACCTCAAAGTAAATACAGCATTAGAGGGGTAAATTAAAAAATAAATTAAAATGGAACTCTAGAAAAAATATCAACAAAAGAAAATTAATTTAGCTTGGTTTGCTCTGGTATAATATTGTCCAAAATCAACTTACTTCACCTTACTTTTCCCAGGTCACAAGTAACTGAGGAAAGTCATAGCAGGAACCCAAGGCAAAAACCTGAAGGCAAGAACTAAGGTAGAGGCCAGGGATGGATATTGCTTACTGATCGGCTCTCCATTGCCTGCTCAGCCTACTTTCTTACACTATCCTGAACCATCCACCCAAGGATTGCACTGCCCATTTCTGATGGGTTATTGCACATCAATCTTTAATTTAAAAAAAAATGTCCCAGGTACTTGCCCATGGGCCACTCTAATGGATGCAAATCCTCAATTGAGGTTTCCCTTCCCAGATGACTTTGATTTGTGTTAAGTTGAAAAGAGCAACCAGTACAATCCATCCAATTATTCTTTCTTATATTCAAAATTTGAAGGTTCATTCATGTTTTGTAATATTCTTTGTTGTGCTATCAGCAGTGTACTAAATTTTTCAGAGGCGCACTGTTGTGTAAAACAGTATACCACTGAGTAGTTAACACTTGGGAGGTCCAACTGAACTCTGGGACCATCATAAAAAGAAAGTACTGTGAGCTAATGGAATTACCTCCAGTGACTTTCAGTGAAATCCCGAATTGTCTTATTGAACATAATGAAGGATACAGGAGTGCTAATAATGTGACCTAGAGGGTAAGCTTTTTCTGCCAAGTTCTTCACCATGCCTTTGAGGCAACAGTTCATTTCCTATGACCTTGAGCTTTCTCATCTATAGAATGGAAATTATTCATTTACAATATTAGATGTGTAGAGACTAAGTGAGATGACATTTGTGTCATACTAACGTTAGGTCGTTTATCATATCTAATCAGTAAGCCTGACAACATGAATGATGGGAAACTATTTGGTCCAGGCAGAGGCTCAAAAAGAGATTTATTGGGACCAGATAGTAAAGCTTTTTGATGCCCAGAACTTTCTGGGAATTATAATATCTTTTTCTCTTAGCTTAAAAATACATTTGTTTTTTGTGTCATGGCTTATCTTGGTTGTCAACTTGACTACACCTGGAATCAACTAAAACCTAAGTAGGTGGGCAGGATTTTGAAGGATTTTTTTTTAAAGATATTTAGAGGTAGATAGCCCATGTTAAATCTGGGCCACACCTTCTACTCATTCTCACTGGCAAGTTCAACTATATTTCTCCAGAGGCATTTCTTTCTTGACATCTGAATCCACTTCTTCAGGATTCCAAAATAGACTCAAAAGCAGGGGCTGTCTAGGACTTCCCTGGAACTCCAGCCCAAAATTGCTACTGCTGAAATATTCAATTTTATGGACTGAACAACTTCCAGATCCTTAGCCTTTCTATAAGAAGACATATTGCTTAGGCCACAGCCTTAGGCTAGTCCAATATAGGTATGCATATGTGTATAGATAGATAGATATAGAGATATATGTGTTTAATTAGTTCCTTAAGACAACATCAAGTAATATAATTTTATGAGAGCAGAATAACACACACCAATGTTCAAGTGTATGTATATGCATTTGTGGACATACTGCATATAAATAATACTATCAAATATATGATAAATATGCTTATATTCGAATATTAATATTTATCATTATACTGAATTACCTGATTCTGAGCTACGTACCATAAATAGTTATGAAGAAGATCTTTCACAGATAACATGTTAATGCAAAGTCTAGTGCTGGGAAAGATAGGCAAGCCTTGTTTCCCTTAAGAAAACTTGAACCAATAAGTGTTTGTCTCAGGAAACAGGAATGATTGGAACCCTGGATATATTTATAACCCATTTTTTTGCAGTTGACTTTATATTAGATTTAAACCGAGGAGAGGATGAAATGAAGTCTTTTAAGAAAATCCCTGAAAAGCCCACCACATTCTCTCAGACCACCGTGGATGCAAGTTGAACATCATCAACAGCAGAAATAAGAACTAGCTTACAAGCTTATGGAAACTGAACTCAAAAAAATAAGCCAAGACAGTAATACAGAAAATTAAAGAATTTCTAGAATTCAATAAAAACAAATACAAAACATATGTAAACTTATGGCACCAATGAAAACAGTGTTGAGATGAAAGTTCATGGCGCTGTCTGCATTAAAAAAAAATGGAGAAATGTCATACTAGAAATCAATAGAACACCTGAAAGCTATAGAGAAAAATAAATAAAAACAAAAAAAGAAGAAAGCACATCTAAGAGTTGCAGACAGGGAGAAATTTTCAAAGTGAAGTTTGAAATCAATAAAATATAAAGATAGAGAACAATACAAAGTATCAATGAAAAATAAGAGTGATTCGTTGGGAAAACCAACAAGATAGACAAACCCTTTTCCAAACTAACTAAAAGACACAGAAAAAATACACAAACTAACATAATCAGACATGAAAAGGGGAGCATAGCATGTCACCAAGGAAATCTAGAGAATAATATGGATATACTTAAAAAAATATGTGCTCCATCAAACTGCATAATATAAAAGAAATGGATAATTTTCTTCATAGGTATCATTTACCAATGTTAAATCAAGATTGGCTAACTGATTTAAATAGACCTTATAACCATTAATGAAATAGAATCGACTGAAACAAAAATTTGGTTGTTAAGGGAATGATGATCAAGTTCCAATTGAATGACCAAGAAAGGATGGGTAAAGGGGGCTATAGAGGGTAGCATAGATCCAACTGGGGGTGAGGGTGAGATGGAGGCAGAGAGTGTGGGGAGAGAAAACTCAAACTGGGGCACTTGGGGTTGATGTGGAAATACAGTGCAAAGAAAATGTCCTGAAATCTATAAGGGTAACCCTAGCTGGGACTCCTAGTAATGGAAGATATGGAGTCTGAACAGGCCATCTTTTTATGGCCAGGCAAGGTTTCCAATGGAGGAACTGAGGTACATTTTGTTGAGCTGTTGACTGAGGAGGTCTAATTGAGGTCCCTAACAACCAAAGCTGATGCTAGGTCAAAAATTTACCTTCTAAAAACTGACAACAGGGCCCCATTGTGGAAAACAAGTTCCACTCAGCTCATGACAATAGAGAGGTTGAGTTGGTATAAGGAGGGATCCTTCACCCCTAAATCTTCTTGGCATCAGAAGGTACTACACAGGCTAGAAAAATAGAAATCTGAACCCCAGTTCAGTCACAAAACCCGCTATCTACAAACTGCTCTTCTTGCAATATGTTTGGGGCAATGGTGGTACAGAGCATGTGTGAGTGCCAACCAATGTTTGGGGTAACCTGAGGATCATTTCACAAGAGGTACCCATGTCCCCACTGCCTGGAAGGCCAGTAAACTGGAGGCTGGGTATCCCAGAAGCCAAAGGTATAACTAAACATTACTGGGGGGATAAAAAGAAAAAGAGAAAAAAAGATTTCTAATGGTATGCTGCTATACTGATTGACTGGTGCCTCATCCAGTCATCCTTTTTCAGTAGTTTTGAAAAGGCTTCTCCAAGAAGCACGTGGGAGAGGATGCAGAGACCAGAACAACATATTACGCAGAGGGAATCTAAATTGGAGTCTAAATTGCAAATAGTCTGTCTCTTCAGAGATCTCGGAACACTGAAGAAGATGGAGAGGAAAGCCTAGAAGTCAGCAGATGGAGGACACCAGGAGAATATGCCCACTCAGTTAGCTAAACAAGTCTAGCTTGGGCTCCCAAAGACTGATGCAAAAAGTAAGGAGCCTGGATGGGTCTGCACAAAGTCCTCTGCTTTTATGTTACGACTGTTGGCATGGTGCTCTTGTGAGACTCCTAACACTGGGAGCAGCTGTACCTCTGACCATTTTGTCTGCTCTGGAGACTCCTTTCCTCCTATTAGGTTGCCTTTCCATCCTCAAGATGTCTTATTGTATCTTGTTTTGTACTGCCTGGCTGCCATCTTCTGGGGATCTGTTCTTTTCTGAACACGAAATGGAGGGTCAGTGGTTCTGGGAGAATCATGAAGTGGAGGTGTAGGTGGAGTAGATGGAGGGGAAACTGTGGTGGGGATGTATTATATGCAAGAAGAATATATTTTCAATTTAAAAAAAAAGAAATAAAAACACACTGTGAAGGATCAAAGGGCAGTCACGTGTAGAGGAGAAACAAGAACTTCAGAGACCATCCAGAGGACTGCATAAGGACTGATGGACAAGTAAAGTAAATAGACTACTGTGGGAATGTGCGATACTCTGATGAAGTCTAAAGCCAAACTTTCAAGACTTCATTGCTGGTTTTGATGCTGCTAATGGAACTTCCTACCAGTCTGTATTAGTTACTTTCTCATTGCTGTGACAAAACACCGTGAATGAAAAAAGTTTATGGAAGAATCCCACCATAAAGGAAGGCAGCATGTGTACACACAGATAAGAAACATTGCTTCTGCTTGCTTTGATTAATTTTCCCATAATGATTTGGGTCAGTGGTTTTTCTTCTCACATCTTTTGGATTTATACTATGACTCTCAAAGACCTTCCCTACATATATCCTCCACCAAGACTCCACCCTTAAACCTTCACAAACAATACCACCAACTACCGACTTAGTGTTCAAATACACAAGCGAGCATATGGGGATTTTCTCAATGAAAGCACCATATTGTTTTTTTTTAACAAGGCCTCACTCTGGAAAAAAAAGGCAAATCCACTGAATCTGTGAAGAACAGGAGCCACTTTAGTAGAGCCTCTACCTCTCCCTTCAGGTTAAACTCTGTGCATAGCCCGGGAATCTCTACTAGATATCATTGGTAAAGGGATCACTTCCAAGGCAAAGCTAAAAGTCTCACTCTGCCCTCTTCAAAACAAACACCATTCTGTGTATTAACATAAGCTGAAGCATAGAAATCAGTGCTAGTTTGTATATATCTTTATGTAATAATATTCTATTCCTTCAGCTCCCTGGGCTTGTCTGGGCCACTGAGTCATCTTGTCATCTTGCCAGTCGTTTTGGACTTTTTTTTTTTTTTAAATGTAAGTGAATCTGCTGAGAGCTTATGGGGAAGCTTCTGGAATATCTCTCTGTATAATATTTTTAAAGAGAGGTTTGATTCTGCAACTTAATTCAGAGGACTGAGCCAATCCTTGCTATATATGTTATGCTGTCTCCATGTGAGTAGTGTTTAACAGCAGAAAAAAAAGTTTCTTAATGTGTTTAGACATTTGAAAATTTTCGTTTGCTTCTGACTTTTTCCTTTGAATGGAACTAAATTTCTGGTTATCAAAATAGTGTGTGGTTTAACTGCGGCATTTGACTTTTGCAGGTAGATGTGGAGTAAATTGTTTGGTCTGCGCATAACCAATTCCAACTTACAGTGGAGTGGAACAGTGCAGGAAGAATGTTAAAGAAACTGTTTACTGCAAATGGAATAAAAAATACTGCTGGGGTCACACAATTCTTTTACCTCTTGAAATAACTGTTTCTAGCCCTGTTCCATTAATGAAAGCCCGTGTTATGGTTTGTGTTTTGATGTCTGTCCAGTACAAACGTTCCTCAGAGGCATCAAAGTCTATTACAGCAACATCATCGATGTCTGGGACAGTGAAGGCCGTGATGAAGTTCACATACGGATTGTCAATGTCCACTCCTCGGATCTCGGAACGTCTTGCATAAAGAAGAAATTTTTTCATTTCTAGGGAAACAAATTAAAGTGATCATTTTTCTTATATTGTTGACAAGTTTAACACAGTCTAGAAACTCTAAAATAGCAACTTTTGGTGGTTTCAGTTTTAACACAAGAGAATAATTTAAAAAAATATCTGGTGGAAACAATGTATAGATTATATATCTTGAAGGTACTCACAACAAGAAGCTGTAAAACAGGTTAGAAAGATCTTTAAGTAATATTAGTGATTTAGTTTGAAATGTCAAGGAATTCTCAGTACTTGATTTTATCTCAGAATAGCTAAATGTTTCTTACAAAAATCAGGTGTGGAGTTGCTGGCACATCTTCTAGTTCCAGGCCATCCGTGGCTACATAGTGAGAACCTGTCTCAAAAATCGACCCAAACAGAAAACAAACAAGCAAAACCAGAGCACGCTGCATATATGTTCTCAACAACCATATTTCAATACCTCATATTTGAATTTAATTAAAATAAAATTGCCTTTTATTAAATGATTGTTAAAGTACTTAAGAATATATGTGCCTTAAAATGTCACTGAATAAAATTACACATTATTTTTTTAAAAATTCAATTTATGTATTCCCTATCAAAATCAGGGTTCATGTAGTCTCCAGATTTTATTGTAATTTTTTTGTTTTGGTTTTGGGCAGCATTTGGGTACTCTTTTTATACTGTTTGTGATATAAGAGTTAACAATTATTTTAATATGTGCTGTGGTTAGGTTGTTATTATTTTGAGAAAACCACTAGTCTAACATGAGGGTCCATGGTACACACTTGTTACAGCACTACTCTTCATATAGATCAAGACTGAATGCCTGGCATACGACTCCTGGATTCTATGAGGGAGCCTTTAAAATCCCCAGCATGCTCTAGTCCCTACACTCTTCATTAGCTGATGGGTGTTGGTCATTTCTCTGTGGGGCTGGATTGTCAAGGGCAATATTAAGAGAAAGTGGGCACAGTAAACGCCATTCCTTTTCAAGTCTATAATATGCATGCACCCATGCCATGGGTATAGAACTTGTTATATAACTTCATCATGATAAAAGGTGGGAACATGCTCCTCCCATCAACATACAAGAGCCCAAGAAAGATAACACCTCATTGAACCTGGCACGGCCCTCTGGTTTGGTGGAATTTGCAGCTGTCCATTCCAAATATTTGTTTTCTCAAGTACCTTTTATAGTGTGGTTTATTGTGTTTTAATAAATAAAGCTTGCCTGAAGATCAGAGAGCAAAGCAGTGATACTAGTCAGTCATACAGGCCACTGAGTGGTAGCATACACCTTTAATCCCAGGATTTAAGGAGACAGAGGCAGAGAGATCTCTGTGAATTAAAGGTCACCCTGGGCTACACAAGATTGAATCTGTCTAAAAGAGAAACAGACCTCACTCAAAGGTAATCCCAGCTCTTGGGATCACATGCCTTTTATCATAGCACTAGAGAGGTAGAGACAGGAGTACGGTTGGGCAGAGAGTGGCATATAAAGCAGAAGAGACAGGAATTCAGTGGAGTGTGGGATGTGGAGTCTCCAGGATTCAGAGACAGGGCCTCGCCTACTTTTGGTCTGAGGTAGAGGTAAGAGCCAGTGGCTGGCTGCTTTGCTTCGGGTTGAACCCCAATATCAGTCTCTGAGTTTTTATTATTTGTGCCACAACCTTTTATCGTAATTACTGCTTGATGGCCTTCTGTGCCCTTTTATAAATAAACATAAGCATGAATCTGCATCAGATGAGGCTGGTCTTGCCTTATACTAACTGCACCAAATTAAAGCCACTAATAATAGACTCATAATTTAGCATCTGATAAATGACTTATTTTCTGCCCTATGGATTAAGTAACTACAAAGAAAAATACGTATTTTCACTAATACAAGTTATTTAATACACACACACACACAGAGACACACGTGTGTGTGTGTGTCCAAGCTAAAAGTTGTTTCTTTGTTTGTTTTCATTTCCCCTCTGACAATGCACTGTAAAAGGAACAGGAAATGAAAGCTGGTGAGAACCTCCTGCTATGCAGGTGACCTACATCATCACTTCCTTGAAATGCACGTATACTCATGCATCTCTCTGTTTTACAGAGATAAATTTTGCTAATGCATCAAATAAGAAAGTAGCAAGAAAAAAATGAATAGGGTAATAAATAGCAAATATAGCATAGCACATGTTAAGGGATTGTCAGTGTCCCCAGAAATAGCTGAATTTTAATAGTGGCTGCCAGCCGTCACAGCTAATGTGTTCTTAAAGATACTCCAAACCTCTTCCACTTCACTGTGAGTAAAATTCCTGCAGAAGTGGAAATATCTCCATTCAGATTTGGCT
The DNA here is from genome assembly GCA_902806775.1 of Microtus agrestis. Lineage (NCBI taxonomy): Eukaryota > Metazoa > Chordata > Mammalia > Rodentia > Cricetidae > Microtus > Microtus agrestis. Next base: position 1,395,884 of record CADCXT010001974.1, read on the forward strand.
AAGAACTGTGGGAAACTTACCATAGCAGGTCTTCTTGTCGGAGGAAAGCTTCATTAGGTGGGGGCAGGCGCAGGCTGCACTCCTATTATGATTGATGAGACACAGGTGAGAGCAGGGGCCTCTGCCTTCATTGGCTGCACAAGGATTGGAAGCTGCCAAGGACACAGTGAAATAGCAACAGTGAAAAGGGAGAATGTAATATTGATTCACTTAATGATCCAAAGTAAAATTTTCCTTGCTGAGAGGGCCATGTTCCTATGAGAATGGCAGGTAGTTGCGCACATCACTGGAAACCTTCATTCCCATATAGTTCACAGCCAAGATAATTTTCTTCATTTCCCCTCTTATTACAGATGAAAAGACATTTTGTGAATTAAGGAGAGAAATTATTAGGAATCATTGCTTTGCTAACATAGAAATAATACATGTTATATAACATATTCCAATTGTAATATTGAGTTAGACTTCAATTCCCAGCCTGCCAAGAGCTTGGACTCCAACTCCTAGCTTGCCAAATGCTGGGGCCTCCCTTGTGAGGGTCAGGACCATGTCCACAAAGTATTTAGGCTCACACCAGAAAAAGGAACAGGTGGTCCCCAGGGTTTGTGTGGGCTCCTCTCCCCGCCATGCTGTCTTGGTCCACCAGAGTTGTACATTTATTAAACACGGGCATTTTAATTTGCTCTAATCTAGTTTAATTGGAGTTCTTTGCATTGGCAGAGCACCTTTTCTTAAAATTAAACCAAAATTCAATAAAGTTCAGGTAGATCCTGTCATAAATTTTGGGAGTTCCAATGGATATCTCCATGGTTCTAACCTGCCTCAGACACCGACTCCTGATCTGGGCATACCATTCTTGTGAATGTGCCAGGGAACCACTGTAACAGACTTCCTCCTTTTTCTCCTACCTTCCCTGGGTACATAAGACATGTTAGGCAAAGAACCCAGCACTGAGCTACTTCCCTGTCTCTCTGTCATGAGTTGGGATGAGATTTCATTTAATGCTTGTGTGTGTGTGTGTGTGTGTGTGTGTGTGTGTGTGTGTGTGTGTTGATATGCAGTGACATGTCTGTGGACATCAGAGGACAATTTGCAGAAACTGATTCCCTCGTTCCACCCTGTGGGTCCTAGAGATCACACTCAGAACATCATAGTCTGTGGTGAAGAGACTTCACACGCTCAACCATCTCTCCTGCCCCAAAGATTGTTTTATATCAGTTGATCAACAGCTATTATCTTCATTCTTATTTTAATAGCGCTTGCCTATTTGTTATAGTTTATTATTTTATTGTTACTATTATTTATTCATTCTTACAGAATAAAGCCTTTAGATCTAGGCTACTAAATTGAAGGCAGAATGAGATACCCCTTCTGACCTCAATGACAGGAATTTAGCATTCAGCTAATGAATAGTACCTTTCTAGCAGGGAGCAGGGGACTGACTGCTCTAGGTAGGCAGAGTCAAGACATACCACCAAAACTATGCAATGATATATTGAAAAATGGCAGGCACAGGGAGCTCTCTCTGATCATCTCTGTCAACTTCTTCTTTGAAAGAAGGAATTTTTGACCTTTCCCTATAGCTACTCCTATGCTTGTCTTGTGAAAGGTGCCTTTTAAATCTCTAGAGGAAATGGGCATGCTTATCTCAAAAGAAGAATGCCAACAGAGCAGCAACAGAATGCCCTCTCCATCGTTCCAGATCATATTTATCTAGCAGTGTCCTTGTTTCATCAAAGGAGATAAAATGCATAGCTTGTAGCATTTCTTCCCTCATAGCCTCCTTGTGAATAAAACTCCATTCAAATGAGTTTATACCTTTTGTTGTTGTGATAGTGCTTTCACCTGTAATATAGGACTATAAACAGTTTATTTCCCATCGCCCACTAGTTAGCATTAGTGTTATAAAATTTTATGGCACAAAGAAAGACATTGAGAAGACGTGTTCAATATGGAAGAGATGAGTGAAATTAGCTGTATGCAATATGTATGTGGGGGTTCATCCTACTCCCAACCTGAAGACGGCAAAGCAGGAATTCCCTTTGTACTCATTAACAATAAATATTTTTTAAAGGGTGAATTAAAATTTCTGAAAAAAAGTCATCTGCTGAAAAAAATCTGTTAACAAAAGAAACCAACAGAAAAGGATAGACGCTGTGGGCCTGGAGACTCCTCATTGCAAGTGTCTCGCCACCCAAGTTCCCATGCAATCTGTTTTGTCTCACCCTTAAACTTAATTTGCATTAATCAGAGTCCCAAAGGGATTGTTAGAGTTATAGAAGCAAATCAACAGATGTAAAAGATGGAGGTGGGGTGTTGCTGCAGGAGAGGGAGTGTTCTAGCAACTGGAGCCAGGGCTCCCAGTGGCTGCAAAGAGAAAGAGAAAACTCAACATTCCCTACACTTGAAAAACAAAAAAAAAAAAAAAAAAAAAGAAAGAAAGGGGGAAAAAAAGGACTCTTCTTACAGCAATTAAAAGCAGATTCTTTAACAGCCATTTTTAGGTACTTGATTTCACTCTATTTTTAATTTTTAGTATAAAATAATTCTCTTCTAGGCATGCTACAATTATAAACTCCCCTTTTAAAAAAATAAATCAAACATCTTAAAAATTCTATGTCCTTAGAATAAAACCATACACTGATTTTCTAGCCTGGTGTCTATATTAATGGCAAGGCTATAATGTATAATTCACAATATTTTCTGCTTCACAGCTTGGAAAATCCACAAAGAAATCTTGCCTTCCATTTTAATCTCATTTCACTTTGAAATAATGCTGCTGAGTCTTTTAAAAGTTTCTTTCTTAGTAAACACCTGAGCATAGTTCTCTATTTTAATGGCTCCGTTGAGGCATTTGGTTCACAGGGCGCCTTTGGTCACATAAAGTGAGGATTAACAGATGGTGACCAGGGAGCAAGTCCAGGCTACAGACCGGTTTTGTGAAGTTTGAATGACTCCATAGCTGACCACATTAATTACATATTATCCACGGCTGCTTTGGTGCTGCCAAAAGAATTTATCGATTTTGGCAGAGGTTTCCTGATTCACAAAACCTTCAAATACTTATTCAGAAATGTTTTGTCAACCATTGATAGGAAATAATTAATGGTTTTCTGCCAAATACTATTATTACAAATCTCTTAGCAATACAGAGGTTGTGACCTTCACCAAACACTGCTTCTTTGTATCTGAGAGAGAGAAAGAGCTAACTATTATGGAATGCTATAAGCACCGGGTAGTTCTTTTTTCTAAATCCCATGAAGTCAAACAAAGATCCTTAGAGATACCAGTGTCATCTCTCCTGATTTACACAGTCTAACAACTGACTAAACTCTCGGTTGTTCCAAACATAGAGCAGTGAGGACATATGCCGGAAAAGACTCCATTGTTATTGCACCAAGGAGCATTATTTTTGATCATTAGTGCTTGCACAGTTCTCTCTGATTCTGTAACCACACTCAGTGCAGGTATGCTCCGTCTTCTACATGGTTGACGGAAGTTACTTTAGTAATCTCTTAATTTCTAGTCTCCATCCACTACAAGTGGTTGTCTTTCTAAAAGGCCTGACAGGCTTGAGGAGTTTACATGGGTCCCCATTGTTCCTTCATACAGACTCATTAACCCACTTTATCTGGGATGCCTTTACCACATCCACCAATTCCTCCTGGTCAACCTCCAGCTCTTTATTACTAACTATTATTCTAAGTTTTTTTTTAAAGCATTAACCTTTCTTTCAAGCAATACAATATTTATGCTTTGAATCATTTTCTTCTGCTGCTTTATATAATTATTTTTTCTCTGTCCTTAAACTTCTCAGAATTGTATTATATTTTTTGGTTTCTTTATTTGTTTCAGAGATCTGTCTGTCTCTGCCTCCCTCTATGAGTTTATTTATTTTTATTTGTTAGTATGCTGGAGACTGAGCAAGGGTCTTGTGTATGCTCAGTAGTCTATGAACTTATTTGTTATTGTACTTGTTTTGAGCCTAATGTACTCTGTGTGATCAACACTCTATGGATTTGTTTATTTATTTGTTATTGTACTGGGATTGAACCTACAGTCTTGTGTGGGCTGAAGGCTACTGGAGCAAGAAAGTTTCTATAAAGCAGCAGGCAAAGAAATTGCCTATATTTTAATGCTTTTTAGAAAAATGTCAATCTTTACACTTAATATTGAATATTGATTATTCAATTAATATCAATTATTAAAACACTGTTACAACCTTATCATTCATATAAGATGAATTTTTACAAAACTGAGAAATTATCTCAATAAATATTTTGTCAGAGAAATATATCTATTAATATTTTAAGAAAAGGGACCATGCTTATAATTGGTACTAATGCATACATAATATGTGTCATTAATGTTTCTACTAATTTGCTTCATTGGCTAGCAAAATCCAGCTATAATTCTGAGCACAAAAAAAACTATAAATTCCATTAAAACCATTCTTACATCAACACAGGCAGAAATACTAGCAGAAGAAAGAAAGTATTCCATTTGCCTTATTTAGCTGTCTTCTAAAAGTCAATATAACTTATCAATTTGTCAATAGTGGGTGAATAAATTTTTTTCTTATAAATATTGTCAAAATTTTTTTCTAGAGTAATATTTTACTGTACCAAGTGGAAGCATTTATTATTACATCTACTTTTTGAGGAACAGTGTCAATCTTTTTGTAAAACACAATGGATACATGACATAAAAATGGTCAACAAAAACAATGCCCCAAATACCTGTGCATGATGTCTGACTCCTGTCATTTCAGCCTCTGAGAAGCCAAGGCAGAAAGACCATGGAGCATTCAAGACTCCCAGGACTAAATCAGATGCCCTCTCAACAGTCAATACAAACAACTCAAAAGACAAAATGTCTCCCTTTCCAAAATCAAAACAACTTATTTTAAGATCCTGTGTTAGGAAATCTGCCGAGAACTTGGAAGCCTCATTAATGACTATTTCAGTTTATAAATACAAATTGTCCCCATTTGCAGAAGAGTAAACTTTGGGAGGGTTAAAAAAGGTCACATCATGCTACAATTCTGAGCTTTTGATTCAGAAAATAAAACATGAAGATCATAATACCCCATCTTTCTAAATAACCCAGCATTTAGGTTCATCCTCTCTGTCACTAACACCCCTATATGTTGGATACTTTGTGGAAAGCAGGAGATAATAACATTGCTAAAGGGAGAATTCTTACAAATCTATTTAACCTGGTGAATTTTTCACCTACAGTGAAAATCCTCAATATATTCCCCATCATTTTACTTCTGTGTTTTTATGTTTCTCTGAGCACAATGCCACATTTATATCATTTAAAAACATTTGCACTTCGGCCAATTCAAGATAAACAAATATCAGCACCTAGACAACAAAAATTAATATTTCTTGAAAAATAATCTGACTTTATTAACAGATAATAAAGCCCCTTTAAAGCAGGCTTTGTTCAGACAACATGACTGTACTTTCAAGAGGACATGTCAGGAAATTGGGGAATGTGGACCAGATGAAGACGTATGACACTATGACAGTTATAAGTTATTTTGTGAAAAGATTCCAAGCAGAGCAATAAGGAAATCTATCTTTGATCTACCATCTTTCTTTAATCCATGTATCTATCAATTATCTGCATATCTCTCTATAATCTGCAAACAATTCAAATAACAGCCTCACTCTCCCTACATGCTTTGTGGACATTAACAGGCAGACAAAACCAGTAAACATGACGACAATTTTTTTAACATATCTGCACGAACCAAATATGGAACTCACTGTAATGTCTTAATCTCTCAGTTTTGGGCTGGCACTTTCTTAGTTACCTTGATCTTGACATTCTTGTTTGCCAATTTCAGCTTTCTCCAATACTCTGCCTTCATCTTGTTTTCTGGACTATTCTTTAGAAATCTCTACTTCAATGTCTAACCAACTGATTGAAAGTTCTAGTTCCAGCCCCAACACTTCCTACTTTTTAAATTGATTTTTTTTCAAATGTATCCACTAAACTGTGTTTAATAAAACTATGCACTCCAGCCTGGTTTATGTTGTAAAGGGCATCTCAGCCGTATCTTCACATGAGCCGTCTCTGGACTTAAGTTGCTAATTGATTGTTATTTTATGCGTCAACTTGACTTGTTATGGAACACCTAGATAGCGGAATATTTGGAGACATGCTTCTGACAACACCAACATTAAAATAAGTATATTGAGAGAACATTGTGAAAACACTAGCATACGAAACAGTATACTGAATTTTAAGAGGTTTTCTTTCACCAGTTCTTACCAACAAATCCATAAGGAACTGAGGAGAAGAAAGAAGTGGAAAAAGGACAAATGAAAAAGGACAGAGCTATTCTTCACTTGTGTTGGCACGGCCCTGCTCTGCTGCCATCCACCAGTAATTCTCCACACACTTAGACGTGAGAACCCCTTGACTGGAATGAGAATTTTTGCCATTGCCCCCCTCTTATTCTTGGTCTTTGAACCTTTGAATCTGAGTTACACCACCAATGTTCCTGGTTGGCTAGTATATATATCCACAGTAGATTGCAAGCCATTAGAGTTTCCATAATGACATATGATAGCATCAAGAAGTAAGTCAGTCTCCCTGTCCCATGTTTGTGTGTGTGTGTGTGTGTATATATATATATATATATAAAATTTTATAATAATATACAGTATATATGTAATTATTCGTGTACACATTTATGTATAAAAACTATTCTAAAAAATGATCTTTGTATTAACCGATATTTAATACATTTTGTTAAATGCTAAAATATTTGCTAGATCCACTGATCTACATATTATCTTCTATAGCTTACAAATGATAAAAACACACAAAAAGTTTAAATAACATGCTCAGAATGTCCAATCGTAGTTGCATGGTACATTAATTTAGACTTAAAATCCTCACTATTGCTCCGTCATGTCTCATATCTATGCTTTATTGGTGGTGGTAAAGCAAAGTCCTATGTAACTCAGACAGTCCTCAACCTCATGCTCCTTCTACCTTAGCCTTCCAGGTGCTAAGATTACAGGTATGAATCAGCCTGCCCAGCTAAACTCTGGTTTATTTCTTCCTACTTTCAGATAACGATGGTATTAGGAGTCAAAAGGAACTCAAATAGATTTTCAAAACATCTAAGTCTAGTACCTGAACTGGAAATTTGTAAATACAATGAGCAGCTGATTGTAAGGGAACTGCTGTAAATGCTTGTCTGAATTCCTTGCTTGGAAACAGTGGAAAGCTCAAGGTATTTGCAATCATCATTTCTTTAATTTGTGAAATCTGATTTTCATTCTTTTAATAGACAGTGAATGCCATATGTTTCAAAAGGCAACATCCTACTGTGATCCTCAAAGTGATATTCACCAGAAACGAGGGACCGCTGTTTCCCTGAGAGAATACTGTGCCTCTGTCACCAGATTGTTGTCATTCCCCCCTTTACATTAACAAAATACTGGCCATGTCCTGTGTCTTCTTCTGTAAACATTGAATGGTCGCTTCACTGAAGCAGATGAACAAGGCAGATAGTGATTCCTGGACACTCTGTGATAAAAGCGGGGGCAGGAGGCAGGAGAACATGTCCTGATCACTCAAAACGAACTGAATTTATTTAGGAAACAGCAAGTTGCCACTCTCTAAATGTAAATAAAGACTGTATTTCCTAAGTCCTGAGAGAATCCTTTAAATTACATCCACAGAAGAAAATATTCCCCATTGTATGCAAGTAAGGGAAGTCACAAATAAAACATTTTTATTTAAGTAAACCCGCTAAAACACCTTTCTCCAACCACATCACCACTCCCTTTTCATATAAAAAAGTGCCACAATATCATTCCTTCTCATTCAATAAGTCATGTGTGGAGTCTTTTGCTTCTGAATAAATCCACTATACCGGAGAGACATGACACAGTCCATAGACAAAACCATTTCTCATAATCATTAATTTAGTAGCTCTAAACCTAAAAACCACAATCCCTACTGAAAGACCCCAGTCCAGCTTGCTAAGCAACTTAGCACCAGTAACGCCATTTTGCAAGGCTTGTACTGAATATTCAGGGTTTGAACAAAGGACAGTTTAGAAGCTGCCAAAACGAGATAGAGATACCGAGAATGTGGCTAGGCGTCTAGCCCGGGCGGGGAGGAACGGTGAATACCGAGAAAGACACCCTGTGTGCCCTAGATAAGAGCCAAGGCAGCCCATATCTGAATTCTCAGGAACTAGGGACCTTGTCCCCGACTTGAACTCGGCCACCTTCAAACTGACCAATAACTATGCTTCTCGCTTCTGTACCCGCGCTTTTTGCTCCCCAACTCTATATAAACCCATTTCCCCGACCTGAAGGTGCGCAAGTCCTCCAAGAGACTTTGTCACCCCAGGTACCTGTGTATCTGAATAAACCTCTTGCTGTTTGCATCCGTACAAGTGGTCTCGTTGTTCCTTGGGAAGGGTCTCCCCAGAGGAAAGACACTCTTGGAGGGTCTTTCACTACTAAATATTACAATTGTGGAGACAAAAGTATAGCTGTGCAATATTTTCATAGTTATTAAAATCAAACTAACTTGTCGTGTGGATGCATTTCATGCATACTCTTTGATCTGAGCGTTATGTTGAAGGAAGTATTTAGAAATGAGTTCTTCATTATACCTCTGACTGAAAATCCCGCAGGTTACAACCCATAGAATGGGAAAGAAATATAGTAGGTTAGGTTGCTGCTTACTGCTATGACAGATGACCAGGACATTCAAGAAAAGACACGTGAGCCTTCAGGTCAAAAAGTATGTGCAAGTACTAGCGGAAGAACCCAAAGGGTCACTACTACTGAACCATCAGGTGAGTTACATGGGGAGAGTGGCATCACCCATGACTCGTGCTTTACCACACAGTTCCCTGCAACCTCCCAATATGCAAGCCCATGACTAGAGAGCAACTCTGGGTCCTTGGTGTTTTCTTTAATAGTATGTAAGAGGTTCTATATAAAAAGATCTTATAAAAATGTTCTTTAATAGTTATTTTAGTCACTTGTTAGTTTGTGTGTGTGTGTGTGTGTGTGTGTGTGGAGAGAGAGAGAGAGAGAGAGAGAGAGAGAGAGAGAGAGAGAGAGAGAGAGAGAGAGAGAGAATGCATGTTGAGTACCTCTGGAAGCCATAAGAAGTATCAGATTCTCTGAAGCTGCAGTTACAGATGCTAGAACCTGAACTTGGGTCTTCTGCAAAAGTAGTATATGCTCTTACCTCCTAAGCTGTCTCTGCAGCTCCAAATTCAAAGGTCTTAGAAAGCTTCCCACACTTTCTTGTCTGTATGATGTCAGTGATTCAAAATTTTAAGACAGTATAAAATCTTTAATTTCTAAGAATAATATTCTAAAGGAGGAAATTTAAAAAGCAAAGTGGAAAAATCCAGAGCTAATTAACACAGGCAAGCGCTAGCAGGACCATAGACTAATAGTTAACTTACGTCATTTTCTTTACACTCATAGAGCTTATGTGGAAATAGAAATGTTCCCAGATGGTTGACTTGTCCTAAGCACCTACCTTGTGGCTGTCGACTGGGATGGTATATCTGAAGATCGAATGGCTGTGCACTGGTCTTCTGAATCACACTGACATTCTGCCCTGTCCACTTGTTGGCTTTAGCCAGCGTGTTGGTCCTCCAGTCTGTCCAGTACACCTCACTCCCGTACAAAGACACAGCAAAGGGATGTGACAGGTATTCATGTCCTCTGATAATTTCTATCATGTTTGTCCCATCATAGAAGGCAGAATAAATAGCATCTGACCTAGAGAAACATCAGTACACCAATGGTTTATCAAAGTCACTGACAGAGTTCAATGATACACTTATGCAAGTCAGACAAATGATAGGATAATTAAGTCTATGGAATTATATCTAATATTTTCCAAAGCCAGACAACAACAACAGCAAAAAACTCAAAATAACAATCTCAATACATGATGCTCATATATTAGAATACTTAATAATACAGTTGAAAAGCTGGAGAAAGTAAATGAAAGCACAGAAAAATGTTTTTAACCTGGCATCTGTCCAAACTATCCTTTTTTCAAAGTGGTCCACAGTCAGTCCATTTGGCCATGCCCCTGTTTTCATATCTTTATAGATGGTTTTTCTCCCAGCACCACTCATAGAGGCAGATTCAATGCGAGGGAAGTTGGCATCCCAGTCGGTCCAAAAAAGAATTCTGAAGAAAAAGAAATAATGCCATTGTTTCACTCCTTCATTCCCAATGTTTAACTCATGGCTACTACATGGGGAGAAGTTTCCTAAGTAAAAGCTGCAAGAGACATGGGATGTTCATTCTAAGCCAGCGCCTCCAAGTACATAGCAATAGACAGACCATGCAAGTTCATGCAGATGGAATTACAACCTGTGTAAGATTTTGAAACAAGGTTGTAATGAGGAGGAGGAGTTGTACAGTGTCCTACTCACAGAATACTCTAACAGGGGAAAGAATGAGGCAGCTTCAGGCTCAGAAAACGACCGGAAGCTCAACAGTGTGGTCAGAGAGGAACATAAAGTACAACAGGGCAATCTCACAGCAAGGGAGCAGGTGTAACACCATCAGGAACTCTCGGGGATTTCACTTACAGGAGGTAATAGCAATCACACCATGAGGATAATTGTGATCACAGACTCCTGAAGAGAAGCAGTATCTGCAGATCAACTGACTAGAACTACAGGGATGTGTGGAGAAAGGGATGCTCCAGGAACAAAGCTAATTGCCATACCTTGGGCTAGTTTCCGATGCTCAAGAACAGTCATTCCTTGACAACTCTGGGCCAGAACTAACAGTGTGTAACTAATGTACCAACACCCTGGGAATATCTTAACAGACCCCTTATTCCCAGTCTTCCAAAGCCAAAGACGTCCTCATACATCATCTGATGTCCTGTAGAAAAGCTTCTGCCATATTTTTATGTCTACATCTCTGATTAACTCACCAATGTCTTTTAAACTTACCTTGAGATTTGACTCTCTTTGTTATACAAAATATAAAACTTCATAAAACTGGTTAAACATTGGACAACGAAGTGGGGGCTGTGTTCACTTAAAATGGCTCCAGAATAAACTACTGCTTGTTTTCCTTAGATGTGCGAGTTTCATTTTTTTTTTCTGTGAACAATATGTTTCTCAGTACCTCATAGTAAAATTCTTTTAAAATCCTCAACAGCTTCTGGGGATTTTCACAGATATGCTGATGGGAAGATTTCTATAAAAAAAATCATCAAGTTGCTTGTTGTTTTGCCAGGGAAATATTTGATATTTGGGAAAGAAGAATTGTAAACAATATAACACCAGGTGATAAGATTTGATAATTACTGAAGCTGAGAAATAAGTGCAACTGAGTTTATTATGGAATTAGTTTTACTTTATGTGTTTGGTCATTTGTCTAATAAAAGTTTTAAAATATAAATATCTCAAAAAAATAATAATATTAAAGGGTACTAGAGGACATATGTAGCATATTTAACACTTATTTCTTGATCTTTTTAAAAATTAAAATATTTTACAGACAACATTGTTTTGAATAACAACATTAATCATAGAGAATAATGTTTATAGAGATTAATATTACAGGAAAATGTGAAAGAAATTAACAAATTTTAAAGTTTTATGTGCATTGGTGTTTTGCCTGCATTTATGTCTATGTGAGGGTGCCAGGTCCACTGGTACTATAGTTATAGACAGTTGTGAATCACCATGTGGGTGCTGGGAAATGAACCTGGGTACCTTGGAAGAGCCATATCTCCAGCCCCAGAATACATAATTTTTAAATATGTTGTATTAATCAGAATATGGGACAAAGCTTCATTAATATGCAGCTGGTATACCCTACAGTGAAGCAGCTGGAGAGGATAAAATGTTGCAGGCCTGCATCCCAACCATTTCTCTTGAGCTATCTCTACCCTATTAACTGTTACTGCTCCAGTTGGCAGTGTGAACCTGGGAGAACAGGGCCTTAAATTGAGGCCAACTGAAGTCTCATGCAATGGCCAACTTTATTCAGAGCATCAGACAATTTACACTCTGAGGGTTAAGAAGAGTCACCTGAGTAAATTGTCCAATCACAAGGACAAGCAACATGTGACACATAGAGGCATATGAATAACAACAGCTGAAGGAAGCACCGTCATATCCACTACACCTGGGAGGAGAAACACATTCCAAGAACGAGTCTGTGCTTTGAAGAAACTGAGATCACAAGACTCTTATCTCGTTTTCTTGGAGTATTCTTACAAGCATTTAGCATTCTCATGTGTTCCAAGCTTGGATCAGGTTCTGACACTAACCATTTCTGGACCTTCTCTGTGTTGGGCCTGCCATCTTAACGGTTACCAAAACCTCTTTTGAAATATGCTAACCACAAAGAACCTAGTTATTTTTCCACCAATCAAAATTAAGAGTGTTGTCAGTTAGCATCTTGATCTTTTTTTTTTTTTTTTATTTTTCTCCATTAACAGCTTCAACTGGGTGTGGGGCAACAGAACCATTCCCAGCACAACCATGGGTGTGGGGTTCCCCGCAGTCTCCCCAGGGCGATGGTTCCTGCAATGATCTCTAGGGGGAAATGGCTCCCAACAGATCCCCTCCCCCCTCCCATACAAATCTTGATCTTAAAGCAGAGTTCACATCGTCTTGATTAACATACCTGTTTCCTCTAATACATTTGAAAAGTGTCTTGATTTGTTTCTTTGCTGTTATTATAAGAAGTCTGTGAATTATCAGTCATGTTTTGCTCTTGAAAAAACAATCTCTTTTTCTATTCCCTTTAAGGTAAGCTCTTTTTTGTTGTTGCTTGTTTGTTCTTGGTTTTTATTTTCTGTATTTGTTTGTACACTTGTTTTTGTTTTTTTCTTGTTTTGAAGGGCATATCATTAGGTTCACTTTAAGATACACTATAAACTATCAAACATGCTTCTAGTGGAGAGCAAAGGATGAGAGAGATTTCTGTGGCGTTTGCACACAGGTGATGCCTGCCTTTATTTGGTCACTAAAAATTCATGTATGTGTGTGTGTGTGTGTTTCTTCTGTAGAGATTACACTTCCATCAATTTTAGTGGGAGACTTTAGTCACTTTCTGTAGAAGAATATGTTCTAAAAACCGTTGCCTTCAAAGTATACATAACCTTGCCACAACACAGTTAACAACTGACATTCACGGTTGATTTCATGGATCATAGCTTCATAAAGTTCTCAGTTCTCTTTTGTGAATTTTGCTGGGTGGTGTTTTAATGACATCACTTTTATTGGCATTCTTTTTTAAAATGGTAAAAATGTGTTAATATTACAATGATTGCTTGAGTTCCTCAAGTACAGGAAAATTGGATCTTTGTGTAAGTCAGAGATGCTTGGCCACATTTGCTTTTTAAAGAGAAACTATGGACTATTTGTGTGTGTGTGTGTGTGTGTGCAGTTTCTGTTTTCAGATTAAGTTGGGCAATAGACCATGAACAACCGGGACTGCTGTAGACTAATCTGTGAGGTCAAGTTGAAAAAGGTGAAAGGAAAAGATTTTTCCAAAAAAAAAAAAAAAAAGAGGTTATCTTTGCCTTTTAAAACTACCAACGAGAAGAGATTACTGTAATTTAGAATATTCCCAGAAAAAAAGTATAATATAATTGCCTCACTAATGTTCACAATGACTGTGTCCACTTTTATCAATGCTGTGTTTACAGTTGACATCAATTACTAGGTCACCTGAAAAGTAAATGTGAACAATAGAGAAGGAAACAAGTTTCCTTGTTAGAAGGCAGCATGACCTTGGTGAAGCTCAAGGACACTGGAGGATTCTGTACATTCAAAACTGCTGGTCATTCCTCAGGAAAGAGCTCCATGTTTCAGAAGTTCACTTCTCCTCCAGGGCTCTTCAACAATGAGCTCAACTTAAAATAGAATGGAAGGAAAAGAGAAAAATGGCCCTTCCCTAAAAGCCAGGTGACCATCTTAGAAGAGCTTGTTACTAGAATGCTAAAAATGTGGGGTGAAGGTCACTGCCTTGCACAGTGCACAATGAAGGTCAGTGATTGTGTGCTGCTGAAGCATCTTGTATTGCTGTGTGTTTCTGTCATCTATAGCTTCAGGAAGTGCACAGGAAATAATCATGTTTTATTGGGCTGACGCTATGACAATCGTTTGTTTGTTTTCTCTGACATATTGAGCAAACAAAGCAGCTAGTGACACATCTTTGTTTTCATTTGTGATTGTAAACAAAATTTATGGCCTTACTGGTTAATTCTTTTCTATATAATTTGAGTTCTTCAAGGTGGTATGTAAACAAAGCCAGCTCAAAGGCATACATCTGTTTAACAAGCATTTCTTGGGCACCTTTCAATGCTCTAAGAGCTGTAATAGACTTCAGGCATTGAAATAAATTTTCTTGTCATGAGAAAGCTTTTGATTTAATAGAAAATATAAAATTATTTATTCAAGGCATAGTTCTCAATAAATCCAGGGAGGTTGTTCTAAAATAAAAAGTTTAAAAATAAGTTTAAATTTTGGAGCTCTTATCGGTATAAGCTCAGAATTTCCTTATATTTCACGAAACTCTTGAGAAATAAAGCATAATTCCTCTTCTAGATAACACTCAAATGATAAAACTAAGTACAAGTAATTTTACTTATGTTGTTAATACTTCTGATTAGTTTGACATTGCAGTGAGCTTGAGTATGTATATGTGTTTATGAATGTATATGTTCCTTTGGTCATACTGTATGTGTAAGTGTGTGAATATTTTATATATACTTTGCGAATGAGTGAACATATGTGTGTGTGTTGTGTATGCTGTGTATATATGCATGTGTGTATTTGTATATCCTGTGTGTAAGTATGAGTGTATATGTGTCTGTTGGCATTGTATATATTGTGTGTGAGCATTGACCTGTGTTTGTGCCTATGTTGTATATGCTATATGTGTGCATTTTATTTTTTTTTGCTTTCACTCTACCATACAAACAATTTAATTTTTAAAATAATATCAGAAAGTTTCACTAAAATATTCAATAAGGCTAGCACTATTTAAACATTTGGATTAATACACAATTGCTATGGTTGTGCTTTAAGATGGTCAAATGAATTCACATGAAAACTATTCCATTATTTCATTTAATAACTTTAATTAAAAATAAAAATTCCCAAATCTTGTGAGCCAAACCTTTCAGCTAGTTCTCACAGGAGTAAGAAGTGAAATCATCATCTGTCCTTCCACCGTTGATGCCAGAAACAGTTTGAGACATGTTGTTTCCTACCTGTTTTATATAACTTTTTAGCTACCCATTAGTGCTTTGAGTGTATTAATTAACTTCACAATGTGCTAGCCAAATTTAGTGGAATAGAGTATTCATATTTGGAGTACTTTTAAAGCCTCCACACTACCACACATGGACCTCTTGGAGGGGTTTTATAGGTTCTGGTGCATATATACTAACTTTCTCTATCAGCATTAAACTCTCACAGGAGCCCATCAGCAAAAGAAATACCTTTTGGAATTTTCACTTAGTTACTGTGTCCTTTGTATTTCTGCTTCATTTTCTTCTTTTCAAATTGGATATTTCGAGGAAAGCAAACAAGCAAACCACTACCACTAACAACAGAACGGAGACAACTAAGTAAGTTTATCTTCCTTCCTGTCAATACAATGCTTAGGGCAGGAGATCTCTTTCAAATTGACTATACACACAGTCTCTATAACTTCCTTTCCCTGTTTGTTTGCCTCTCTTTCAATCTGTTCCTTGAGAAGTACTCTCATTTTCTTCTTCATGATGGAATGCATGCTACGAGTGTATCTTGATCCAACATATCACATTCTGTTATGCAGAAAGTAGCCCATGTAGGTTCATTGTACAACTAAGGCAGGCAAGATGGGAGGAAGCTTCCCATCAGTAGGGTCATGGTGGTAAAGATGAGATAGAAATTTTGTGGGTGGCAAAGAGAGAAGGTCACCAATCTGCTTACATTTGGAGGGCACATTTAAAAAAAAATAAAAGCCTTCCTCATTTAACTTCACAGGACTCTTTAGATGAGTTGCTATTCCAGCATCTAAAAAAGGTGTGGAAAGCAGACTGTAGACTAGAGAGCACACCAATAGTGGCATTTCATTATATTTTAATAAATAAAGCTCGCCTGGGGATCGGTAGAGTAAAACAGCCCCACTGGACAGCCTAACAGCCAGGCAGTGGTAACACACTTCTTTAATCCCAGTAGCTACACTAGTTGCCATAGAAACCAGGTGGTACATGCCTTTAATCCCCAAAATAGAGGGGATTACAAAATGGGAGGAGACAACTCTCAGACACAGTCTCATTCAGTATTTCTGGAGGCAGGATCACCATTTCAGACCGAGGTCGATGTAAGAGCCTGTGGCTGGCTGCTTTTAGTATCTTCAGGTTGAATCCCAATTTTTGTCTCTGAGTTTTTAATAATTGTGCTTCACACACCTCTGAACTAATATACATGTTTTCTCTCAGCTCATCCATCAAAGCTCTTCCAACTTTGAAAAAAAGCCAGAAATCTAGGGTTTCAAGGAAAATTCCCCAATATTTGAAGTACTTGTGATGGATTCAAAACAAGTTTTAAAACACAAAGAAGACAAACCCTTTTGCTGGAGTTGTTAATATAACATCCCCTCTCCAGGCAAGCTGTTCACACCTTAAATGTAGTGTTTAATCTCAGGGAAAGGAAAAGCATCTCCTGATCTACTGGTGTTTACTTCCTGGGGAAGAACACAGCAGCAGCCAAAAGTGGGAGGGAAGCATGACAACATCAAGGTGGGGGGCGGCTAGTTTCCTCTGCCTCCCATTCTGCTTCCCCTAGGCTCCACAGCTCCCACTGGGGACTTCTAAACTTTGAGTTTAAGATGTAGAGCCAAAAATATCCTATTTAAAATATTTTGCAGACCTGACAAAGCCTTCAATTTACAAGCTCATTCCCAGGAAATAAATAATTCACAGGAATCAAAAGATGGTCTCTCGTGTTGGCTGCATAGCTCCTCCCGGTATGTAATCCCTTCTATTCAAAACAAAACTGAAATCTAAGAGGTCACACATTTGATTTCTCCAAGAGAGCAAGTTGGTGTGGGAAGTCCTGTATATGTGTTGCTTTTATTGGTTAATGAATAAAGAAGCTGTTTTCAGCCAATAGCTTAACAGAATATAGCCAGACTAAAAGATATATATATATATATATATATATATATATATATATATATATTAGAGAGAGAGAGAGAGAGAGAGAGAGAGAGAGAGAGACAGAGACAGAGACAGAGACAGAGAGAGACAGAGAGAGAGACAGAGAGAGAGACAGAGAGAGACAGAGAGAGAGACAGACAGAGACAGAGAGACAGAGATTAGGCAGGGTCAAGGAGATGCCATGTAGTTGCCAGAGGGGAAAAACCTGAGCTGCCAACTGGAACCTTGCTGGTAGGCCATGAGCCTCGTGGTAAAATATAAAATAACAAAAATGCGTTAATTCTTCATGTAAGAGCTAGCTAGCAATATGCTTAAGCTATTGGTCAAAGAGTATTGCAAATAATATAGTTTCTGTGTGATTATTTTGGGAATCTGGGCTGCTGGGAAATGAACAAGTGGCCTCCAGCTACAGCAAGCAACTCTACAGGAATTAGAACTCGTGGCTTCTAAGTCTGTTGTTTTTCTTCTGCTGCTTGAAAAATGAGCCCACAGGGAACAAAGCAGAAAACAGCCCAAGTCAATCAGAATTTAACATTGTTTTCCAGAATCAGGTCTTTTGTGTCTCAAAACTTCCCAGTAGTAAGCATCTCACTGCTCCACTCCTTTAAGCCTTTTTCAATTTTCTTTTCAGTTTACTCAAGAACTTACAAAATAAATAAAGGGTGAGTTGGTTAGAATCTGTGACTATTCAGAACAAAGACTGGCCCCTGGGGTTTTTAGCCATTAGGAAAAATTATAGCATCTCTCGGGCAGAGCAGAGAGAGATTCTCTAAATTACTGCTTTTGATAAGAGCTGCAAACTCTTCCAATAGTACTTCCTGCCCATATTTAATATAAAAATATATTCTGCAGCAGAAAATGTCTGAGTAAGGAACTCTGTAACCAAACTTCTGCCTATGTCCTCACATCTGATGCTATGCTACTATACTGGCATACACAGCTGCACAGACAGAAGCTCTTCAATGCATGCAGTAAGCACTTCACCTCCTCACTTAGAACTGTAAATCGGAGGAGCAGTTCTACAACAAGGAGAACCTGTAAAAGTTAAGCTTCTCACCCGTATCTTGGGTCCAGTGCAATGGCCCTGGGATGCTCCATGGCTCCCGCTATCAGGGTAGCTCTCAGAGAACCATCGAGCTTAGATACTTCAATTTGGTCAAGATTGCTGTCTATCCAGTATATGTTGCCTGCTATCCAGTCAACTGTAAGGCCTTCTGGAGTAGCCAAGCCATGTTCCACAACCACTTCGATGGCACTGACACCTGTTAAAAAAGAAAAAGAAAAGAAAACAAACACGTACAGCTATTCAAGAAGGTACAGGAGACAAGCCCACTTGTGGTCATAGTCCAAAGCATGTCAGTTTGAAGGCCCTGGTGGAAAACCTAACAAAGAAATCTGATGTCAATAATTATTTTACTTGTTCTTCCTGACAGAAGTTTTCACTCCCCAAAACCCTTCAAGGATTTTATAAAACACTAAAGTGATAGCAATCAGAGGCTGCAAAGAAGTTGCTTCAAACTTGTTTGGGGTTTTCCTGGTGGAAGAAGAGACTTATTAAAACAATAAAGTCAGGGGGACAGCATGAGAAAATTTAATTTAAAGTCTGTCCTTCAAAGGGAGAAGTAAAGAAAAATGACTACTTGAATCAACATGCATTGTGCTTAAGAATTACACCTCTTTCTGTCTTAATTAGACATCATAGAAAATCACATTATTTTCATATATGATCTCAGCAAACTTAAGTCCTAAGCCACGGTCAACCCATTCACTGGGCCAAGAACCTGGTAGCAGGTCAGAAAGATGCATTTAAGAGAAAAAATTGTTAGCATGAGTTGCATAAAACTCAGAAGATGGATAATATCTAACAAATTTCTTAGTGATCTACTGTTTAATTTCTTTCAGAATTAAAAAAATAATTTTGCAGCCCCTTTCTAATGGCATATTCATTGTACTTCATGACAATGTCAGTGGTTTCCATTATAAACTTTATCATTAGCAAACCTCTTCTCTAAAGTCACTACATGAACATGAGTCATAAGAGGTATTTTTAATATTTTAGCTGTATTGTGATAAGCATTACCAATTTTGAAATTGCAAAGGTGTTTCCAAGAAAATTAATCATCTGACAGCACTTACAATTGCAAAGCCACAAAGAAAGCAATATTTACAAGTGACGTGCACACAGCTCCATCTAAAAAGGTACCTGCTGCTTATGAGATAGAAGAGATAAGTTTAATTATGCAAAAAATACAGTTCGTATATTTGAAAAACATTTTCATTATTTCTTTGAATTATGCTGAAGCGTGTTATCCAAATAAAAATGAGCCACTTTAACTCCCAAATCCAATTACGAGAACCTAGAAACCAATCTTTTCTTTTTCTCATAGGAAACACATCTTATTCTTTATAACTCTCAGAAAAATCCATTGAAAGGCAATAGATGAGTAAGCTGAGCCTGGCCACTTCTCTCCCCTAGCATATCTTCATACGTGTACCTAGTCTTCTGTTTTTACACATACGGAGAATGCTCACAGTCAAAGATTAATCAAAAATCTTTTCTGATATTATATATTGCTATTCAAAAGCTAACTTCATCATTCAGTGAAACTTCAATACACATACCTCCATTCTCTGAAAGTTTGCCCCTGTATATTCTGTCCTCCACAACATCTGTCCAATAAAGTAAACTTTGATTGAAGTGAAAATCAAGTGCTATGGTGTTTCTCAGTCCGGGAACAAGTAGGCTATAGTCTCCTTTATGCAGATCTATCCTCCGAATCTCATGGCGTATAGAAAAGATGATGAATGCCTCAAAAGGATCTGCAAATAAATGTATTTTAATCAAATTTAGAAAACACTTTTACTTGACATAAATTAAAATGCTCTAGATAAAATTCAATTCATTAAGTTTCTCATTGGATCAATGGCCCACTCTGTCAGAAGGAAACCATATCAGCCATTGTTAAAGGTCCTGAGAACTCATAGCTAGTAAGGTCATAAACCCTAGGTAAGTACCTGATTCTGTTAATCTACTGAATGGATATAGTAAAATGATTCCTAATTACTTATTGTTATAACCCTAGATCAGAGACTCTCTCAACCTTTTTCAGAGAGTGTATCCTTATAACAGATAGCATTTAATACAGAGTCAAACCCCCAAATAAAAAAGTAGTCAATATTTAGGGAATAAGAGATTTCGCAGTGCTCAGCCATAAATGGAGTGGGTATATCACACACCTCCCAACAATGTTCATTATCATGTAGAAGAGGAAACAGGGACATTATACAAGTCAAATGTGGTTGAACATTAAGGAAACAGTGTTTGCCAGACCCAGACACAAGAGGGCACTTGTACATATGAACCTATAAAAATTGGGACAGCATGTGCAAGACCAAAGTGAGCGCCAGTCAGAAAAATTCCAAGAAGAATGAGAGAAGGTAGGCATGAATCTCCCCTACTAGCTGAAGTGAAGGAGAGTCCACTATGTTTATGGATATAATCACTGGTAGGTAGACTAAGTGCCAGGACAGTTTCCAGTCCCAAGGCTAGTTGGACAATACAAACTGGATGAAGAAACAAAGAAAGAAGGAAGGAAAGAAGAGAGGAAGGAAGGGAAGGACTGAGAAAGGAAGGAAGGAAGGAAGAAAGGGAAAAAAGGAGAAAGAAAAGAAGGAAGGAAGGGAAGAAGGAAGGAAAGAAAGAAGAAATCTCAAAGGTGGATGAGATAGAATTGGAGTGCGGAGGGCCTAATTAGGAGAGGAGTTTGGGTGTGTGTGAATGTTCAAAATATTCCCAAAGAATTCATAAAACATACATACTGATTTCAGAATGTTGATACTAAAGAAGGAGTTTGTTTTCAACTTGAACTTTAAAATAATTGAAAATTGTATATTCTATTATATGAGATACTAGTGTGGGTTGCTTCTTGAGTTTGCATACACTTGATGAAAGTATTCTGATGTAAGAATACAAGAAAGGTTCTCACACCTGTGATACTTGGATGTTTTCTATTTCCTTGGCATGTTAGCTGATAATCTAATAAGAAAATCTAACACGGATGGAACTGATGATGAAATCCAGATTTGTAAGTAAAACTGTAAAAGCTAACAACCCAACTAGAAAACAGGGAATGTCTTACAAGTATAATGAATTGAGCAGAAGGTAGAATATCAGAATTCAGTTATTGTGAGTAGAGGATCTAGACCAAATAAGTAAAGAAAATTACAAATTAAAAAAAAGGGGTGAACCAAATCTTTGAGTTACTGAAATAGATGAGGAAATCCCCGGTAAATTGTATAGATCAGATCTGAAACAAAATCATAGAAATATACTTCCCCACATGAAGACAAGATATCCAGAATCAAGAAGCACAAAGAACACCACATAGACAAGAAAAAAACTCCCCATATCAAAACATGATTAAAACACTAAGTATACAAAATAAAAGAAATATATAAAAACCTGCAAGAAAAGCAAGTCACACATATAATGGAAAAAAGATCAAAATATCAATTTAGTTCTTGATGGAATCTTTGAAACCCAGATAATTCAAGAGCAAAGAATTTCAAGCTCTGTAGGACAATTACTGTCAGTCTACAATATTATACACAACTAAGGAGAAAGAAAGCTTTTAATTAAAAAAAAACAGCCCAAAAAGAATTCTAACCAGAAGACTAAACTCAAAGAAAATACAGAAAGCAATATGATGTGGAAGGTCCTTCTGTCTATGAGTTGTTTTTATTCGTTAATAAATAAAGAAGCTGACTTGGCCTGTGTGATAGGGCAGAGTAGAACCAGGCAAGAAAAACTAAACTGAATGCTGGGATAAAGAAGGCAGAGTCACAGAGAAGCTATGAAGCCACTGCCAGAGACAGACATGCCAAAACTTTGCTGATAAGCCACAGCCAGGTGGTGATACATGGATTAATGGAGATGGGTTAGTTAGGATATAAGAGTTATCCAGATTGAGTACATATAATATTTGTCTTTCTGGGTCTGGGTTACCTCACTCAATATGATGTTTTCTATATCTAGCTATTTGCTTGCAAATTTCAAGAGGTCATTATTTTTTTTCTGCTATGTAGTACTCCATTGTGTAAATGTACCAGTTTTCCTTATCCTTTATTTAGTCAAGGGGCATTTAGGTTGTTTTCAGATTCTGACTATGACAAACAATGCTTCTATAAACATAGTTGAGCACAATTCTTTGTGGCCTGATTTAGCATTCTTTGGGTATATACCCAAAAGTGGTATTGCTGGGTCTTAAGGAAGGTTGTTTCTGAATTTTCTGAGAAATCACCATACTGATGTCCAAATGGGCTGTACCCAATTTATACTCCTACCAGCAATGCAGGAGTGTCCTCTTTACCCCACACCCTCTCCAGCATAGTTGTCATCAGTGTTTTTGATCTTGGCCATTCTTAACAGGAGTAATATATCATATGTACTTACTCATAAGTGGTTTTTATACATAAAGCAAAGAAAACCTGCCTACAAATCACAATGCCAAAGAATCTAGAAAACAATAAGGACACTAAGAGAGACATACATGGATCTAATCCACATGGGAAGTAAAAAAGGGCAAGATCTCCTGAGTAAATTTGAAGCATGGGGACCTTAGGAGAGAGTTGAAAGGGAAGAGAGGGGAAGGGAGGGGAGCAGAGAAAAATGTATAGCTCAATAAAATCAATTTAAAAAGAGTGAGTCAGAAGTATACTTAAGCTATTGGCAAAAAACAGTATTGCGAATAATATAGTTTCTGTTTGGTTATTTTGGTTCAGAACAGCGAGGAACAAATAAACAGTCTCCTAATACAACAATAGTTTGGACAATATGAGGTATAAGCATAAAAAATAAGACTGTAGAAAGAAAACAAAGCTATAGTTCTTGACAACACAAAATAACATTACTATCGTAAACAGAAAAAAAAACAGCAGCATAATGACTTCAATTAGTATACTCTGCTCAGAAATAACTTTAAACATTAATGGCTTTAAATCTCCAAGACAAAGACTGAAAGAAGGGATTGAGAAATAGAAGTCATCTACCTGTTTTATTCACTAAAAACATCATAGCTCTAAAGACACCTCATTAAAGTGAAAGGATAGACAAAACTACTTCAATCAATTAATATTAGAAAGGAAGCAGACATTTATATCAATATTTGACAAAAATAGACTGAACTAATACTAATGAAAAGAGGTAAAAAAAGCACTTCATTCTAATCAAGGAACTAATTTACAAAGAACACATTATAATTCTAATATATTTGCACCAAATGCTGGTGTAACAAGTTTCATAATAAATATACTACTGGAATTAAACACACAGATTAGCATCAACACATTAGTATTTGGTGATAACAGTATCCCACTTTCTTCAATAGAGAGTTCATCTGGGCAAAAGCAAATACAGAAACACAAGAATTAATTAAGACCATATAGCAAAGGAACTTAACAGATATCTATAGTATATTCTTCCCATACACCAAAAAATATATATTCTTCTTAGAAGCCAATGGTAGCTGACTTCTCAATATAGAGCAGACTGCACCTAGAATGCAGAACAAGTCTTAACAAATTTAGAAAGACTAAAATGACTTTGTATCCTATTTGACCATAATGGAATAAAACTTAAAATTGACAGCAAAGAAATCTTTAGTAAGCACACAAATCTATGGAAATTAAGCAACTAATGGTTGAATAATGAATTGGTCAAAGAACAAATCAAGAAAATTTTAAGAATTTTCCCAGAACTAAATGAAAATAAAACACAACATAACAAAACCTCTGACATGTATTAAAGGAAGTCCTATGACCACAACAATTAAAGAAAAAGATACCATGAACCATGACTTTCAAAAAGAGCACATGGGAGGAAGAACAAACCAGATGGGTTCGAGGGATGATTGAAAAGTGGAGAAGGGAGCAAGGAGTGCTGATCTCGGCACCAGAAGAACCTTCTCGGGGTGAGTGAGTCTCTGACCCGCGGCCGCAGCGGGTCAGGGAACTGTTTCCTGCAGGCCCTATACTCCTGCATACCGCCTCTCTCTTCATACCTAACCCAGCACGTACCCAGAACCCTCCCTCACTTCTCTCTCCCTGCCATCTCTGGGCAAATAACATCACCCAGCTCAGCCTGTCTGGGCGCTGGGGCAGTGTCCGGAGGGCAGCCGGGTGGGCGCGAATTCCTTTGTCCTCAGTGGCCTGCCTGCACCGTGCAGGTAGCTAGGTGCTTTGTTTACAAGCTACCCAACCAGCAAGGAGTGCTGATCTCGGCACCAGAAGAACCTTCTCGGGGTGAGTGAGTCTCTGACCCGCGGCCGCAGCGGGTCAGGGAACTGTTTCCTGCAGGCCCTATACTCCTGCATACCGCCTCTCTCTTCATACCTAACCCAGCGCGTACCCAGAACCCTCCCTCACTTCTCTCTCCCTGCCATCTCTGGGCAAATAACATCACCCAGCTCAGCCTGTCTGGGCGCTGGGGCAGTGTCTGGAGGGCAGCC